>CM031244.1:225040302-225580046 GCA_018340775.1 Taxus wallichiana var. yunnanensis | reverse complement strand
TCATTAAACCTATAAACCTATATATGTGTATATATATTATTAATTTATTACATCATCAACAAAAAATTCATTCCATAACTTGTCAAGTAAAAACAATATTACTAATTCAAAAATGCATTAAGCCGAAAATGTTACACTTACATCAATTTGACATTATTTTATTCAAGTTTAATTAGTTTTTATTGCATGTTTCCCGAGATCATAGTGTCTTGTTATTCTATGCTTTTATTAAGAGACAATATTTTTTCTTCTAAATCCTTATTCATTGTAGGATAACTCAATATGTTATTTTCTTCCACTTCAATACTTTTCCTAAACCCTTCCCCCATTTTTTTATCTTCATGGTCTATTAAATTTTACATGACACAAGGTGTATAATCTCCTCACAGTCTTTTCCAATATTTCACAATTTATTTTATGTCACGGGAAAAATATTTTTCATAATTTACTTTCTAATAATTTTTAATACTACGATATTAAAATAACATTAGTATAAAATACACCAAGATGTATGTTTCGAAAAAATATCTTCTTACCATATAAACAGTCTCACACCATGGAGAGGGTATCTTTATACTATAATAGGATTGAGATAGTATTATTTTCTCTTCTTCCTCCTCGGTATCAAACATTACTGAGAAAGTTCCTAAGTGAAATTATTTTTCACGTCCCTCTTAAAATTTATGTGTAGATTGCCCCTATAATTGGGTAAGTTTGTAGCTTCAACAATGTTCAGTAGAGACACTATGATGGTGATCTCCATCTACCACTATCATGCCATCTATAGAGTATTTACTTCTAATGGGGATGTATATTTCTACAAATTGGTGTACCTCATGATCATGTAGAAGTCATATAAAATTGACCTAATTAACAAATAATTTAGTTATTTATAACTATGATTAGTGTCCTCTCATATTCTTCCTTTATGATTGGAGGTGTATCTCCTTTTCTCCTAACTCCTATGATATTCATTCACATTACCCACATGGTTGGGGCACTTTACTCCACCTTCTAATTCTTCACCTTTAGTCTTTCCATTTTTATAGCCCTCTTTTTATTTTCTCGAATTCTAATTTTATTCATCAAAAACATGAATTTTACCCAATAGTTTAGCATTATTTACGACATATTGTGTACTTGTCTAACTTTTTATCCTCCTCTAGGTGAATATAATTTTATTCATCAATAGTCTATTAGATAAAACAATATATAAGAATTGCTAATTATAAACATATTCGCTTCTCAATGGCTATAAACATATATATTGGAAGGTGAATATATTTTTATTCATTGGTCAATGAATATTTTTCTATAAAAAATTATATGGCCTACCTATATTATTTATTCATTAATATGAAAATAAAATATAATTCCATCTATTCACTTTGGTAGGTGGACGCTCTATAATTTTATCTATTTAGTTATGGGCGAGTGAAAGAAATATCGTAAAGTAGTTTACATTTATTATGCTCATAGTAAAAATATTATCTTTTCATAATAAATGTTTGGTAAATTATTTGTAATATGAATAAAATATTAATCACTCACAAAGGTAGCCATTGATAAAACATGTTACAAGAATGAATAATTAAGGAAATAATCCATTATAAGGTACAGTCACATTAAAGCTCTTAGCATACTAGTGAATGTTGAAATTACAATGTAACAGTCATGTTGTTAAATATCTTGTATTCACACATGATTAAATAAATTCACTAAGGAAACTTCACCAAAAGGAAGCAAGGAATTCATGAGAGGGTCAATAATTTTGAAGAGGAAAAGATAAGAAAAATATTTCCAAGAGGCCGATAGAGGCAACTATTGAGAAACTAAATCCAATGGGCATGCAAATTATTTGCATTTGTGACCCTCCTCAATTGAAGAAGGCATTAGTAAAATGGATATGAAAGGATTGCCACATACTTTTAACTATTTTTACAAATATCTCATATTTAAAGAATGAATCTTTACATGTTGATAGTTTAACCACCTGGGGTTTCTCACTTAGTAATAATGCCAGTGTAAATATTATACAATGAGAAATTACATGTGATTATTTATAACTACATGGATCATGTTGTATGATGGGTAAATTATAGGCTCTCATATGGGTTCATAAATATAGGGATCCAATCTAAGACCAACCACACTTTATAAATACAAAGGCAATCGGGAGCACTAATTTCATAATTCTATAGGATAATAACCTAACCCTAGGATACTAATATGTTTCCAAGGCCTAAAACTAAGATTAAGATAACTATCCTACTAGGATTAAAAAATAAGATTAACTAAAAGGATGGATAAAGCCAAGGGGTGTAATATAATAATACAAATCAATAGATCAAATACAACATACATATACTCTAGTATATAGTAATGAATAAATAACATACAACATGCATATAAAAAAAATATATTAAAGAGGGTTATAAATGCTTATTTTTAGCATGTGTGTGACTATTGATGCATAGTTCTCCTTAGAGACAACAACATCGAGACAAAAATATTAAGGGTAGAGAAAGGAAAATTTCAATGAGAAGATCTCCAGTCCTAACTTACTATGGTGATCTAAATGCAGTAGATGTAATTTCCAAGACTCCAAATTCATCCAATAAGTGTGAAATATTGTGAGAAACACTAAGTGCAATTGAAAATAAGTGATTGCAAGTGATTTTTATTGGTGGTAATTGGTGATGATAGGAGAAATGTCAAGTATATAAACTCTGATGCCATCACCCATGGGTGATGGTTTTGATATGGAAAAAAATAGACATCATGCCCCATGGTGATGGCATCAACCTTGGGGGAAATCCTAAGGTCAAGAGGTGAAAAATATGGTCAATGGATGCTAGAAGGTAAGTTAAGGTAAATGATGAAGGTCTAAGGTTATTAAGTAACAATAATAGTGTACAACAAGAAGAAGTGCATAGGCATTATGGGACGAGTAGACATAATAAGTTTAATGTGTGAAAAAATGGAAGAAAGAGGAAAGTATATGATAATTAAGGCTAATAGTGACATCTCTTAAATGTTTTGGTCTATCCCACATGAGCAAGTATGATCACACCCTATTCTTGGTAAGCCCATAAGAAACTTGCTCAGAGGAGAATTCATCAACATCCCCTACACAAAATAAATGTTTAACACGTGTTGAACCTAGGGTGTATACATATTCCCCAAATCAATATCATCACATTTTATAATAGTGAAACATAAGAGGGTTTTCAATAAAATATATATGCAATGAATTTTTTTAAGGAAATGTTGAAATTTTTAAGGAAAGTGTTGTAAGGAAAAAAAAATCATCCAAATGAAATATACCTAACTCATACTTACATATATATGTCACTTAGTTTTCCTATGGTGGGTGCAATAGTTTCTTGAACCACGAATAATCAAGATTATAAATGAACACTAAAATATAATTATTAAAAATAATACATAAATCACCTAGCTAGGAGGGCACCTTTGGAGGGATGTAGTTTAGCATTGAAATGACACAAAAAAATAAGGATTTTTAGTGAAAAAGTGGTGATATAAGTGTAATATGTATAAATTATTGGCTTATAGCTATAAGCATGACATAATTTATGGAATATTTTTAGGGTTTATAGTTTGAAAGATATGAAGGTTTGAAGATTATATAAATTCATGATCAAAATGGTTTAAAGAATACTATAAATAGTAAAGGGATAGATTCATTTGTCACTTTACTAGTTGAGATTAAGAGAAACTAAGACATAATATTATCTAATTTAAGTGATTTTAGTGGTAATGGTGAGATTACAAGGTGGTAGGATATGTGGTCGGGTAAGGCACTGATGGTGTGAATCCCATGGTAGGTATTGTTTTTGAATTAGGAATGGGTGGCTAGGAGAAAATGGAAAAAAAGTATGATAGGAAAACTTAAGATAGAAAAATATTCCCCAAAGATAGTTAAAATGTAGATCAAGTTGAGGTCTATGAAGGTTTTTAAGAATTTTGAATGTTGAGGTCATTAGGTTAAATTTTGTTAATTAATGTAAAATATTTTGTGAGAACTTAAAATGTATGGGATCATCCATGCTAGGATGAACATTTTCAGCTCACGGTTGATAGCCTTTGGTTGAGGAGAGTTGATCTACCATGTTTTCGATGATATTTTTCAACAAGGATAATGACATAGAGGTTAGGAAATTTTAATCCGGGGTCGATGGTGTTACACCATTAAGACGAATGTAGTAGGAAAGTGTGAATTTTTATATTTTTAAATGTATTTTGTTGATTTTGATGATGGATTAGAATTGATATTTTACGGGTTCTTGTTGTTTGATATTTTATAGGTGTCATGAAGGATTCACTTGTGGAAATATGCAGATGTGGTAAGGTCACCATATTTATGGAGGGGGTTATTCACATATATAATTCCATAGTTACAAGGCCTAATATTCAAAGGCATTATGCAAGTGGTGTGGGTCCTACTAGAGATACATTTGATACAAATGTTCTTGATCCATGGGAGTTTAGGACCAAAACTTCAGGTGGAGGGCCAATGGAAAAACTATAGAGGATACAATGACATTATAAAATATACATGCTATTATAGGGATACTGATTTAAGGACTCCATATATTTTTTTCTAATGGATATTTTAGAGAGGAATCTAACATTGTGGGCCATGTGAAGTGATGATTATCACCATGGTACACATTTGATGATCTAATTGGGTGTCATATTTTCTCCACAAATTTTGAATACTTGAAAGGCTACTTTTGGATGGTTGTGGCACATGTCTTGTGCCATAAGGAAGATGGAGTAGTGTCACTTTTTGTGTTAATGAAATGCAAGGATGCATTAGATTTCATGATATAGTTTAGATGGGGAAAAACCACATGGGTGTAGCTAGTGCATGATATTTATATGATTTGAGGAGGTAGTTAAGAGTGGTATGACCCATCATATTATTGTCAACCTAGATTTATGATCAATTCCTGATGTATATGCCTACATGGACACCACTTCAAGTAGAAAGATATTTCCTAAGGATTCTAAGTGGGAGAGAGCCCCAGTAGTGAGGAAAGTGATTGGTTTAAGGAGATTACCATAGGTTAGAGAGGAGGATGTGATATGGGATCCCTATAGAGGGACACGAGCCTAGTTTCCTAAATAGATAAATAAATTAGTAGAGGATGGGACCTTAGATATTATAGGAAATTATGTGTGGTGGGTGGAGACACACCTAGTAGATAGAGTACCATTGTATTTTAGGTGTCCATCTCATGTGGTAATCCTACCTCTCTTGGAGTATCAATTGAGACATGCTAGAGAGAGAAGGAGAGTGACACTAAGGGTAGGTGTACCATTATTATGACCACACTAAGTGAGCCGTTCCCCACATCTAGGTGGTAGGTGGAAATGATGGAGTGGAGGAGTAGAGGGGCCTCAAATAGTAGAGGTATATGAAATCCCTAAGAGACATGATTGTAGAGAGGAGGAAAGAGTAAAGAGGCATCAAGAATGACACCATGAATGGTAATTACAAAGGACCAAAGGAAGATATTTATTAGATACAAGTGCCTAGATAATGAAATATATGATATAGAAGCTACGAAAGAGAACATAAGAACCTAGGAGAGAATTGGTGATATTAGTCCCCATAACGTGTGGGTATGATTGATTGGAGCCTTTCAAATGAGATATGAGGAGGTGGGGGAAATTTTGGGATTTCAAGAAGATAGAGTTGTCATAGTGGAGCAACCAAGTGATCCTAAAATTTATATTATGTTATAACATAGATGTGAAGGTTGGAGTAGATGTTCAATAAAATGTTAATTAGATGGATGGATTCTTTTATTTACTAAGTGGACCACAAATGAGTAGCATGTGATGATTAATGGTGCATACCATGAGATATTAGATGAAATCCTAGAAGTAAAAAATAAATCATTAATGGTGGATCAAATGTCAATGACACCTAAAGACTTAGTAAGTGCATTTAGGATCATGGGAGATTTATCACATGCGATGCACAAAAATAGGGATTATCTAGTAGTGGTGAGTGTAGGGTATATGAAAAACTTAGTGTAGGACCTTATCTCGGCATAGAAAGTGCTAACATGAGAATAGGAAGGGAGGCTATTTGATGTATTGGGGTATTAGTGCATTAGGTGACAGATGTGGTCTTCCTTGCAATGTCGAGGTTTGAATTCCTAGAGTAGAGGGAGAGGCTTTGGGGATCGGTCTAGAGACACATCCTTGGCATGAAACATTTATGCGACAAGTAAAGAAATATCATATCAAAGCATTGGTTAATCTCCATTTAAGGGAAGGGAGGATTGAAGGATTGTGGGTTGTATGATTTTACAATATATGTGATAATGTATAGAATGATTCATTTACAAATTTATACATGAAATACCATTTTATTATGTATGAAAAAATGTATGAATAATATAAATTAAATAATAAGAACTTTTGAATATTGATATAGTATGTTAAATGTTTAAAAATGGAATGGAATGGGGACAAGTATAGGTCCATCCCAAGTTATTATAGATAAAATAAAGTGGGAGACAATAGGATTGAGATGAACAAAGTATCCAAAGTAGGGAGTCATGGCCATATAAAAAAGAGGGAGATATGAACTCAAGAGGGAGATAAAGAGGAATTACTAAAGTATCCAAGATATGAAGCAATGGCCGTATAAAAAAGAAGGAAAGATAAACCCAAGTGAGGGATAAAGAGGAATTACAAAAGTATATAGGATAGGAAGAAATGGTCATAAAAATTCAAGAAGGAAAGATAAAACCAATTTGGATATAAATAGGAATTACCAAAGTATCTAAGATAGGAAACAATGGTCATAGAAACTCGAGAAAAAGATAAACCCAAGTGGGAGATAGATAAGGATTACAAAGAGAATAATGTTTTTAATGATGAAATATGAATGATTAAAATGCATAATTAATGATGTCAGCTACATTATGTAATATTTTTTTATGATTGTATAATATAATTTACTCAAGGTTATATTGTATGATGATGACACCATGATGAAATTTAGATCATGTAAAAACTATGAAATAGTTTATTTGATCAGATATCTATGTGAGGACATCACAATGGATATCATCACGGGAAGGATGAGAGGATAATGATGAGAACTAGATGATGACATAGAAGAATTTGATGGATGATATCATGATTGATGCTTAGGTGCACGAGGAGAAGGTTCTCTATATCGACACTTATAGGAGAGAAACCAATAAGTATTGTTTGCATCGAGAAAACATTATGAGCAAAAAAAAGAGTACATCTTGTAGAGGAGGGATGTGCGCCATTATTTTATTGGTCTCACATAAAGTTTTCCTCAATTTTTGACCATTTTCATCAATAGGATTTATAATTTTGTAACATCATGTATAATATCCTCATGCCATGTGTAGTATGGTTCATCCATAGGTGGGTTAGGATCCATAATGGAAAGAAGAGCTAGCGGTGATGTCATAGAAAGTATAAGTATAGTGACTTGTGGAGAATCAAGATGAGGAGGAGAGGGAGATATCACATGTGTTGTAGAAGAGATAACTAAAGGAGAAGATGGTGGATTAAATATTGGATCTCTAATTAGGGGAGTATAGTTCATAAGCTCATCCTAAGATTCAAAATAATAATAAGTATCATTATTTTCCATAATATCATCTTCGGATCAAAGGTAGGATGTGATTTTTGTGAGGATACAAAGTGATAGTATTAATGATATGACTGAAGGTAGATTTTAGAATGTCATGATAGTAGAGGATTTCTACATTCTTATCTCGGTCATACTTAGCTAAAATGGCTTAGACAAAGAATAAACATATTTGTAGTCATGTGTAGTAACATACAAAACACATGAGTTGATGATAGTTTTAGGTTGGAAAAGATGTTCTACAAGAGGAAACTTAGTGTGAGTAATGGTAATAGGGACACAACTAACATCCTTCTTATGTGAGCATGGTACTAAGGTGGGATATAATTAGGAAATAATGTCATAAAAAAATTAGAGGTATGAATATGAAAGATTATTTCATCATGTTCATCTTCATTGAACTCTTCAAGATTGGGTGGTGTACAACCCATAACCTCAGGATGACCATTATATCCACATAGATAATCCACCAAATAGTTAAGGCATTGATATTCCCAAAATAAGATGGTGAGGAGTTATTTAAGGATGAGAATTTTAAATGAACCATATTGTTTGAATAGGTTAAATATCCAAAGGTTGGTTTCACCTTGTACTTTATAGATAGATCCTAAGTGTATAAAATTAATGCATTGGTAGGAGAATGAGGTGAATGTATGCATGTGATGGCTTCATGGTCAACATAATAGGATATTATAATATAAGGGGAAATCTAATACCATGAATTTGGTGTGAATGGTATGAGGATGTATAATTAGAGAGATCTAGATGCAACCCATGGGGAATTTTTATATAATCATAGCCCTAAAATATGATCCTAGTGGATTTTAGATTATTGATAGAGTAATTAATTTTCTTGATGAGGTCTATAGAGGTGACACAAGTGTCAGATCATTCATATGTGAGATCTCTTTTGCTAATGGTGTGTCCAATTTTGGCTAAGATAAATAGGAGAGGGTCATTACCATGGAATAAGAGTTCATGGGTGACCATGGAATCAAGAGGGAGGTGGATGCATGAAGAATGATTAGTGAAAAGGTAAGTGGAAATGGATAACTTATCAAATTGATGCATGAAGATCTCTTCTAAACCATGTAGGGTGATGGGTCGTTATATTCTCCAATCATTTAACTAATTGAATCTTTTGTTAGTGTCATTATAAACCGGGGTTGTGTCCTAGGTTGTATGCAATGAAGCTCTATGTAACCAGTTTTCCTATTGGGGGTTGTTGTGAGATTTTCCTTGGTTGGTTACTAATATACAAAATCTTTATATAAATTTATGTAATTCAATTGCTGTAATGAAGTGAATTTTAAAAGCTGGACTTCTAAATTAAATGAAAATGCACACACAAAATTTGAAGGAATGGAATTGAAATTGTACACTCATAACTAAGAATCAATAAAAGTAAAATCATATTCTAAGTTAAACTTTTATAAAAGGAAACACACATTCTAAATAGAAATTCCAATGAGAAAAGCAAATACATTCAAACTGAGATTGCATGAAATATACTGAAATAAAGATTACAGTGAAACTTATCAGAAAACTAGATGTGCATGTAAGTGTAAACAACCTCCTGTCTCCTTGGTCGAGTGGGCCCTTGCTCTCCCTCGGGATAAAGGAAATATCTACAGATTTAGATCCTCAAAATAACACTTACTTATATTAATTCAAACATGTTCCATAACATATCCAGTAAATGAAAAGAAGATTTCTCAATACCATAGGCTATGTATTGCAAAGTATATAAAAATAACAACTACTATCATGTTCTTAAGAAGGTGTCTTTATATAGACAAAAATATTACAGAATTCACCATAATAGGTGGAATTGACATCTCCCACTAATCAACATTAACCATGACTCATAAATTCCTATGGGACTAATAGAAAAAGTCCCATACTTATCAATTGATGGGTGGAAAAATTCACCTTCTCTCGCATTCCAACTCCAAACTTGAACCTCTTAATTACATTAGAAGTAAAGGTTCATCATTTCCCTACACACATCATCACACTTCCCTCATGAAGCGCAGTTAGTAGGAGTTTATATGGTAATCAAAGTTGAATGAATAAAGGAAAGGAAAATGCATCAAACTCGGCTAAGATATAACTATACAAAGCATCCCCATGCACTAGAAAATCATATCTAAATGATAATTTATTAACCATAGGAATGAAATAAATGAGCCAAATAATGCACTCATCATTTCCCCCACACTTTACCTATTGCATGTCCCAATGCAACTTATCTTTACCCTACCCTGTGACCAAGTTGTTGGGCCATGTCATACTCTTCGAACTGATCAACATACTATTTTTTGGTACCTTTACACCCCTGAGTGTTGGAAGTTACTTCAACCCAAGCTGTAAAACCATCGTTTGACTAAGAAACATTATTTTTCTAGGTGGTAGTAGGACTCAAGAGGAGAGGTGGTCGCACCTAAAGTCCTACCCATTCATCACTGTATTGTTTGCTAGTTTTTTCTAATAACTTCCTGACGATTATGATGATGGCATCACCTCATCGCATACTCAAACTTAAATTCTTAGGTGAGATAACCTCCCTTATCTTCAATGGTAAGCTCAAAGTGTCCCACCTCCTATCACAGGCCTACCTTTCTACCCCAAAGTCTTTGTTGAATATAGGTTTCAAAGTCCCCCACACACTTCAGTAATATCTTTGAGGTATTTTATCCAATACCGGCTTGGTAGTAAAGAGATCTGAAATTTTTCTACATAGCCACATCATTGTGATGTGTAGGCCAAATATAGAATCTCGTCGTTTAATTTGTTTGATTAAAGGTATCCATCTTCTCACCCCACATGATTTTATTTTGAAGAAAAAAATGAAAGGATTTTAAGCGAAAATCCCCACAAATAAATTAATGAAGAAATTAGGGACATTGGTGACAAACATATTATGGAGGTAGAACTCATAGAGTAGGTGTTCAATGTTAGAGTACTTTGGATTTGTAAATGGAAATGAAATCATTTCCATCGAGGATTTTAAGGCGTCGATAACACTGTTGCATCAACTTCAAAGAATAAAATTGTTCCTGAACAAACATGTTGTAAATTGAAGATGGTCTCCTATAAGATAGGAGCTTACAAGCCAAAGGATAAACATATTCCAAAAGAGATTGAAATTTTTGTTTTTCACCTTGAATGATTTTCATTTCCCCTCTAATTTATTATTTTCCTTTTTAATTCTGAATTATGAAGAGAAATTTGGTGGAAATCATTCAAAATACTAAGACCTTTATCTCTCTGCCACTTTAGACTACTAACCTCTACTTGTAGAGCTGTAATTTCTCTAACCTTTTCTACTGTGTGTTGAGTAAATTTAGTTTGTAAAGAAAGGTTTGTTTCTTCCATACCTTTCAAATGGGATTTAAGAAGTGCAATATCCTCTAGATAACTGCGAGAATCGGTAGCTTGATATAACCCAAGGTGACTGTATGATAGAAAGTCAACATGTGACCCTATTTGCACTTGACCTCTCAAGGTCATGCCAAGATAGCGGTGGAAATGAAGTGTGTGTGAATGTGAAAAATATAATTGGGAAATATTACATCTTCAACACGCAATAATGGGATTTACAATTCTAGGAAAGAATGCTCTCTAACTTGAATTGGTGTGATGGATTGTTAAGATATGATAGCCACTTAGAGGCTCCAATCAATGTCGACCTCTGCTTTGAGATCCTGTTTATTGGATGTTGGATGCATGCATGGAAAGTGACTTGCAAGCACCTCATGTATATTTCTAGAAAAGATCATAAAAGTGATAGTGCGAGGCATAATGAATATTCCAGAATCATGGGTGATTTTCTTGTCTAGTCCAGAAAATCTTAGCCTGATCGATTATTACGTTCAACAAAAAAAAATGTGTGATAATGTCTAAAAGAAGTGGTGAGGACCTAAATACGAGTGTACGCAAACCAGTGACAATGTCTAATTGATTAGCTAGCCCATTTGGTTGTGGGACTTGGGGATCACAACCGTGAGTTCGTAGTTGTGGATTTTTATGGTCATGTGAAGAATCAATCTCTGTTTCCAACTATCCAATACTCATAAGCTTTTTCAGCTTCAACATTTAATGTGAGCAATTTCTCTAGCTTTCCAGTGTGACTTGCAGGCATGTGTAGAATTGTTAAGTGCGAGGCTTGTATCGATGTTGTTTATCAACTCTAGCCCATTGGGTTGTGGGACTAGGGGATCACAACCGTATGCACTTTCTTGTTGCAGACCTTGAATGGTCATGTATGTCTTGGCTTGATTTGTTGACGATAAGACGGATTAAACACTATATTTTTGTTTGTTTTCACAACATAGATTGGATCAAAGCAATAAGACAAGCTAATCTAGTGAAAGTAGATGTTTTTGTTCTTTTTTTCATTTTAGACAATAAGCAATTAATCTAATGAAATAGAACTAAAACAAACAAGATAGTTGGATGTGGCTATTTACCTATGCATTTATGAATTTACTTTAAGCTAATAAGAAATAACAACTTTGCAATTTAATCTACTATATGCAATCGCTATGGATATTCTCTCCTTTGAATCCACAGGGATGGAAAGAAGAAGATCCATCATTGGGAGCTGCTATTGTTGATCTAAAACTCTTTAGGAAATTAACTAGATATTTACAATACAAAGTGAAATCAATTTCTACTCTATTTGATATGATGTAATTTTAAATTTGACAATTCAAACTTGGAATTTGCAGAACAAAGGTAAATCTAGCTATGTAGTAATCTTTCCCCTCACTTTGTGATCTCTTCATTCTTGCGTATTCGCGTGAATCTCGAGGAATTAGGAGTGTAACAACAACAGTAGGAGAAGGCACTGAAACAATGATAGCTTGGGGGTAAAATGAATAGAGTGCAAGTAGGAGAAGGATAACACAAGTGAATAGAGCTTGACTATGCAGTTCCTAGTAGGATCATCACGAAATACAATACAAGACACACCACTAATTCTCAACTCTGTATTTCCTTTGACAAAACAACACTTTAAGAACTCTAGATAGAATTGAAACTCTTAGCTAGAACAGATTGAACTTGGTGTTTAGATATACACTGATTGATTAATCAACAAAAACTAAGAGAGAACAAGAGAGACCAAATGAATTACATATATCGAGAGAGAGAGACCTGGACTGATTTCTCACACAAAATCTAGACTGTTGAGACTTGTTGAGGGGCCATTTGCTTGTAAACAAGCTTGGTATTTATAGCATTTTGATTTACCAAAAGGTAAGATCAAATTGAACTCTTCTACCTATTAAAAAAGAAATTACTATTACAAGGTGGCTAAAACTTTAAAGAAAGCAAGAGTGGTTGAGAGTTACAAGCGACACTTTATTTTTGTATTGGCGAGTGCATATGAAAGTTCTAGAAAACGTGAACATGACCGTCAACCAACGTAGGGTGGCCATTTCGGGATCGCATCCTGTCCCTGGCGCGATCACGCAGGACCGCCGCCCAAAAGCAGGCGGTGGTCTTGGCACTAAAGACCAAAATGTGAGGGAAAATAGGATAGAAGCTAAAATAAAGCATGCAGAGGCCAAGTAAGGCATTTTAGGATGTAAATATATATAGTTAGCATGCTCTTTGGATTCCAAACACCTTGTGAAGAGATCTGAATCATCATTGGGTTTTTGTAACCTCTTTCCGACAATGTAGTACATACAATTTTGGGTGCGTACATATTTCCCCCTCGGAGAAGCATTTTAGCCATAAAGGGGCATAAAACTTAGGATCCGAGTATGGTGTTCCCAAAATGGGGAGTTAGAAGCTATACCTGATACGCCTGTGTGTCGTAATGTCTCCATCTAGACTCCCACTACCTGTAAAATGAAGAGAAAACTCAAGTGCAAAAAGATGCAAGAAATTGAAAATAAATACTAAATTACAATGGTATGAGGGCTCACCATTTTCGCAGGATAAGAACTTACCTCCATTGGCGCTCCAACCCTGCAAACAAATACACTCAAAACAAGATTAGAATATTACATATATATATATATATATATATATATATATATATATATATATATATATAACGAGCTCATTTCCCTATTCATTTGTGTGTGTTGGATTTGGTGATTTTTTTGAGCTTTGGGGGCCATGGTGACCGTTTTTGATGAGAGTGCAGCTGAAACATTCATTGCAAGATCGTGATCATGCCTCCGTGAGTAGGAGATCGACCCACGTGGTCCCAAGTTAGTTTTTCTCAATTGTTTGCTTTTATACCTAAAATATGAAAATGTTGAAATCTTTGTCTAGGAGAGGTTATTTTTGAAAATTTTAGTGTTAAATGAGTCTTTAGGGGGGCGCCCATAGGGTAGGTTTTTATTTTTCTCAAAATGGTGTATTTTTGCATTTTTGAGTGTTTTTAGGGGTATTAGAGCCGTATTCCGAATCAGCATAGGACCACCACCTTACACGGAGCGGAGGTCATGTGACCACCGCCTTATGATGGTGGTGGTCACAGGACCGCTGCCCTAAACAAGTGGCGATCCTTCGAACCGCCACCGTGCATAGGGTGACGGTTCTAGACAGAAAAGTGAAAGAGCTATAAAAGTTATTTTTCTTTGTATTTTTGGTATTTTGCTATGTTTTTGATGAGATTATTTATCATATTGTGTTACTAACTTGCTCTTTTTCTCTATTTTGGGTGGATGCAGAGGAAGGAAGAGTATATATGGTGGAGCAAAGAGAGGGAGTGTGATTGGCTCCCAGCTGTGCTAGATATGTTGACCCAAGAAGAGCAAGATATACTTCAGAGGGCAGTATTTTGAGGATTACATGGGTTCCTCATGTTGCTCCTGCTAGTCACATATTATGTGACTTATTATCCTATTGGGATGTAGACTGGAACACTTTTCGGTTACCAGGTGCTAGGGGTGAGTGGACTATCACCCTGGAGGATGTTTACCACATTTTGGGAGTTCGATTCTTGGGAGGTGGTTGTCTCTCAAGATAGCAAGATCCAAGCCTCAAATGATTGGTGGTCCACCTACATGGGAGATGTTTTTGTCTCCTTTTCCTCGGAGAAGGGGATGAAGGTCTGATCCATTGCTACTACTCCTATCCCTACCATCCGTAAGGCCATCATGGGTATCTTGGCCTCATGGTTGATTGGGGATAAGGGAGGAGACACTTTGTTATACTGTTGGGCTCCCGTGATTGCGTAGATTGAGGCTTATGGCCGTATTTATGCTTGGGGAGTAGATATTCTCAGGACCACATACTATGATTTGTACATGGTGGTCAAATTACGGGGGTAGTCATTAAGTCATCCTACTTTGGTTATGAGTTAGTTGTATGGGTGTATCATTACCTATGGTAGGGGTGTGTTAGTAGAGGATCCAAAGGGATGTCAAGGAAACCGGGTGGACAAGGATGTCAAGACTTAGGATGCCACACTAGCTAGTGGCTTCACTGACTACTGCAGATATGGAGGCTACTCTTTATCAGGACATGTTAGGATTGTGGGGACAAGAGGTGACTACATCGGATGCTTGCTCTCAATGGGTCAGTTGGTGGACAGGATAGGGAGAGTCGATATCCACCCTTTTGATCAATTCCCTTAGTAGTTTGGCCTCCCTAATATTGATATGATTCCTCTTGTGAGGCCTATGTACATGACTATTCATGAGGCCCGAGAGAGGTCTTAGAGGAGATTGAGGTTAGACAATAATTACTCCTAGAGTACTATTATCCAAATTTCACCCCGAGTTAATTTGATAACATGCATCGAATTTTTAGTTCCAAGCAAGTAGATTGATTCAAGAGAAAATCATAAAATTGGCTAAGTCCTGCTCAAGGCCACCTTTGGGACAGTTGGAACAATTATACGCGTAAGGCGCGGATCGGCGAAAAGCCTCGGGTGGCCCAAACAAAAAGGGACATACGGGACAAATGGACGAAATGCCAGAATCGGCCGAAAGAAAGAAAATTTGTCCAAGTCCTTTACCAGGAGCAAGCGGGACAAGAGTGCACGGAGGATGCGAACCGGCCAAATCGAGCGAACCGGAAGAATTTGTCCCAGACAGCACTGGGACATTTGGGACAGATGGACGTGAACCGGCCGATTCGGTAAAGCGGAAACTTCAGCACAAGGACAAGTGGGACAAAGGGACACGTGGGATGCGGATAGCCGAAGGGGCCGAAAGCCAATCGAGATAATGCCACGTGTCACTAGCGAGAAAAGGGATGAGGAAGCCCATTTCGGGCGGATCGGAGGATTCTGTCCTACAAAGCACTGGGACATGTGGGACAAAAAGACGCGGTGGACGTGAAAATCCGGTAGGCCCGTGGACAAATCACAGCATGACACGTGTCGCCAAGGAAAAAGGTCCAAAAAGTCAAAGGGGTGAGTTTTCGAGCACTGATCCGAACCAATGAAACAGTGCCACGTGTCCATGTTTAAGGGCCCACAAGGAAATTTCAAAGGAAAGCCCGCGGAAAGGTGGAGAGAGAGAATTACTCAGCGAATCAGGGCCTGCCACATGTCGTCCAGATGGCAGAGCGTGGGAAAAGATTTTAAAACCTGTTCTTGCCTGTTTTGTGCCCTAAATCTTCAGACCTTCGTATCTTTCGATCCAGAGCTCGGATTTGCACGTTCTTTATATCAACGGAAAGCTGTTGAAATTCTCTACATGATTCTAGGATCAATCTCACATTTTGGTGTAGTTTGGAGGGAGAAAATTAAGAAAACGTCTCTGACGCGTGGTGATAGACAGAAGTAATGCTTCAACAACCAACTTTAATGCAGTAGACAGCTCGCCGTTTTGCTAGGATCCACCGCTTCTATCATAATGAGATGATTTTAAATGCTACCAAGAAGTGGTTGGGGTAGATTCTAGATTTCCTCTCTCTTCCCTCTCTCATTTCTTGATATATATTGTAAAGAGGAGCTCCTTTAAGGGGTCGGACATTTTTGTTTTGCATCCTCCCTTATTCCCTCGCTTGCCAGAGAATTTGTGGAGCTTTCAAACCTCCCATATGGGTTGTAATGCCAGTCTTTTTGCCTCTTGGCCATTGCAATGTACTGTATCGACTCTTGAGCAATAATATATGTGTTGTGATTGACTCTCAACCCTCTCATGTATTCATTGTTGTCATTTTGATCTCTTATTGCAGTTTGGTTACCTGTGCATGGTGGTTGTATTACATCTATGTGATCTGTGTTAAATTTGCAAAACGAATGTCTAACATTCCTCGGTGCATCACCTTTGTAGTTTAGGTTTTATTCTATGCATTTTCTTACCCTGTCTCCTTGGCAAGTTAGATTAGGTTTTAGCAAACCCTCTGCATTTTTTGTGTGCATACGAGCAGAGGAATAGGAACTGACCTTCTCTGGAGAATCTTTTCTCATCTTTACAAGTCCCACACTTGGAGAAAGGATTCCATGTTGTGTAATCACACTTGGATGCTGAACATAAACCTAGAAGCCTGATTTGCATCCGGGGAGTCTTTGTGAGTTTGCAAAAATAGTTTTGGCACGCCGGTGGGACCTAGAAGTCTCATTTTATTGCAGCAAAGTTGATATGCATCTGCTGCAGCTTTCTTGCTTATAAGAGCTATTATTTGCATATCTGGCGACTCCACTGGGAAGGATCAACTGGTTTCAGCAATGCAGGCACGAAAACTCATGAGAAGAATCACCACAAGGTCAAGAGTTGAGAAGAAGAAAAGCTTTGTTTGAATACCTGCAGTTATCTCCAAGAAGAAGGCAAAGAGGAAGAAGGATTAAAAGGTCTCCATCTCCACCAAAGCAGAACACTCTCAACTCCTCCACACCGATGGCCTTTCATTCAGTATACAAGGGTTTTAAGACCCATTAGAATGGCTCAGAACAATCCTTACGTCAACTTCACAGGTAGCAACCCACTTGCTCTCAATGCACAGCATCCAGTTCCTATTGCAGCCTTGAAGAACATTCCCTACTTCACCGGAGAAAATCAAACTACTCCAGGTGATCATGTTAAAGATATTGCTAACCTTTGCGCAATCCATGAAATCAATGAAATGCAAGTGGCTGTCAAGTTACTGGCATCTTCCTTCAAGGGTAAAGCATTATAATGGTTTAGGAGCCTCGGAGCTCGTTTTATCACAAAGCTGGAATCAATTTGTGTATTGCACTTCACGAGCAATTTGGAGAGAAGGGAGACAACTTGTCTCTTTTGGAGCAATGAAAACTATCAAGAGAGCCCCAACGAGCAGTGGACTGACTTCAACTTCAGATTTTAAAGGTCTTGGGATAGGATTCCAGTGGCGATCGAGCCAACAGCAGAAGGTGCTTTTCTATATTACCTTAAAGCTCTAAATTTTGATATTTCTATGTTAATTCAGTCCATGGGAGGCACAACAATCCCTATGGCTTATAGCATTGCCATTAGAGCCGAAAACTGTCTTATTCAAGCTGGTAAACTGGCTCCTAGGCCTCCCATGCCCTTGTATCCAAACTTAGAAAATCCAAGCACTAGTCAAGCACCCACTTTGGCTCCTGTTCCCACCCCTAGAAACCAAAGTTCAAGTGAAACTTCTACTTCATCCTCTAGTGCTTCAAATGAACTCCAGGAGGTCATGAAACAGTTGCAAAACCTAGGCAATGAGCTGCTTACTCTCAAGAGGCAGCAAGCCCAAGGTTTCAGACCTTCTTATCAACCACAAGCTCAGCCTAATAGGCAGCCATACCAACCACAAAGACCACCTAATCTAGCTGCAAATATGAATCAAACAAGGCCTCCTACCAATAGACCATTCCAGCCCTATAATCCAAATGCCGTATCTACCTCTAAGGCATTAGTTCCAACACGAGAACAATATTGCTCGGGAATATGATTGGTGCTTTCCGTCTGCAACGAGCCTCATAACCAATCCATGTGTTTCAATGGTGCTCTCAATCAAGTACTAATGGTGACAACTCTTTTGGTGTGGAGGGTGAGGGCGTCAAGAAACAACCAACAACCAGAAACATTCCAACAGCAATCAGCCCCAAATGACACCACAATGGTGGCTGGTAGCGGAAGATTTCTGTGGCATGAATCAAGCAGTCTCTCAAGGTGTTGCAGCCAACACAAGGTCAAAGAGGAGAAATTTGGGTGAAGAACAGCCATTAGCCCCAGCCAATCCACAACCTTCCATGGCTCCACAAATGATTGGCAAGCAAAGTCCAGTTTCAAGTGCACAAGGACAGCCAAGAACAGCCCCTAGGCCAACTCAAATGCTAGTTGTTGCTGCCCACGTGCAAGGGGTGAATGTGCAAACCAAGGGACAACAAAAGGATACTTCATCCCCATTCAGTATCATTGAACAGATGAAGAAGACTAACGTCAATATATCAATGTGGGAATCCCTATCCATCCCAGGCCAAAGAGATCTATGCAAGCTGCCATGAAGGACTGGTCAACTTCGAATCAGTGGGTTCAGATGCAAGACAAAGTGCTTACAAATGCTGCCCAAGCCTGAAGGAAGTCATGAAGCACAACAAGGCAAAATGTTGAAGCCCCCTCCTTTCTATGTTTCATTAATCATTGGGGATAAACTAGTACACAATTGCATGATTGATTCCGGGGCAAGTAGCTCAGTGATGCCCAAGCAAATAGCTGATCAACTAGGGCTCCAGTATGAAACAACATCCAAAGGGGTAGTGCAGCTAGATGGGACAGCAATAGCAACAGTTGGAGTGATTAGAAATTTGAGTCTTACCTTGCATGCATGTCCAAATGTTGTTGTTTTACAAGATGTATCAGTCATAGATTTGCCACCACTCTTTGCCCTTTGTTTATCAAGGGATTTCACAGCCAAAATTGGAGGCTACTTATCTGCTGACTGGTCACACATGTTGTTCAGAACTAGATATGGCACTAAGGTCACAATCAGATCCGAGCCAATTGCAAACTTTCATATTGAGCCTCATACTCCAAGCCAAATCAATGCCAACTGTTCAGCATTTGATCAAGAAGATTATCCAAACACAGATGAGGCTGACACTAAGGTTGGAAGCATCCCGGACCTAACTCTTGATGAATGGGCAAACAAGATACATGCTTTTGATCCCTATCAAGAAGTAGAAGAATCTGAGCTGGGAGTCTATTGTATACACGAAGAAAATCAACCTATTCCTAGCGTCACTAAGCCAAGTCATAAAGACAAGAATGAAGTATGGAAATTATTCTTTGATGGGTCAAGGAGTAGACAAGGTGCAGGAGGAGGAGCTATGCTCATTTCACCGCAAGGTATAAAGTATTACTCAGCCTTCCGTTTTCAGTTTTCTTGCTCAAACAACACAGCTGAGTATGAAGCCTTAATTCATGGACTGCACTGGGCAATGAAGAAAGGCATCAATAACTTGCAGGTGTTTGGGGATAGCGAGCTAATCGTCAACCAGGTTAGAGGACAACATGCTATGAAGAACGACTTGCTGAGGAGCTACAAGAATAGGGTATGGGACCTCATTGAGGATTTCGAAGCTTTCAACATTGTGTCCATACCCAAGAAGAAAAATGAAGCTGCAAATAGGCTCGTGGCAGTTGGAGCAACGTTTGATGTGGTTGACAACATCAAAAGGAAAAAACATAGCCACATATCCATGTGATTGTGAGGCCAGATAGTTCAGAGATAATAACACCGGTGGCGGTGTTTGAAAACGATCAACAGATCATCAATTTTTTACAAGAAGAAGCTGAATTCTCAGCTAGGAATCAGGACAGACTAGAGCAAGCAGTATGGGGATCAAGTAGTGCAGCTACGGACAAACAAGCTTCCCAAGGGTTTAGTAACGTTGGAGTCTATCTTCAACCCTAACGACCAGTTCCGTAAAGAAAAGGCTAACATATAGGTCAAGAGGGAAGATTCAGAGCCAATTCCGGTTGGGGAAGGTAAAACACTTCAAATTGGTAAAGTGGCCACTAAGCAGGAGAAATCAGATTTCATACAGCTTTGTCAAGAATTTCTAGATGTCTTCACTTGGAGCTATGAAGACTTGAGAGGATTCAATCCAAATTTCGCACAACATACCATAGAATTGGATCCGGATGCTAAGCCCATCAGGCAAAAGCAGAGACCTGTTAACCCTCACATTGAGCCTCTAATGAAGAAAGAGCTAAATAAGCTAATAGAGGCAAGCATTATATCCCGATCAAGCACCCAAGTTGGGTTGCTAACTTGGTTCAGTCGGGAAGAAAAGCGAGAGAAATCAGGTTGTGTGTGGACTTCCGAGACCTCAATAGAGCATCTCTCAAAGATCATTACCCGCTTCCTTCAATGGAACAAATATTGCAAGTAGTATCCGGTTGAGAGAGATCTCTCTCCTAGATGGCTACTCGAGGGTATAATCGGGTGATGATGAAAGAAGAAGACCAATTCAAGAAAACCTTCACAACTAAATGGGGCACATATGCTTACAAGAAGATGCCATTTGGGCTGTCCAACGCTAGTGCTACCTTTCAAAGGGCAATGGACATGGCATTCAAAGGCTTGATCAACAAGATAGTGCTGATATATCTAGATGATATCACCTTGTCTTTTCAAAGGATGCGTGAGACCATCTCTTTCACCTCGGGCAAGTGTTTGAAGTGTAGAAAGTTCGGAGTATCTTTGAACCCCAAGAAGTGCATCTTTCTTGCACATGAAGGAAAGCTCCTTGGCCATGTTGTCTCGAAAGAGGGACTGGCAATTGATCCAGAGAGGGTTGAAGCCATAAGAGCACTGCCATTGCCAAGTCACAAGAAGGCTCTTCAAAGTTTCTTGGGAAGGATCAATTTTGTCCGCAGGTTTATCCCAGATTTTGCAGCCCTTGTCAAGCCCATCACCAAAATGTTAAAGAAGAGCATGGATTTTAAGTGGACAATAGAAGGCAAGGAGAGTTTTGAAGCAATCAAAGAAGCTATCTCTCAAGCACCAACTCTCATCAACCGAGAATTCTCAAGGATTTCATCCTCTATGCATTTGGAGGTGATGAAACTATTTCGCCATTCAGTACAGTAGAACAAAGATAATGATGAGCAGCTGATTGCCTTTTTTAGCCAAAGCCTAGATGACTGTGAGGTGAGGTACTCTTTTATTGAAAAGCATGTACTTGCAGTAATCAGAAGCTTGAAGAAATTCAAGCATTTAGTCTCAAACAACAAGGTCATTGCTGGTCTCACATCTTTGGAGTTAAGGAATTCCTCCTCAACAAGGATTTGAATGAGAAAAGGGCAGGTTGGATCACCCGTGTCATGGAGTATGACATTAAGATCAAGATCACCAAGCTGGTAAGAGGAAAGGGCTATGTGTGAGCAGCTGGTTTTAGGAAGAAAAAGGAAGTATGCGGACGAAGAAGAGGCTGTTTTGACAGTCCAGGACAGCCATGAGCCAAGCGCAATCATGAAGAAGACAATGCTTCCCCCATTCCTTGCTGGACCCAAGGTATTATGCACTTCCTAGGTATAGGCCAGTGCCCCCCAGAGATGAACAAGACCCAAAGGAGACACTTCAGATTACAGGCTGTCCCGTATGCCATTGTTGATGGAGTTTTGTTCAAGAAAGATGTAAATGGAGTGCTGTTGAGATGCATTAGCACAGGTCAGATTCAAAGGGTATTGGAAGAGTTTCATGGTGGACCAGCTGGTGGCCATTTTGCACCAAGAGTGATAGCTCTAAAAATCATGAAGGCT
The DNA here is from genome assembly GCA_018340775.1 of Taxus wallichiana var. yunnanensis. Lineage (NCBI taxonomy): Eukaryota > Viridiplantae > Streptophyta > Pinopsida > Cupressales > Taxaceae > Taxus > Taxus wallichiana. The sequence goes on along the minus strand of CM031244.1, from coordinate 225,557,693 downwards.
GGTTATTATTGGCCTAAAATCTTTAGTGATTGCTATGCATGGATCAAGAGGTGTAAGAATTATGCATTCTTCACAGGAAAAGAGAAGTTTGCTGCCCTTCCATTGCATCCAATCTCAGTTGACCAGCCATTTATGCAATGGGTCTGGACTTCATCAGAGTCATTAACCCCAATTCAAGCTAAGGGCATAAATGGATTTTGTGACCACAGACTACTTCACCAAATGGGACATGAAGTAGTAGCACTCAAAGAGGCAAATGAGTCTAGCATCCTAGACTTTTATGAGGGAATAACAACCAGATTTGGTGTACTGCTACAATAATAATCTGACGACAATGCATTGACATTCATTGGATCTAAGGTAGTGAGTGGGCTATCAAGAATGGTATTTACCTAAGCACTTCATCGAACTATTACCCTCAGGGTAATGGCCAGGCCGAGTCTATAAACAAGAACTTGTTGAGGATCATTAGGAGAAATCTTGATGAGAATCAAAGGTCTTGGCATACCAAGTTGAAATCAGCCTTATGGGCTGATAGGATCACTCCCAAAAGATCCACAGGTAACTCTCCATTCAGGCTTGTCTATGGAAAAGAGGCAATCTTGCCCATGTCACGTAAGTTGCCAACATTGGAACTCATGAAGCAGCTGGAATTACTTGAATTTGAGCCCATGGAGGTGAGGTATGCGAGTTGATGGAGCTGCGGGAGATCAGAAATCAAGGCATCCCAAGCAATGGAAAAGGATCAAGCTTTGATCAAGAAGACCTTTGATAGGAAGGCCAAAGATAGATCTTTTCAAGTTGGAGATCTAGTGTTGAAATGGGATGTGGATAGGGCAAAACCGGGAAGGCATTCAAAATTTGATGCCATTTGGAGTGGCCCATACATGGTCACGAAGTGCAAGAGCAGCAATGCTTTCCAATTGGCCTCATTGGACGGTGAAGAACTGTAGATTCCAGTAAATGGAATCTATCTCAAACATTGCTACTGAAAATAAAAGGTTCACCCTTGTAAATATTAGCCTAGATTTCAATTCCTCTAAGTGCGTATGCACATTGTCTTGTTGTAGTTAGGTTTCAGTTTCCCTAAGTGCTTTGGCACAGGTTTTGTCGCTCCTAGATTGAGTTTTTTACAGTTCAGCGTGCTCTCGTAGAGGGAGTTGCAGCATCAGGCTCATTTTAGGTTATTGCTTATGACTCCATGCCCAATGGATCACTAAAAGGCCACTGATCTTCTACCTAGCAGGCAGGTGACCCCGAAAAGTCACCAAATTGTTATCCAAATTTCACCCCAAGAGTTAATTTGATAACATGCATTAGAGTTTTTAGTTCCAAGCAAGTAGATTGATTCAGGAGAAAATCGTAAAATTGGCTAAGTCCTGCTCAAGGCCACCTTTGGGACAGTTGGAACAATTATACGCGTAAGACGCAGATCGGTGAAAAGCCTCAGCGGCCCAAAGAAAAGGGACATCTGGGACAAATGGACACGAAATGCCCGAATCGGCTGAAAGAAAGAAAATTTATCCAAGTCCTTTACTGGGAGCAAGTGGGACAAGAGTGCGTGGAGGACGCGAACCGGCCGAATCGAGCGAACCGGAAGAATTTGTCCCAGGCAGCCTTTGGGACATTTGGGACAGATGGACACAAAGGATGCGAACCGACTGGTTTGGCCGAAATAGGAAACTTCAGCACAAGGACAAGTGGGACAAAGGGACACGTGGGACGTGGATAGCCGAAGGGGCGAAAGCCAATCAGATCACGCCACGTGTCACCGGCAGAAAAGGGACGAGGAAGCCCATTTCGGGCGGATCGGAGGATTCTGTCTCGTGAAGCACTGGGACATCCAGGACAAAAAGACATGGTGGACATGAAAATTTGGCAGGCCCGTGGACAAATCACAGCATGACACGTGTCGCCAAGGAAAAAGGTCCAAAAAGTCAAAGGGGCGAGTTTTCGAGCACTGATCCGAACCAATGAAACAGTGCCACGTGTCCATGTTTAAGGGCCCACAAGGAAATTTCAAAGGAAATCCAGCAGAAAGGTGGAGAGAGAGAATTACTCAGTGAATCAGGGCCTGCCACGTGTCGTCCAGATGGCAGAGCACGGGAAAAGATTTTAGAACCTGTTCTTGCCTGTTTTGTGCCCTAAATCTTCAGACCTTCGTATCTTTCAATCTAGAGCTCGGATTTGCACGTTCTTTATATCAACGGAAAGCTGTTGAAATTCTCTACATGATTCTGGGATCAATCTCGCATTTTGGTGTAGTTTGGAGGGAGAAAATTAAGAAAACATCTCTGATGCGTGGTGATAGACAGAAGTAATGCTTCAACAACCAACTTTAATGTAGCAGACAACTCGCCGCTCCTGTTAGATAGCCCGCCATTTTGCTAGGATCCGCCACTTCTGTCATAATGAGATGATTTTAAATGCTACCAAGAAGTGGTTGGGGTAGATTCTGGATTTCCTCTCTCTTCCCTCTCTCATTTCTTGATATATATTGTAAAGAGGAGCTCCTTTAAGGGGTCGGACATTTTTGTTTTGCATCCTCCCTTATTCCCTCGCTTGCCAGAGAATTTGTGGAGCTTTCAAACCTCCCATATGGGTTGTAATGATAGTCTTTTTGCCTCTTGGCCATTGCAATGTACTGTATCGACTCTTGAGCAATAATATATGTGTTGTGATTGATTCTCAACCCTCTCATGTATTCATTGCTGTTATTTTGATCTCTTATTGCAGTTTGGTTACCTGTGCATGGTGGTTGTATTGCATCTATGTGATCTATGTTAAAGTTTCAAAACGAATGTCTAACATTCCTTGGTGCATCACCTTTGTAGTTTAGGTTTTATTCTATGCATTTTCTTACCCTGTCTCCTTGGTAAGTTAGATTAGGTTTTAGAAAACCCTCTGCATTTTTTGTGTGCATCTAAACAGAGGAATAGGAACCAGCCTTCTCTGGAGAATCTTTTCTCATCTTTACAAGTCCCACGCTTGGAGAAAGGATTCAATGTTGTGCAATCACACTGGATGCCTGAAATCAACCTAGAAGCCTGTTTTGCATCCGGGGTCTTTGTGAGTCTGCAACAACAAGTACCTATCACTGATTAGGTAAGTGGTTATTTCCCACAGGTATCCGGTGCTCCTCAAGCACCCTTACTTCATATCGAGGCTGATCATGCTTACAGTGGGGAGGATGATGAACCCATTGATGTGGACTTAGACTCTGAGGAGTTCATACGAGGGGAGACTAAGGAGGAGATGACAGGAGATGGGGGTTGGAGGTGAGGTGGCGGGGCAGCCCGGGAGGATGATAGTGCTTATGAGTGGTATGACACTCAGGATATCTTGAGGGTGGAGAGGGTGGAGGTGAGTGTGGAGAAAGAGACCTTGGTCTCAAAGGATTTTCCTTCTCTAGACAGTGAGGGAGATGACAAGTCCGTGGAAGGACATAATTTTGTCCCATGTTTGGGGGAGGTTCATGATCAACAACAATGTAGTAAGAGTGCTAACCTAGAGATCCTACCTGGATGCCCAGAGATCGAGTAAGTTAGCACTCTTTTCACAACCTTATTAGTTAGAAATGTTAGTTGATATTTCTTTTTTGTTTTGTTTGTTTTTGGTGATTTTCTAACTTGTTGTTTTCCTTTCTTATTTATAGCAACTACACAGGGATGACGGTATCTGATTCATCGGGTGTGTGTAGACACCCTATTTATCCCTTCGAGGAAGACCCGAGCTTAGCTCACTAAGGACGTAGGAGAGACTTTAGTAGCTGGCATATATCTTGATGTGTTTGCACTTTTTTAGAAGGCTAAGGCTTGGGTGGCTCTTCGTACCTAGGTTGTAGGGTATGAGGCTGCTAAGAGAGCGATGTGGCAAATTCGTTCTGAAGTGAGACCACATCCAGTGGTCACCACCATGAGCACTCCCACCATTCAGTGCATTCTCGGCAGTGCAGCCACAGTAGGAGCCTTAGGCATGATCATGCGCCATCCGAGGGGTCCCACAGGGACTGAGAGGCCATTTGATCTTTTGTAGTGATTTTTCCGGATATTTATATGAGATTTTTTTATTTTTGGGATCATTGAGCATTTTGACCATGCCTAGTGCATGATGGCATTGTATATAAAACATGCTATACATATAAACATATCTTTTTTTTATTCAGATATTCTTTGTATCCAGAGTTTTGTGGTTTGTTTCTCATGTATACACTAGATGTTTTAGAATATTTGATTTTATATACTTTTCAAAATGTATGCAATGGATGATAAGTGGTGACAAATTCTGAACAAAATGTTTTCTTTTTTTTTTTGTGTTTGTAATACTAATATATTATAATGTAAACATATTGTGGTACTAAACTTTTAGCTTCTTTTAGCAATGTTCATTACTTCTTATTTTTTGGCAAAATGTGATGAATATGTAATGATAATGAAATGAATTTTTCCCTGTTCCTAACTCCATGCAACTAGTAAGATGCAAGGGCTCAACACCGAGAGTTGGGAAAGGCATAAATTATGTGAATTTATTGAGTAGTAAGTGATGAGGAAAAGAAAAAGTATTGTGAAAAAAAAAAAAATTGACCCTACATACATACTACACTCAAACCTTTCTGCATGGTTGAGAGTGTGACTTACTTTCCAATTTATCTAGACTTATACCCATAGATGGCAACTTGGTTGACAAAAATTGGTTTTGGGGATTGAATCTCTTTGGAACTTGGATGCTTAATTTCACTTTTCACAATATAATTTGTTTTGAGCTTAACATAATAAGATTCATTTATTCGTATGAACGGACCCCCTACGCCCTTCCCCATGCTACCAGTAAGAAGCATGGGATTATCACAAAAGGTAGGACATATGTGGGTAAGGACACTTATTTACTTTCCCAAACTCAAGCACTAGTAAGAGGTATGGGCTCAACACCAAAGGTTGGTAGGGAAAAGAAGTGTGTAAAATAAAATATTACTGTTTGTTTAGTATTTTTGATTCAATTTAACTTGACATTTCTATTATGTGATTTTGGAGTATCCTTGTTTCAAAGAGATGTAAGGGGGATAGATGTGACACCAAGAAGCTTCTAAAATAGACCGTAGGAAATAAAAACTTAACCTAGTAGAAGAAAATGAGTATGACCAAGTATGCAGGCCTTGGTATGGTTTTTGTCAAGATTTTTCTATTGATTTGATGAGATGATTTTGAAACCATTTGAAGAGATATGATTTGAATGTTTTGCCAATATTTTTAGAAGCTTGTAACAAATTGCTTAAGAATAAGTTCCTTGACCACAAAATTTACGAAATGAGTTAATAGAATGCACTGATTGAATGGATAATGCAATGCAGATGAACATACTATACAAATGGTGATGTTGATGACCTATGCATGAAACCATTTGAGATGTAAGGAATTGATAGTTTCACTGAATTCCTCACCTTCTAGTGTACATAAGAGATACACACCATTTTCATAGTCCTTCATGACTCGGTATGGACCCAACCACTTGGGCCGAGAATTTCCTTCCTTCACCGGTCTTCTTGTCAATCCAGGCTATCTAGTCTAAGAACTAGATCTCCCTAGTATATTTCTCATATGTAAACCTTCTTGTTATATTTCCGACACATCCAGTCAACATAGGCTCTATGTTGTTGTTCAGCGTTTAACCTGGCCTCATCAAGGCTTTCTAGTTGAGAGAGTTGTGCCTCTCTATAGGATTCTTCTCCCAAGATCCCTTGTAATGAGATGTGGAGGCTGGGTATTTTGACCTCAAGTGGTAGAACTACTTCATTCCAAATACCAATGAGAAAGGGTTGCCCCTGTTGGTGTTCTTATTGATGTTCGATAGGCCCACAAGGCTGGGTATAATTTTAAATGCGAATCTTGTTTTTCTTCTTAACTATTTTGAGGAGAATGGATTTTAATGTTTTATTTTTTGCCTCAGCATGTCCATTGGCTTGGGGGTAATAAAGAGAGGTTGTGTGGTGGTTTATCTTTAATTTTCTACATAACTCATAGACCTCATCATTCTTGAAGGATGTGCCATTTTCTGAGATAATGACTTGTGGGACACTGTACCTATAAATGATTTGATTCATAATGAACTTAGCGATTATAGAACCTAGTATAGTGGTGAGAGGCATGGCCTCTACTAATTTAGTAAAGTACTCTGTGGTCATGATTATAAAGTTATGGCCATCTGTTGATCAAGGAGAAATTTCCTATCAAATCTAGGCCCCATGTGGAAAAGGGCCATGGGCTTGTGATTGGTTGCAGAGCTGTGCTAGCATGTGAATCTCATGGGATAACTCTTGGAATTTATGGCATTTGCGCACAATCATCTTTTGTGTCATGTTATAGAGTGGGCGGAAATAGCCCATCCAATGTATCTTACGAGTAGTGACATGGCCACCGAAGTGGCCTCCACATATCCCGAGATTTGTAAATATTTTTTTCGGATTCTTCCATGTCAACACATTTTAAAAGCATTCCATTGAAGGCTCTATGATAGAGAACACTGTACTAAAATAGCATATTTATCGAAATAATGCGTAACCACCCTATTTTTGTGATTTTGCCCCTTCGAGGTAAGTATGGTCTTTTATGAAATTGATGATGTTAGTGTACCATGGACACGTCAAAATGGGGGGCCTAGTTTTGACAAAGTATACACACTCATCTGGAAAGTCTAAATCGACTAGATCACCACCATCCATTGGGTTATCATCTAACCAATTCGCAATGATTTTTCCTTTCACAAAATTTTGGTTAATAAAGGTAAACTCAAATTCTCCTATTAGTGTTATGAAGCATCCAACCATTTTTGACAGTGAGCCTCGATTTAGATAGTTCATAAGTGATCGTTTTGATGATTACCCTTGTTTCCTGGTTCAACATATAATGTCTCAATCATTTTGTTGCAAAGACTATAACTAGGCATTCCTTTTCTTCTGTGTGTGCGTCTCATAATCAAGTAATGTCTAACTAATGAAATAAACTACACATTCTTGTTTATCATCATCCTCTTGAGCCAACATGTAGGATAGTGAAACATCTATAGCTCATGAATACAAGATCAAAGGGTGATTTGATCTAGGTGGAATTAGCATGGGAGGGGATAACAAGAATCATTTAACTACCTCAAAGGCCTTGTTGCATTATTCTATCCAATCAATGCTATAATCCTTTTTCAACAAATTGTTGATTGGATGAATAGAAAATGTCAAGTCAAGGATGAACCTTTGGATTGCACTGAGTTTCCCAAGAAAAGATCTAATACTAGACTCGTTTGATGGTAGAACCATTTCTAGCATAACCTAGATTTTGGTTAGGTCAACATCAATCCCTCATGAAGATATAATGTAACCCAAAATCTTTCCTCCTATTACACCGAATACACATTTCTCTGGATTCAATGTGATGTCGTACTCGATTAAGCATGAAAGGATGATACGAAGTACCTGCCGGGTGATCACTTTGTGCTTCTGCCTTTACCAGTAGGTCATCCACATAGGATTCCACAATCTTATGAATAAGGTCATGGAATATGTATGCCATTTCTTGTTGGTACGTGGTTTCAACATTATTAAGACTGAATGGCATGAAAACATAACAATAGGTTCTCCACGGATTTATAAACATAGTTTTGGCTTGATCCTCTTTGGATATTTTGATTTGATTATATCCTAAAAACTCATCCATGAGAGATTATAATTCAAATCCAATTGTTGCGTTGACAATAACATCGATGGATGGTAATGGGAAATCATCTTTAGGGAAAGCTTTGTTAATGTCCTAGAAGTCTACGTAAATATGGATCTTTCCATTATTTTTTAGAATGGGGACATTATTAGATACCCATTGTGAATAATCGACTGGTTTGATGAACTTCACATGGAGAAGTTTCATTACTTCTTCTTTCACCATGAGAGCCACTTTTGGCTTCATGGGTCTTGACTTTTGCTTAATCAGCTTTGCATCTAGTTTGGTGATGAGATTGTGCACCACAATATGTGGTGCAATTCCTATCATTTATTTGTAACTAAACACGAAAGCATTTTGATGCTCCTTGAGGATCTGGGTATGTATTTCCACCTCCTTTGGAGTTAAGGAGGATCCTAGTTTCAAAATCTTTGGTTCTTCCTCTGTTCCAATATTTATATCAATCATTCCCTCGATTAAGGAGGTGTTTCCCTCTTCAAACTCAGGTGGGGATGGAGGTAGTTCCAAACTCCCTTCATTCTCTACCTCGTATATTTTGAGATTCTTTTGGGGAGATTATATCATGGGATTTCCAAAATAGGAAGAGGAATATGGGATTAGGGAGAAATCTACCATGTGATGAGCGAGATGCAATTATGCATAGGAATTTATATATCCAAGAGTCACCCTATCGATGTCAAAGTGATCTAGGATGGTAAACTCATTCTCAGCTTATATGTGTGTTAAGATTGGGGTTATTGGTATTTTACGCACCAAAGGTTCAACATGAAGTGATACCATGAAATTTGTATTTTTAACTCATTTCTTAGAGTGAAACGGGAAGCCGAGGTTGCTATTGAATATGTGAGAAGGTTTTGTTCTCGTGGAATTGATTCGATTGATATGAAGTAGAATTCCTTGGTTAGATCTAATACTACCGTTTTATAGAGTTGCAAGTGCTCAGCTCTAATCTTATATACCTCAGATACTTGGTTTGTAACTAATTGCGAGTCTCCTAGCACTCTAATGTTATCAACACCCATCCTTTTGGATATGATGAGGCCAAGAATGAGGGCTTCGTATTCATCTGCGTTGTTTATACATTCGAAGTTTAACTTATAGGAAAAAGGTAGGATCTTTCCATTGGGAGAAGTAAGGATCACACCTGCCCCAATGCTGAAATGAAATCTAGCTCCATCAAAATGGAGAGTCCAATAATTGCTTGGAAAAATGGATGTTGGAACATTCTTCGTATCTTCTTATTTTTCCTTGATTACCTCTACCATATAAACTTCATCCGCTGGAAGGGAACCAATTCCTAGGGTACATCCTATACCCATGGAATCAAATAGTAGGAGAATAGGTAGATCTTTCTCTAGTAACTCAAAAATTTTGCAATGGTTCCTAATGATATTGTCTCTATGATGTTGGTCTCATTTTGGACTGCCAGAATGCCTTCGATCAAATTCATGACTTCTAATTCTGTTGTAGGTACCAACTTTTTTACGGCTTTGAATTGATTGGTTTTCAAGTTGATTTGTTGGGAGCTCGAATTCGAGTGGGCTGGTCTCTTTTTCAAATCTGCTAAGTGTATGTCAAAAGGTTTTGGGTCACCTTGTGCCACAAAGATTTTTCCTAGGTGTAAAAATATTATTTCCTGGAATAATGTGGAAGGGATTTCCTTCATGTGATGTATCCATGGTCGACCGAGAATCATATTATAGTTGGTTTCGATCTATAATATAAAATTTGGTGAGGAATGTCTTGGGTCCTAAGGTGACTGGTAACACTATAGTCCCAATTGAAGTTTCCTTGAGGCTATCATAACCCCTTAGCATATTTCATGTTGAGGAACAATTTGTTTCTCCATATCCTAGCATTTGAAGAAAAGAGAAGGGGACTATGTTTTTTGCTGCCCCATCATCGATCATTACACACTTAACGTAATTATTATAAATACATACATGTAAATATAAGGTGGGTCACCTCTATGTGTAATTTTAGCATCCGTTGGCATTTTTCTTATATCAAATATAAACTCAATATCCATATTTGGCTTCCTCGGAGGGTAGATGTCAAAGTCTATATGGTTTACTTATATTTCATGAGAAGTGATGTTAATCAAATAACCAAGACACAACGCTTCTAAGAGATCAGCCCTATGAGTGGGAGAGTTTTTCAACAAATCCAAGAAGGAAATGTGAGAGAAATTCTTTGTTAGGTCATTAATTAGGTCGTAAGTGCCTATTGGTTTTGCCACTATCTGTTAAACATTGTTTGGTACTGATGGGTAGGTTGGAACTGGTTGAGAAGAATAATCTTGCATTCTTGTTACGGTTTCTACCTATAGCTCGGTGTCTAACTCTACCAGACCAACTATCTTGGTTTGTGGTCGAGTTCCTAATTGGGGTGCGACTGGTGGATTTGATGAAGTTGAGGCTTCATGTTCGTTATTTCCTGTTATGACACTCTTGTTTGTCTCATTTGGATCTAACACATTATTGTTAGAACAATTTGGGAGAGGATCATTAAATATCTTGAGGGGTGCATTTTAAGGGGAAACTGATCACATATAGTTGTTTGGCATGGGTAATGTAGAATTTTTTAAAAACGTATCTACAAAGATATGTCTTTGATCTTCTAGAAAACATTGCAAGAATTTGTTGTAGTCATGGCAAGTCCAAGTATCATGGCCTTGAATCTTGTGGAAACCACAATACAAGTTGGGATTTTAGTCTCGTGGTTGTTGGTTTGAACCCTGTTGTGGTCCAAAATTATGATTAGGTTGTTGGTTGTTATAGTTGAAATTTTGAGGTTGTTGCCTTTGGCTTTGGTTCTAGTATCTAGTTGGGTTTTGGATTGGACCTTGTGTCTAGATTTTTCATTGTTGTTATTGTTGTGATGGAGGATGATTAAAATCCACCGCATTGATTGTTAGAGTAAATCTATAGTGCTCATATTCCTGATATGTAAATTTGGGTCCCTCCCCTTGTCTTTATCGTTCAATTAATTAGACACAATACGCTAATTGATTAAGTCACCTATCACCTATCCACTAATTAACGACCTTCCATTAATTAAATCACCTCTTCTATCTAGATTAATTAATTATTATTAATTAATTAGTCTTCCCCTTCATTTAACTAGTAAATCAATATTTAATTGATTTAATCCCCTCACAATAGCCTAAATCGCACTATTATTCTTCTAATTGGCTTCTATAAGCTTACACCTACCTATTAGTTAATCACCTTTGATTAATTAAAACACCCCCAACTCCCATGACTTGCTAAACATGTATTAAACCCTTCTAAAGTAAGGTTACCTTTAATAAAGCAACCTTATCCATTCCTAATCATGTTTTACCTTTATCCCACATTCATGAGGATGTGTTGAATCCTTTATCCTTTGGGCTATATAAAGAGCCCTCCACCTACCTTTTTACTTACACCTAAACTCCTTAGAGAGCAAATGCAAACCATATAGCAAAGAGACTAAGAGCTTGTACCTTTTGTTTTCTTGAGAGTTCATCATCTTGAAGAGTTAAGCCTCTTTTTTAAAGTGCTTGGGTCATATGGGAGGTGTCAAAAGGGTCTTGTAGCCCAACTTTGATTAGCCCCCATTCCTAGGTTCTTGGAACATTAAGGACAACTATTTTTGATAGCCATGGAACCTACCTAGGTTCCTTCATTTATATGTTGTTAGAGAATAGAGGATATTTAGGTGCTTAACATAGTTGATTTCATAGTTTTGTATTGATAAATGTTAGCATCTAACCCTTGATTAATTCTTATCATGATGGTGTTTATAATGTTGTTTAATTCTTGCTAATTAAGACTATTTAGGTGTTAGTCTTTGTTTACATTAGCATTAGTTTAAAAACAACACTTGCACACATTTGGCATGCCCGGTGGGACTTAGTCCCATGGCATTTTAGTTTAAGTTTCATTATTTTGGCTAACTTTTTGATATGCACATGTAGTAGTTAATGTCCATTTTTTTGGAATTTTTGCTCATTTAATATGTGTAACTTCATGTTTATAGCCTTAATTTTAATGGGTCATTACCATTTTTAAACTAACTTGTCAAAATTTAGAGATATTGTGAAGTTTTTTTTGTTTTTTCCGTACTAGTTATAGGTTTTGAAAAGCATGCACAATTTTCAGAGCATGTAGACATGATTTTTTGAGCAGTGTAGGCATGATTTTCGGGGCATTAGGCACGATTTTGGGGTGCATGCACATCTCTTAGTGTGCAAACAATTGCACGGGCATCTTGTTCAAATCTATCATTCGATTTCCGACATCGTGCATTTGCACTAACTCGGCGCATCATACCTAACCGCACACGCGCTAGCAGTGCACTAACCCGGCGCACACATCGTTTTCATCTTATACCTTCACTTTGCATACTAAAACTTGTCGGATAGCACATGCCCTAACTAGGGTGCACATGCGATTTTAGTGGCGCAGGTGAGAACATTTTTTTTTTTAATAACGCTTATTTATTTTTTTTTTTTTCTTTTTTTTTTAGTGGCGCATATGTTGTTTTTGTGGCACACACGCTCTCTAGTGGGCGCAGTCTTTTAAGTAAGTAAAAAAAATCAGCAGAGTGGCGTAGGCACTATTTTAGTGGCACACACATCTTTTTGGTGGTGCACACACCTCTCGGGTGGTGTAGGTGCACTACTAAGACAAAATACATAGAGTGGTGCACACATGTCTTTTTGGTGGCACACACACATAAAAGGGGGCGCATAGGTATATCTGTTTAATCTGTTTTTTTGTTACAACTTTTTAGTGCTCCTTATTTTGATCATAACTTTTGACTCGTTAACCCATTTTCAAAGTTTGAATAAGCGTTGGAAAGATAATGAGTGTAATTTGTGAGGGAACTTCTAAAATTTAGATACCTTTGGTATACCAAATTCTATCAAAAAACTCCCAAAATGCCCTGGAGACCTCCAAAAATGCAAATTACTAAAAACTGCTAAAAAAGTGCAAAAAAAATTTGGATTTCTAGAATTTTTTGATTTTCTTGGTTTTCTAATTCTTGAGGTTTTATCTAATCACATACTCATTTTTGCAAGGTGTTTTTACATGCTTTTACTTGATTAAATAAACTTTCATGTTTACTTATAGGATTAAGATTACGTATGCTCTTCCCTCGCGTTCCTTTGGGGCGATCTTGGGAATCAGAAACGATTCTTAGGTCCTTTTGATACTTTGAGATTGTTAGGGGTATTTTAGTTAGAATTGGTCAATTTGGCATTTGTTGAATTAAAGTGTTGTTCCATTTGGTTATCTTTTGAGATTTGTGAAGACATCACGTATGCTCTTCTCTTGCATCCTTGGATGATCTGGAGAATCAGAAATGGTGCCTTCTCTTTTGATGGAAAACTACTAATCCTCGGCATATATGAAAAAATGCTTGTCAAAGAATGAAGGAATCAAAACAAAAGTCAGAAAACTTCTAATACACGTGTTTTTGCAGGTTGCCAAACGTTGTTCAAGCAAACCACATCTAATTAAAAAGATAAAAAGAACAACATATTCAAAAACATTGTATTGCGTAGGTTTGGAAAAGGGTACATCCTCTCCACTCAATTGGAACATAACCCCTTTGGCATAACGCCTTAAGCTACAACAATGGGGGTGGTTCAGGAACCCCAAAGTAGTCCACGCAAGAGGGAACCTTGTGGATGAAATGGGAAGTGCTCCGCACTACCTACTTGACTAGTGATTCCTTTGTGAGATAGCGTTACCGGTTGTCCATGTGGTGACCCCAGTGATAGTACATGTAGATGCACTAGTTGCCTATTATTCTTGAAGGGGGTAAAGTAAAGCCGAGATACTCCCAAACTAGTCAGTGTGACTTTTTGGGTAAATCGTGCTCGCTTAAGACAACTTTGTAACACCTAGGACAGAGAGAACCACCTAGGAGAATATACTTTGGCCAGGAGCCCACTTTGACCATTCTAAAATAGTGTTGAGTTGTGAACCATATTTTTATTATGAAACGTGTGACGTGTTACTTTTGCTTAGTTTTTACTTGCCTTAGGGTGAGGTGAAACTCTGCTGAAGTGAAGCCAGCATTTTCATCCCATTTTTGATTCACTTCCTTCACATTCTTTTGACACTTTGTTGATCAAAAGAAGGGTGACTACCTTTGTGTTACCAATCGATTGTTTTGCCACTTTTTTGTCCGTTTACGCCCATCCATGTTTGTGGTTGGGTAAGTTAAACATCTAAAGTGTGTGGAGGCGTATTTATATCATTGGTAGCCTTTGTGATCTTGATACCCACGTCAAGATCATCATCATAGTTTGGATTAATTCATCATTTGATCTCCCTTTGACGTGTTACCTTGTTTGCATTGTCTCGACACAATTAAGATACTTATGTCATGTTTTTCATAAATGTGATCTAAGTATCCGCATTGTGGCGTGTTACGCTACACACATTTTAACACATCCTTAGTATACTTTGACTTTGGTTTGATTTCAAACATTGTCCCAAATCTTGAAAGGTGTCACTTACTTTGTTTTGCGTCATTTCGATACCACTTTGACACTAATATCTCACTTCTCGTGAAGCTTGATTAACGTGTCCAATTGGTGTGGTTACGTGGCTTACATTTGTAAACCTCACCCTTTAACATTTAGGCCTTGTTGGTTGTTAAACTTGTCGTGGTATCCTTTGATTGGGAGTCGCATTTACCCTTTGTTAATATTTACGCCTTGTTCATTTTGAGCTTGACGTAAATATTGACATTGTGTTGATCATTTTTGCATCGGACTATCACTTTGCACACGCATTTTCATATGGTGTATTTCCTTGTTGATTGGATTTGGGTTTCACACTGCATGATTGTTCCTTGTGATTATTCATTAGAAAACTTATTTTCTAGGACAATCCCTTTTTATCTCATCGATATTGTGTCATCATGATGTCTATTTTCCTTAGACCTTCTTCAGAAAATCACGCACGCATCCCATACTTACACAATGTCTAGTTGGTTGTCCTTATGCTACCCAAATCGACATGTCACTTCCTTCCCTTTGAAGGAGTTCCATCACACTATCTAAATCTAGACATTTGTGCTTAAAACAATGCCAAAAATGACTGACTATCATGCGGTTCCCCATACTTACAAAAATATGGAACCTAGGTTTAGCAATTCAAAGCAAAAGATTCCCATTACAACTAAACCTCATTTGGTTCTTCGTGCTAGAGAGCCCATATGGGTAACTCATTCCCCACCTTCATCTCATAGTCGGTGGTATGATTTGGACGTCTGATCCAAATTATTATTTGAGTTCCCCCCACTCTTCTTCTAATTCTAATCCAAACATTTCCTCTTCTTCTTTGAGGATTCCAATCCAAATATTTCCTCGAATCTTTTGATTCGATCCAAACTACTATTCGGATTCATCTAAGGATTAAGATCTAAAACTACTATGTTGGATTCATCTAATTTAGGATCCTCTTAAGTCATCTAATGACTCTTATGTCACGGTCCTCCCTTTCTTGCAGGACCCCTTTTATCAGTCGCCCCAATGACGTCTTCTTCCTTTGAAGATACATGCGACTCCAAATCCCTCCAATCAGAAGTATAATACAATTCTTGAATCATGGTCCTCTCTTTCTTCATAGGACCCTTTTCATCATTCATCTAATGTGATGCTTGAATCACAGTCCTCCCCTTCTTTGCAGGACCTTCTTCATCAATCACCCCCACAGAATCTTCCTTCTTTGAAGATTCGTGTGACTCAAAGTCCTTCGAGACAAACATCTGACTCGACCCATGCGTCACAATCTACAGACTTTGGACTTAATCCTACTATTTTACATATGACATACCATTGTATAGGTAGGTCCACACCACCTTCTTCTACTCCTGAGACATCTAGCTACACATATTCTTCGTCCCCCACATCATCTTCTTCTATCAATAATCATCAAACATCTTCTAAGTCTTCCACACCAAGTGAACCTATTTCTTCCAATCAACCCCTAGGGATCGATCAACAACTCATACCGATTGACCTCTTTCAGAATGAAGAAACAATCAAGGGCATTTATAGGGGCACATGAAGATATTCCTCTAGCAGATTACGAGGAAGGTTTCTCTTTAGACTTCGATGCGTTCATGTATTGTGAGGAAAAGGTTGATTCCTTTTATCAAGAAATGGAGGAAGAGCCTCAGATCATGCAACTTGATCCTCCTCTTATTCTTCCATCTTCACATTCTTCATTATGTGATGAAACTCCTTGGTCTTGCATTGATCCATGGCCTATCTTTTCATCACCCAATAACTCTTTGTCTATCATAATTCCTCAATCACAATCTCTTATGGGGTCAATGCCAAGTAGCCCTTCATCTTCATCTAGGTGTGGGTCACATTCTAGTAGCCCTCCCTCTGCTATTTGTGGGACATTTTGAGTAGCCCACTATCTTCTATTCTTGGGGCACGTCCAACTAGCCCCTTGTCTTCTAGGTATGGATCACCCCGGGTAGTCCATCATCTTCTATTCTTGGGCCACATCCTAGTAGCCCATTATCTTACATCTATGGGTCACATCCTAGTAGCCCTTCTTCTTCTATTCTTGGGCCACATCCTAGTAGCCCTTCATCTTCTATCTATGGGTCACATCCTAGTAGCCCTTCTTCTTCTATTCTTGGGCCACATCCTAGTAGCCCTTCGTCTTCTATCTATGGGTCATGTCCTAGTATCCTTTCTTCTTCTATTCTTGGGCCACATCCTGGAAGCCCTTCATCATCTTCTATCAGTAGCTCACCTCCTAGTAGCCCCTCCTCTTCAATTCTTGGACCATATCCATTTCATCCATCACATTATTCTTCTACCAAAGATGGTGGCAAGCCCATGGTCATTTCTCGCATCAGTTCTAAACGTCCACGTTCACTTTCTTCTCCTTCTCGGGATCAGAACAAGTCATGCGTTAGCTTATAAGAAACCCAAACAGTTTCTTAATCAAGCTCAGATCAAAATTGCAAAGATCTCTATAGCTCCCAACAAATCAAACAATCTCAAAATTCTAAATCAAATCGCGATTCAAGAATGCACCAACGTAACCATCAAGTATGGTGCAAAGTGCGTAAACCTCTGGATGGGGAATTAAATCTCCCACATACAAAATCCATGTTTTAGAACAAATCACAGTCATTTATTGAGTGTGAACTCACCTCAATCATCGAGATCGGGGATAATATCACTCTCGATAAACAAATGCCTAGTCTCCCTTATTAAGGAAGTCACAAACATTGTTGTTGGATCTTACCACATAGAGTGACTTTGTTAGTCCCAACCTCTTAAAAATATCAAAAATCTAAAAATAAAAAATAATTCAAAAATACAAAAAAACATTGAGAAAACACAACAAAAATCAAAGGTACAAAGATCAAACATTGCAATCAAGTATTGTGTACACATGGATGTTTCTTTCTTCCCTTCCTTGCTTATTATTTTCTACAAGTCTTCCTACCATTTTCATCCCTTCGGTGATATTTTGGTTAGCTTATTTCACATGCATTTTGTGACATTTATCTCTATGGTATCCATTTGACCCTGGTCTTTTATCACCTTGGTAAATTAAAGAACGACTGACCTCTTAGAGATCTATCACATTCAAACATCTAATAAACTTGTTGTGAAGAAATTTTGGACATATTTGTTGACACTAGCCAATGTCATCATCATAATCACTTCCACCTCCTTCCATCAAGCCATCAGTGGTTCTTAACCCCTTGTCAAACAAGAGAGCTGAAATAAGTTTTCAGAAAAGCAAAAGAATCAAAATCAATCAAAATCAAAAGCTAAAAGCTACAAAGCAAAAAGCAAATTGATATATTACTCTCTCTTGGGGTATTTCCAATAATCTCTATCGGGGCTATGGATGCACTGACTAGTAGAGAAATGTTGTGATTAGAATTAAATACATCTCCGTCGGGGCTATGATGGACACCTGGCTGGCAGTGGAGCAATGTACGGCTATCCTTTCACCATCCATTCACAAAATCACCTTTCACAATAAATCATTCCTACACATTGGCTAGGGTCTCTTCACTTGTTGTCTATTAAATCTTCCTTCAAGAGGTAATAAATTCCACGTGCACACACTGGATCTCTATGAGTAAACAGGATTAGTATGTTACCAAGTGTCTTTTTTTGGACCTTGTTCAGACTCTTACTCTAGTCCATATCTTGTCTCACGATTTGTGCCTTTGGCTAATCACTTCTTCATCGTGAGGCTTCTAAGCTACATTCATATCATTCACATCGTTCTTCTACTTCATTCAGAACATCCATGTGTATAAGATTACTTTTTTCCATGTTTTTGGACACCTTTGTCCCCTTTCACAAAAACAATCTTCTCCTTCCTTTCTATCATGTGCTTTAGGCCAACTTACGCTGGGGGCATCCTTGCTTCTTCCCAACACTTCATTGGTTTACGTTCACCATCATGTTGAACCTATCCATAATGGCCTTGGGTCCCACTTCTACCCGTGAAGAGTTTACCTTTGAATACTCCCACCTAATCGTTGGGGAATTTTTGCATCTTCACCTTTCTCATACACACGTGGCCTTATGCCCTTGTACATCCCATATATCGTTGGGGGCATCCATGCTTCCTTCTTCTGTACATAGTTTCATAAAACTTTTAAAATCAACCAAAACATTCAAATATGTTAGAAAAATCATCAAAAACATTCAAATATGTTTAAGAAAACTTCTAAAAATTGAAAATCATCCTACAAAATGTCACTCTTTGGTTCTCACTTGTTCATGTGTGTGACTTGCGGATCATCTTGATCTACCTCCATCAACAAAAGCTAGGCTACTTACTTCATCTATACTACTGGGCACAATGAGTTTCCTAGTACTATTTCGTAGTGCACATTGCTTTTCCATCAGACCCAAGTGTCCTCCGTTATTCCCCTCACATGTATCCTTGCTTGGGGCACCATCATCAACCCTTGTCATTAATTTCACACGTCAGTGATCTGAAGCTTGATAATAAAAACATTACATTATGTTTCTCTGTTAGTTTAGCTTGTTTACTTTCTCATATTGCATTGCATTTTGTATGTTGCATGGAGTTAGCATCTTTCACTTTCTCGTATTGCATTGCATTTTGTATGTTGCATGGAGTTAGTGTTTTCAGCAATGGACAATTGTTCGTAGTATGGCTTTTCATGTCATTCTACCTTTGTCGTATGCTTATATTTTTCATAAGGACCGATGATGTAGTTCCTATGGCAATATGATGACATCAAATTTGTTCCAAATAAATAGTGGCTAGAGGCTAAGCTCTTCTCTCCCCTCTTCCTTATTTCTTCTACTTCACTTCCCTTTCACCCCTAATTTTCTCTCTCATCGGGGCATCTTGCCTCCTCCCATTCTTCTATCTATATCTCACCTTTTTCGATCGTCGATCGGCTTCTTTCATCACCCCATCGACACTCGAGGGGGCATCTCTCCCTCCTACTAATTTTTCTTCTATCCCTTCAAAAATTTCTTCCATCTACTATCTTTGAAGTGGCGTCACTTACGCCACCCCAAAGAGGGGAAAATGTAGACACCTATAATTACGCCCAAGCAATTTAAATACTTAAATTGCGCTAATTATCCCCTTTCTCACAAATTGATGACATATCATCAAAAGCGCTCATATTCCCTCTTGTTTTCATTAATTAATTACAATACGCTAATTGATTAAGTCACCTATCTAACTAACACCCTAATTAATGACCTTCCAGTTAATTAAATCACCTCTCTATCTAGATTAATTAATTATTATTAATTAATTAGTCTTCCCCTTCATTTAACTAGTAAATCAATATTTAATTGATTTAATCCCTTCTAATAGCCTAAATCACACTAATATTCTTCTAATTGGCTTCTATAAGCTTACACCTACCTATTAGTTAATCACCTTTGATTAATTAAAACACCCCCAACTCCCATGACTTGCTAAACATGTATTAAACCCTTCTAAAGTAAGGTTACCTTTAATAAAGCAACCTTATCCATTCCTAATCATGTTTTACCTTTATCCCACATTCATGAGGATGTGTTGAATCCTTTATCCTTTGGGCTATATAAAGAGCCCTCCACCTACCTTTTTACTTACACCTAAACTCCTTAGAGAGCAAATGCAAAGCATATAGCAAAGAGACTAAGAGCTTGCACCTTGTCCTCTTGAGAGTTCATCATCTTGAAGAGTTAAGCCTCTTTCTTAAAGTGCTTGGGTCATATGGGAGGTGTCAAAAGGGTCTTGTAGCCCAACTTTGATTAGCCCCCATTCCTAGGTTCTTGGAACATTAAGGACAACTATTTTTGATAGCCATGGAACCTACCTAGGTTCCTTCATTTATATGTTGTTAGAGAATAGAGGATATTTAGGTGCTTAACATAGTTGATTTCATAGTTTTGTATTGATAAATGTTAGCATCTAACCCTTGATTAATTCTTATCATGATGGTGTTTATAATGTTGTTTAATTCTTGCTAATTAAGACTATTTAAGTACTCATCATCCAAGAATGGGAGTGGATCTAATTCCTCTACTGATTTTTGGTCTAAAAACCCCGAGGAGATGAGCTAGATTCTCCAGTAAATGTCATGTTGTTAGAGCTTGAGGGCTTAGGTTGTTGTGTATGTGTGAGTGGGTATAGTTCCTCAATTCAGAATGAATTACTAGTGTTAATCCTTTGAAGGGGAGTTTGTGATGAAAGGTAGTTTCTTGAGTAGTTGTCAGCCCATGTAGAAAGCAAGGGTGAATGTTTCCTAATTGATTGGTGTAATGTGCTTGAGGCCCGAGAGAGGTCTTCCATATGTGTCGTATCTTGACATATTCGGGGGGTATATAAATACCTGTAGAATAATGGGAAGGAGCGAAGATGGATGAAAGAAATGGAAATGAAAAGGGAGTAGTTGTTCCTTTCACATCGGGTTCACCAATTTTGTATGATAGAAAGTCAATATGTGACCTTCTTCACACCCGACCTCTCAAGGTTGTGCCGAGACAAGTTGGTGGAAATGAAGTGTATGTGAATCTAGACAAGCTAATTAGGAAATTTTATATCTTTGACACGCAATACTGGGATTTGCAAGTCTAAGGAAAAGAATTCTCTCCTAACCTGAATTGGTGTAATGGATCGTTCAGATATGATAGCCACTCAGAGGCTCCAATCAATGTCGAGCTCTATTGATATCCCATTTATTTTCTATTGTATGTGTGGAAAGTGACTTGCAATAACCTTGTGTAGATTTCCAGACAAGGTCATAAAATTCATAGTGCAAGGCGTAATGAATCTGCAGAAATTATGGGTGATTTTCCGGTCTAGTCTAGAAAATATTAGCCTAATCAGCTATTACGTTCAGCACAGAAAATTGTGTGATAATGTCTGGTGGAAGTGGTGAGGACCTAAATATGAGTGTACACAAATTAGTGTCAATGTATAATTGATTAGTAGGAATGTTGGGTTGTGGGACTCGGGGATCCCAACCATGAGTTCATAGTTGTTGCAGATTTTTATGGTCATATGAAGAATCAATCTATGTTTCCAACTATCCAATACTCAAGATTTTTCAGCTTCAACCTTTAATGTGAGAAATTTCTCTAACTTTCCAGCGTGAATTACAGGTGTGCATAGAATTGTTAAGCGTAGACTTGTATCGATATCATTTATCAACTTTGGCCACCCATTGGGTTGTGGGATTAGGGGATCGCAACTGTATGCACTTTCTTGTTGTGGAACTTGAATGGTCATGCATGTCTTGACTTGACTTGTTGACGATAAGATGGATTAAACACTATATTTTTGTTTGTTTTCACAGCATAGATTGGATCAAAGCAATAAGACAAGCTAATCTAGTGAAAGTAGATGTTTTTGTTCTTTTTTTCATTTTAGACAATAAGCAATTAATCTAATGAAATAAAACTAAAACAAACAAGATAGTTGGATGTGGCTATTTACCTAT
Source organism: Taxus wallichiana var. yunnanensis (assembly GCA_018340775.1). Taxonomy (NCBI): domain Eukaryota; kingdom Viridiplantae; phylum Streptophyta; class Pinopsida; order Cupressales; family Taxaceae; genus Taxus; species Taxus wallichiana. The sequence goes on along the minus strand of CM031244.1, from coordinate 225,535,986 downwards.
GCATTTATGAATTTACTTTAAGCTAATAAGAAATAACAACTTTGCAATTTAATCTACTATATGCAGTCAACTTCCTATGGATATTCTCTGCTTTGAATCCACAGGATGGAAAGAAGAAGATCCGTCACTAGAGCTACTATTGTTTATCTAAAACTCTTTAGGAAATTAACTAGATATTTGTAATACAAAGTGAAATCAATTTCTACTCTATTTGATATGATGTAATTATAACTTTGACAATTCAAACCTGGAATTTATAGAACAGAGGTAAATCCAGCTATGTAGTAATTTTTCCCCTTAGTGTGATCTCTTCGTTCTTTCGTATTCACGTGAATCCAGAGGAATTAGGAGTGTAGTAGCACTAGTAGGAAAAGGCACTAGAACAATGATAGCTTGGGGTAAAATGAATAGAGTGCAAGTAGGAGAAGGATAGTGCAAGTGAACAGAGATTAACTATGTAGTTTCTAGCAAGATCATCACAGAAATACAATACAAGACACACCACTAATTCTCAACTCCGTATTTCCTTTGACAAAACAACACTTTAAGAAATATAGACAGAATTAGAACTCTTAGCTAGAAATTATTGAACTTGGTGTTTAGATATAAATTGATTGATTAATCAACAAAAAACTAAGAGAGAATAAGAGAGACCAAATGAATTACATATATAAGAGAGAGAGAGAGACTTGTACTGATTTCTCACACAAAATATAGACCTGTTGAGACTTGTTGAGGGGCCATTTGCTTGTAAACAAGCTTGGTATTTATAGGATTTTGATTTACCAGAAGGTAAGATCAAATTGAACTCTTCTACCTATTAAAAAAATAAATTACTATTACAAGGTGGCTAAAACTTTAAAGAAAGCAAGAGTGGTTGAGAGTTACAAGCATAACTTGATTTTTCACGTTGATGAGTGCATTAGAAAGTTCTAGAAAATGCGGACAGGACCTTTGCCCGCCACAAAGATAGGGTGGCGATTTGGGACCACCGCCCAAATAGGGTGGTGGTCTTGACACTAAAGACTAAAATGCAAGGAAAAAGAGGATAGAAGCTAAAACAAAGCATGCAGAGGCCAAGTAAGACATTTATTATGTAAATATATACACTTAGCGCGCTCTCTGGATTTCGAACACCTTGCGAAGATATCTGAATCATCATTGGGGTTTCCGTAACCTCTTTTTGATAATGTAACACATACAATTTTGGGTGCGTACATTGACAAATTCACATTGCAATTGATTTCGAGCCTGGATCTTGCGGTTCGAATACCAAAGTCATTTCAGAGTGTGAAATGTATTTATGAAGATGAGGGAATAGCTGATCCCGGGGGTTGGAATAGCTTGAGGGAATACATTTTTGGTGATTTATTAGTGGGAAAAATCATGTTTCCTTCATCATTTCTTACTTCTTACTCAAGGGTAAAGGCACCAACAAAACCTTTAGACCGGGGACTTCTAGGTTTGGGAAATACACAGGACCGTCGTGGCCATAGAAAAATAGAAGAAGAGGGAGTCAAAGTATTTTGACCTTTAGAACTAGATGGTGTTGACACTAGATCACCAAATTTTTCCATGTTCGCTAGAGCACCAGTTTCCTCCTTCTTTTGTGCATGAATACTCACTAAACAACTTCGTCATATCGTTTTTCACTACAATGGTGGCCAAATAAGAAGAACTGAGTGAATTAGTATCTAAAGAATCCACCCATACATGTTCACAAGCATACACATAAGGTTGGGTAGGAGGATATAATGAAATATGTTTGGATTTCTACCCATTTAGAATAGTCATTTTTCCCAACCTACAGTCAATATATGCAGCAACAGTAGCCAACCAAGGGCGTCCCAAAATGACTGGATAACCCAATTTCTAAGCTTTAGGCTGTAAGACCATAAAATTGACAGGATACTCCCAGGATTCAATGTTGACCATTATATCCTCGATCACACTATCTGGTACAATAATGGATTGATCTGTTAATTGAAAAATGGTATTGGTAGACTGTACTCCTGTTAAGGATAGAAGATTGAACATATGTGTTGTTATAACATTTATGGCAACACCAAGATCCACCAAAATGTTATATATTGACTTATTTTTTATTAAAATGGTAATGACTGGACTCCCAAGATCCTGTATTTTGGTGAAGTAAGTGTGCCAAAAACAAGATCAGCCAAATTTCCTTCCACCCTAACGGTCTTTGGGTATTTCTTCTTTCTTCCAGGTGTCTTTATACACTCATTTCTAATGGTTTGGTTCAATTCTAGGATGTCCCTTATTGCTTACAGAAGTGGGACCTCAATGTGCACCTTTTTCAACTCCTGAACTAGCATTGTTTCATCAAGCAATTTGAGTATCTTGTAGCCACTCAGGAAAAGGAGCTTTATGAGCATTTTGATTAGTTTCTAGACCATTCGAGTGTTGTGTGTTTTTGGAGAAGGTGCAGTTCCTTCAGTTTCTTCAAGTATCTCATCTTTATCAGTGTCTATAAGAATTTCTGTGATAACTATAGGAGGATTCAATGTTTTCCTAGACCTTAGTCTCAGATTACCAATAGTATTAACCGCATCGTATTACTTGGCCCTGCTTCCTCAATTGAAGAAAGCGATCTATTGGTTTTTTAGGTTTGATATAGGTTAGGCTAGAAGTTGTGTTTGGGTTACCTGTCTAGCCTGGCATTGATAGTTTTTGGTGGGGCCATTAAATCTTGATGTGGTTGTTGGAACCTCTGTTGTTGATTAATGTTTTGTTGTGGTGCCCACTGTTGGTTTTGGTTAGGATTCGTAGAGGTGCCCACTATTGGTTGTGTCATGGACTTGTTGGAGTCGGTGGTGTCTAACCCAATTGAGTGTAGGGATTCATCCAAGGTGGTGGATGTGGATAAGTCATCCAATTTGATGTTGTCCACTCAGGTTGTCCCCAAGTAGGCTGAGGAGCCTGACTAGGCCATGACATTCTCTAGGGGTTTTGAGCAGGTTGAGGGGAATATATAGCCTAATTATTTGGCCGTTGAACAAATTTGACCTCTGCATCAACTTGAGAGATAAAATTCAAGCCTCCTTTCAATTGTGATAAGAAGGTGTAATGCTTAGTGTCATGGTCAGCAACTTCACAAATCAAACACATGTCTGTAACATCCAAAGGACATTCTCTTAGGGGATGTCTCTTCCTACACTTAGGGAAATATATGTCCAGAGGTTCTTTGGAAGCATTGGTTTTGGCCTTAAGCCCATCTATGGTTGAAGTTAATTGTAACAAAATGTCCATTTTCATGTTGGCCATTTCCTCCAAAAGTTTAGAGGTACCTAGGGCAAGCTTGGATGTTTTTCTCTTCCTTATACCCCCTCGTGTTGGAATAGCTTCTGCATAACTTAGTGATTTGTTCCATAGTAAGTTTATGCACATCTCCTCCACCCATAAGATGGAGGGAATATTTGGTTTCCTTGTCAAGTCCTTTAAGGAAAATTGTCTTAGTGATGTCTGCATGTAACTCATAACCACTCCGTCGATGAAGAAAAGAGCGTTTATCTAGATAATCCTCTAGATTTTTATCCTCTTTTTCCATATCTAGAAGAAATATTCTTTCCTAGCCCTTCCCGTATAGTAGTCTTGGTATTTATCCAAAAAGGTTATCTCCATGGCTTCCCAAGAATCAATGGAGTTAGAGGAAAACCCCATGAACCATCTCATAGTAGATTCTTTGAGATTGGAAAGAAAGAGTTTGAGTTTTTGATTATTAGTTATGTAGTTGTAGGTTTGGAAAAGAATTTTGAACTCAAACAAGAACTGATTGGGGTCTTCCATAGACATGCCTTGAAAAATAGGGAGGATGGATGGAGAGATGTTTTTCATGGGTGTGTCCTCATCCTCATCTAAGAAGATGGGATAAGTGAAGGTTCTACCCAAGGGCCGGTCTTCATTATTCCCGTGGTCCCCCATTTCTGAGTGTTGGCTGGAGGATACAAGATGCTCAAAAAGGTTTCTAGGCATTGTGTTAGAGTTAGTGTCACTATCACTATTCCCTTCATATATTTTGTTTGGAGATATTTGTTGGATGTTACATGGTTTAAATCTCCCTTGTTCTTCTGTGTTGATCACCAAAATCGACACCTAGCGAAGGAAATACGAAGGTTCGAGAGGCAGATTCGGGACTTAGCCATTTTCATGACGAGGATCTATTTTTGGAGATAGCGTGTGGAGCACTCAAACCAATTGGAGACTTGCACAACACACATTGGATATTTTTGGATGATCGACTATGAAGCACTTTGCATGGATGCATGCTAAAGATAGAATGATGAATTGGTAGTTGAATAAGAGAGATACATTGTTCGCATTCTTACATGTAAGACTATTTTTGTAACGGCATGTGGCTAATAATATCATGTGACCTATTTTTGGTTTAGATATGAAGGAAAAATACCACCCTTATAAATATGTATTGAACTGTGTAGCAGAGAGAGCATAGACATAGGTGTGAGAACTAGGTTATAGTGAGATTAGACTACTAGATCTCTTACGTGCATGAGCGTATACTCATCATTATTGTAAGGAAGCTTTAATGTATTTACTGCAATTAATATAATGGAGAATATGGACTGAAACAAGGTGTTATCCTGGTTATAATTCAATATTGCATGTTGGATTCCATTATGGTTATCTTTTAAGTCTGTTATGTTCTAGATCTAGATCTGAGTAAGCACTGTAGAAAGATATATTAGCCATAGATCTGAATGCCTTAAGTCTTCATCATAGTAACATCCTACAATAGAAACCCTACTGAGAGGGTCTTGGTACCTTTACACGCTTCAGCTGAGCACTTAGTCTAGGTTGAGTAATGTGCCAACGTGCCTAGGCTTGTATTGCTGAATTCTAGGATGCATCATTGGTTCCGTTGTTAGGACCTCTTTTCGATTGTTTTCGGGATGGTTCATGATGAATACATATCGGTTGACCTTAGTAATCTGTTGAAGAGTGGATAAATGATCTGGAAGAAGAGTATGCATGGTGGTTCAACACTAGATCTGAGTTTAATGCCTGCGTGTGGGCGGAACAAAATTTGTATGACAGTTTATATGAGAGATTTTTGCTATCTTTCTAGTAGAATTATACGAGTGGTTGATTTCTTATGTATCTAAGTGGAATTAGAGGTATCACACACTTGTCTAGATGCAGAAAGAATTTTAGGCCCTTTATGATGCTGATCTGATTTGGACTCGAGCTATGGATACATGGTTCAATGGTGTTTTGAACAATTATATCTTAGTGTACTCAATTTCCACTTATTCATGTCTAGAGGTAGATGAATTCCAGTGTTTTATGATATCCAAGGGAACTTACCTACAAGGCATTCCACTTTGGTGATCAAGATCCCGATGGTAAATTTTAATTTAGAAAGTAAACCGATGGTGAACTAAACCCCACCACGAGCGGGGCAAGAGCAAGTTTGGTGAAAGATGGAAGACCTAGTGGAAGAAAGGTAGAGAGAGGAAAGGTAGATTAAGTATAATGAGGCACGCAAGAGAGGATGTAGAAAAGTAGCAGGAGGTTGTAGAACAAATGGAGTTCAGAGAGAAAGATAGTTCGATAAGGAGTAGAAGTTCACACTTTGAAGACGTGGAATCTGAGCCTCAGGTAATCCCCCATTTGGGAAAACATGTTAGGGAACCCTCCTCGGCCTCATATAGAAGCGCACTAGCAGAGACAACCTAGGCCATGGGTGCACATATGAATCCACCTGGAAACCTTGCCCTTGCGCTTGGTTTTACCTTTTGGGTGTATTATATGAAAAAAATTTAGGAACGCAGATTTTTGGATTATCTTCAGGGAGTAGTAATCTGTTGCAAACTATTGGGGTATAGTTTAGTTCTACTATTGGGACACAGGGAAACAAATTTTCTAGTTTGACCCCGGATATAGGTTCGGGATCATGAGGCTTATGTATCTCTAGCTATGGTGGATCTAGTGGTTACGGAGGTAGAGGAAACACACGGAGGTTATGGATCAAGTGGGCAAGGCTGCACCAACCCCAAAATATTTTACATGGAGATGTATATTCATCTTCTAGAATATAGAGGCATAGAATATGCTATTGAACATGTGTATATGTGTGAAATACTGTGGTGCACAAAATTAATCATGGCTTATGAGCATAGGGAAAGCCAATTTGATACTACGTTATAAGGGTGTGCACACAGTTGGTATAGAAAGTTTGACCTTGATCAGACTTGCGTAGACTATCCAACTTTAAAAGATGCATTCCTTAAAGAGTTTCACATCCTTAATTTTGAGCAGAAGAGTATAAGTACACTCAAGGATATTAAGCAAGGAACTACTGAAAGTGTCAAAGAGTATGATGCATGGTTTAAAATGTTGTTATCTAAGATTTCTTATGATATACATGCAAGCTAGCATAGAAAATGGTTTATTGGAGGCCTAATTACCCCTTTTAGGAGGGCATTATCATATAAGAGATGCACTGATCCATGTAAAGCACTTGAAGTAGCCTTATGTGCTGAGGCAGTTGGAAGTATAGATATTGGGGTGAGCCAATTTTAGAAGCAGCACATATCGTAGCTATGACAAAATAGTTGCGAGAAAATATCGTAAAATTCAGAACACGAGACGCACACAAAAATTTGGTGTATACACTATGAAGTAGAAGGTCATACAAAGGATAGTTGTTCTCATAGATCAATACACTTGTTGTTGTTGGATTGTGAGATATGCCATTTAAAAAATGATGCCAGCCACTACCCATTATTAAAATGTACGATAAGGAAAAATGTTTCAAGCTACTATAAAATCCGTAGGTCCACAACTCATGACACGTAAGACCGCCAACTAATTGGTTAGGTCCAGGATGCTATAGATATTGGTGTATGCAGGACATAAGTTTTAGATAACTTTAAGGGAAATAATGAACATTAGGATTGGGATCACAATCGGGCATGCTATGATCGGAATGAAGGGTGTTTTGAAGGTGGTCATGGTAGAGGTCGAGGATACCATGGTGCATTTGAAGGAAGAGGTCATGCTAGTGGAAGAAGTGAGTTACCTCATGGAATATGTTATACATACGGATATCTTGACCACTACATGCATGAATGTCCTCATAATATTACATGTTATTTTTGTGGAAAGAACCATAGCTATGAGGAGTGCCCGGAATTGTATGAACATCTTAGTAAGTAACATAAACAAGAAAAAAAAGGTGCGGGGATGGTTAGGATACAACGCACTATTGAAATTCGTGGATGCCTAATTTAGAAGCAGAGTTTGAGGCATTGCAAGTAAAGATCATGACCCGCACTGAGACGGCACGTGCTAGAGAAGCATTACAGCAGAAGCCTACCATCACTAAGGATGAGGTTCTACATGCATAGTTACAAGATCATGCCCATCGAAGGAGATTTTCGGGAAAACATGGAAGTTCTTAAGAATCTTCGGGGTGAGATCTGATACTTCAAAGAGCAATCACGGAAGATGGAGAAAAATAAAGTATCGAGAGATGGTCCAAAATGATATAGATGACTTAAGATAAGTGTGTAAAATGTTGTGCAGGAAAATATCATTCCATTGTTAGGGGATTGGTTAAAGGGAAACACTCCACGTGCAAGTATTAAGACTGGATGATAGATCTTGCATGTGAATCTTCCCCCTCATAGCCTAGATTATGACAAGGAAATCACTCTGAATGTTGTTGTGTATGGGTGGCTATTGAGTAATATACTAATTGATACATGCACTGAAGTCAATGTTCTTACCTTAGATGCATGGGTATTGTATGATGGAAAAGTGACATGCGAGCATGGGAATCTACAAGTACCTCTTCCTCATACCCGACCTCTCGAGGTCGTGCCGAGACGGCTGGTGAATGTGGAATATATATGGATACAGACAAACTAATTGGGAAATCTTATATCCTCAATACACAATAATGGAATTTGCAAATCTAAGGCAAAGAAGGCCCTCCTAACCTGAATTGGTGTAATGGATCGTTTGGATATAATAGCTATTCGGAGGCTCCAATCAATGTTGAGCTCTGTTGAGATCCTATTTGTTGGCTGTTGGATACGTGGGAAGTGACCTGTAGGTGCTTCGTATATATTTCCAGACAAGGTCATTTAAAAATGGTAATGAGAGGTGCAGTGGATTTGTAGTAAACTATGGGTGGTTTTCTAGTCTAGCCCAGAAAATGTTGGATTGATTGGCTTCTATATTTAATATGGAGAACTACGTTATGATATCAATGGGAGTGGTGAGGATCTAAATACTAGTGTTCATAAACCGGTGTCAATATTTAACTGACTTATAGGCCCATTGGGTTGTGGGACCTAGGGATCACAACCGTGAGTTCGTGGTTGTTGTGGACCTATTATGGTCATGTGAAGAAATAAATCCCTTCTTCTGACTATCTAATGGTCATAAGCCTTTTCAGCTTCTATGTTTAGTACCAGGAATTGTATGATTTTCTCATAATACCTTACGGGGGTTCTGGCAACTTGTATACGTAACCCTGTGTCTATGTCGATAAGAAGGTTTCCTACATTTGGCTGTGGAACTAATGGATCACAGCCAAATGTTTGTTCTCTTTCGAGGTTCTTGTATGGTCATGCAAATATCCTATCAGGGATAGTCTATAGTTAGGATGATTTGACCAAAATGTGTATGCCTTGTTGTCTTTGATATTTAACTCTCTCAGTTGTTCACTAATTACTCGTAAGTTTGTCGTTGCTCGAAAGACCTGTATTCTAAGGTCTTGATCTATATCAGCTAGTGTTGTGGGTAGATTTGGTTGAGGCACTATTGGTTCAAATATGTATTCTCTGGGCTCTCTAGGTCCCATGATTTTCATACAAAATGATTCAACTTTTAATTAAAACTAATAAACTAATTATGAAAGATGTATCTACACTATGCATGTATTTTTATTTTTGATGAAGTGTTTTAGCGAAATTGAAATAACAACTATTCTAATATATTTAGAAAATGGACAACTAATCTAGTAATAGAATTAAAACAAAAAAGTAGCTGGTGTGACTATTTTCTGTGCGAGTTGTGAATTTATCCTAAATATCTAAGCAAGTAATTGTTTTAAATTGAAAGACTCTCGATCTTACCTCGAAGTGGGAATGAATCAAAGTTTCTCGGAAATATCAATCCCCATGACTTCCTAGCAATATCAAGAGTGAGCTTTGAATTTGAAATGAAATAATTTACTAATCTATTTGATATGTTGTAACTAGAACTTTGATAGCTCAAACTGGCATTTACAAAACTAGTGGTAAATCTAGTTGTGTGTGACTTCATCCCCTCGGTGTGATTTCCTCGTTCCTTCGTGTTCTTTTGAATCCAGAAAAGTGTGTATATAATAGTATCAACAGAATAAGGTACTCAAACAATGTCATCTTTAGATATAAACCGAATACAATGCAAGTAAGAGAGAGATAGTGCAAGTGAACAGAGCTTGACTATGCAATTCCTAGTGGGATTTATTGCGGGAATACAACAAAAATGTGTCGAGAGTTTTAGAAACTATCCTTTGTGATTAAATAAAACCTACAACTCTAAATGGATTCTAATCTAAGAATGAAACTATCTTATTCTAAACCGACTTGCATGGAACAATAATGAAGCAAGAATGAAACAAGAAGATTGAATGACCTCTAAATAGCAAAGGAAGACCAACAATGGATGCAAAACATGAAACTATTAGAATTAGAAGAAAGAAAATCAAAATCTTGAATGATTAAACAGAGAAGGAGAGGGGCCATTTGTTTGAAAAAGTCATGGCTATTTATAGCAAATGCATTCACTAGAAGGTAACTTGGAATTGAACTCTTTTACCATTAAACAAAGTGAAAACACTATTCATAGGGCGGCCAAAACATAAATGCAAAGCAAAGTAACTAAAGAAAGTGGATAGAAATTGAAGATTTACGTTTGACATGATCGTTGGAACTTTCGGAAAACGTGAAGCAGGACCGCCACCTTGTGTAGAGTGGTGGTTACGGGACCACCGCCCTATCCTGGGCGGCGATCACGGGACCGCCACCCAGGCAGGGTGGCGGTCTCATCACTTAAGACCAAAATGCAAGAATAAAGGGGGAAAGAGGGCTAAATAAAGCACCTGGAGGCTGAGTGAGGCATACGGGATATAAACGTATACTTGGCAAGCTTTTTGGATCCCGAACACCTTAGGAGGAGACCTGTATCATCATTGGGGTATGTGTAACATCTTTCCAATGCAGTACCCTACATTTTGGGTACATACATATTGCCCCCTTGGAGAAGTGTCTTAGCCATGAAGAGGCATAAAATGGTGGATCCATGTATGGTGGTCCCAAAATGGGGAGTTAGGAGTTATACTTGACACGCCCGTGTGTCGGAAAGTCGCCATCCAAATTCTCACTATCTGTAAAATGAAAAAGGGGACTCAAGTGCAGCTAGATAAAAAAAATTGAGAAATAAAACTAAATTGATATGAAATGAGGACTTACCATCTACGCGGGGTTTAGAACTTACCTCCGTCGACACTCCGACCCTGCAAAAGACATTCAAAATCAATTTTTAAAAGATATATATATATATATATATATATAACAAACTCATTTTACTATTCATTTATGTGGATTGATTTGATATTTTTTGAGCTTTGGGACCCATGATGATGGTTTTTGATGAGAGTATAGTCAAAATGTTCATGGTGAGATAGAGATCATGCCTCGAGATCCAAACATCGACTGCGAAGTCTCGGAGTTAGTTCTTCTCAATTTATTGTTTTTGAACCTAAAATGTAGAAATGATAAAATCTTTGTCTTGGGGGGGGTTATTTTTGAAAATACTAACTTTAAATGAGTCTCTAGGGGGGCACCTATTGGGTAGGTCCTTATTTTAGTTAAAATGGTGTATTTTGCTTGTTTTTAGGCATTTTAGGGCTCAGAGTTGTTTGCGGAGTTTGGGGACGGGACCGCCACCTTAGAAAGCGGTGGTTATGGGACCGCCACCTTAGAAGGTGGTAGTTACAGAACTGACACTCTGCACAGGGAAGTGGTTTGCAACAGAAAGAAAAAAGAGATGATTTACTTACTTATTTTTGCATTTTTAGTATTTTTACATGTTTTTGATAGCTTTTCCAATCAGATTTTATTACTAACTTACTCCTTTTTTGTGTTTTTGGGTGTATGTAGAAGGAGGAGTACATTCGATGTATCCGAGAGAGGGAGTGTGATTGGATCCAAGTAGTGTTAGAGGCACTCACTCAGGCAGAGTGAGATACTCTTCAGAGGGATGGCATTTGAAGGATTACATAGGTTCCTCACATTGCACCTACTAGTCACATATTATGTGACTTATTTTCATATTGGGATGCGGATCGGAACACTTTCTAATTTCCAAGAGTTAGGGGTGAGTGGACCATCACCCTAGAGGATGTTTACCATATACTGGGGGTTTCGATCCTTGGGAGGTGGTTGTCTCTTAAGACAGTAGTGTCGAGATCTCAGGTGGTTCAGTGGGCCACTTATATGGGGGATGATGTTGTTTGATGGGGTCGAAGAAGGGGGTGAGGGTCCACTCCATTGTTGAGTTAGACATTCCTGTGCTCTACAAGGCTATCATGGGCATCCTTGCTTTGAGATTGATTGGGGACAAGGGAGGGGACACTCTCTTATATTGTTGGGCCCCCATCATTGCACAGATTGAGGGCCATGGATGTGTTTACGCTTGGGGAGAAGACATCCTCGGGACCACCTACCATGATTTATATAGGGTGGTCAGATTACAGGGACAGTCACTGAGTCACCCCACTCTTGTCATGAGTTGGGTGTATGAGCATATCACTCCGTATGGGAGAGGTGTAGAGGCAGAGGATCCTGGGGCTATCGGGCAGCGAGGTGGATAGGGATGACCATTCTTAGAGCGCCTTACCAGCCAGTGGCCTCTTTGACCATTGCAGACATGAAGGCCACTCCTTATCAGGACCATGACAGGGTTATGGGGAGAGGATAATGTCACATTGATTTCTTGTCAGACTACTACCGGTCAATTTGGTAGACGGGGACGGGGAAGCTGGAGATCCACCCCTTTGATAGAGTACCATAATAGTTCAACCTCCCATAAATTGACATGTTTCCTCTAGCAAGGCCAGTGTATAGATCTATTCGTGAGGCTCGGGGAGGTCCTAGAGGCCGGGGTTGGACTATTGTTACTCCTGGTGTCCCCATCACTACTAGGAGGGTGGTTCATGCTCGAGGGGTAGCTGGTGCTCCTCGGGCACATTTACTTCAGATTTCTGCCAGTCCTGCCCATAGCAGCGATGAGCCCATTTGACGTGGACTCGAGTTTGAGGAGTTCACCGGGGAGAGAGAGAGAGACAGAGGAGGAGCTAATGGGACAGTGAGGGGGAGGATGATAGCGATTCTGAGTGGCATGACACTTAGGATATCTTACGGGCTGAGAGGGCGGAGCTGAGCATAGAGAGGGTGACTCTAATTTCAGAGGAGTTACCTTCTCAGGATTCAGGGGGAGATGGCGAGTCCATCGCAGGCCTTCATATTGCTCCAAATATGGGAGAGGGACGCTAGTCAGTTGTAGCATCGGTGGCGAGGTGTGGATCCTAGAGACCGTTCTTGGAGGCCTGGAGATCCGATTGAATTACCACTCTTCTCTTGACTTTGTTTTATTTAGAATTGTTTAGTTGTTATTTCCTTTTGTTGTTTTGTTTATTCTTGGTTTTATTTTTGATAGTTTTTTTAACTTGTTTTCTCCTTTATTTACAGTATTTTTTAAAGAGTGGTGAGACTTGATTCACCAAGTATGTGTGGATACCTTGCTACTCCCCTCAGAGAAGACTCGGGCTGAGATTTCTGAGGATGTGGGAGAGCCTTCACAGATTGGTAGGTATACTAATGTTTTTTCCCCATCCCAGTAGGCGGCAAGGATCATGACTTCTCTCTATGCTTTGAGGTAGCTGGGTATAGGATGACTAAGCACTTGATGAGGATGAGTCATTCTCATAGTGAGATGGTAGCTACGGCCATGTCCATGAGCCCTCAAGTACATTCAAAGCACCGGACGTGGCGAGTCCTAGACATGGTCGTGTGCCCTCTGAGGGATCCCATAGGGGTTGAGAGGCCATTTTTTTAGTGTTTTGTCGGATATTTATATGAGTGTTTTTGTACTTTTCGGGCTCATTGAGCATTTTGACCATGCCTAGTGCATGATGGCATTGTATATAAAACTTGATTTATATATATATATATATATATATATATATCTCTTTTTGGATCTAGACTCTTGGTGCCTAGAATTTTGTGACTCGTTTCCACATGTATACTAGATGTTTTTAGAGTATTTGTTTTCATGCTTTTCAGAATGTATGTGGTGAATGAAAAATGATAGCAAATACTGAACAAAATGCTTCTCTTTTTATTTCTTTTTGCAAATGCTGATATGAGATGATACAAAAACATTGTAGTATTTGAAATTTTGACCTCTTTGGGAAATGTCTGTGATTTCTTCTTATGTTGGAAAAACGTGGTGAATATATAGTGATAAAGAGATGAACTTTCCCCATTCCCAACTCCATGTAACTAGTAAGATGTGAGGGCCCAACACCAAGAGTTAGGAAGGGCACAAGTTGCATGAGTTTGGTGAGTGGAATGATGAGAGATAGACAAACCAATAATAGAAACCAAACTTAGACCTACCCACTTACCTTACTCGAGAACTACCACCAAGCTCGAGAAGGTCACTTACTTTCTAGTTTATCTAGACTTAGATTTATAAATGGTAACTTGGTTGACAAAATCTGGTTTTGAGGATTTGATCTCTTTGGAATTTGGACATTTGTTTTCTCTTAATATAATTTGATTTGTATTTTTAGAATACCAAGATTTGTTAAATTGTGTGAATGGACCCCCACACCCTGCCTCATGCCACTAGTAAGAAGCATGGGTTTGTCACCAAAGGAAAGATATAGGTGAGTAAGGGCACTTCTTTCCTTTCCCAACCTCACACCACTAGTAAGAGACGCGGGCTTATCACCAAAGGTTGGTGGGGCAAAGAAGTGTGTAAAATAAAATATTCTGTTTTGCTTGGCACTTTGATTCTATTTGATTTTTGACACTTCTGATCTGTGAATTTGGGATATCCTTTCTTTCAAAGAGACTTAAGAGGGATAGATGTGACACCAAGAAGCTTCTAGAACAAACCATAGGTAAGGATAACTTCACATAGTAGAAAGAAAGAAAAACCAAGTATGCAGGCCTTGGTATGGTTTTTGTCAATACTTGTCTGTCGAACTTGATGAGAAGATTTGAAAATACTTGATGATGTTTGAAGAGATGTGATTTGAATGCTTTTGCCAATACTTTCAGAAATTTGTAATAGATTTCTTAAGAGTAAGTTCTGGACTACAATTTTTATGAAATGAGTGGACAAAATGAAACAACTAAATGACTAATGCAATGTAGGTAGCTATAATGTACAAGTGGTGATTTTGATGTCTTATGCGTAAAATCGTTTAAGATGCAAGGAATTGACAATTTCATTGAATTCATCACCTTCTAGTGTGCACAACAGATACGCACTAGTTCCGTAGTCTTTCATGACTCGGTATGGGCCCAACCAATCTTCGTCCAAAATCCCTTGTAATGAGTCGGTCGGAGACAAGGTATTTCAACCTGAGAGAGTGGGATAATCAAAATGCTTGTAATTCTACCCCAAATACCAATGAGAAAGAGGTTGCTCCTTTTGGTATTCTTATTGAGGTTAGATGGGCCCACAAGGCTGGATATAGTTTTAAATTCCAATCTTGCTTGTTCTCCTTGACTATTTTGAGGAGAATAGCCTTTAATGTTTTGTTTGTTGCTTCAGCTTGCCCATTGGCTTGAGGGTAATAAAGAGAGGCTGTGTGATGGTTTATTTTGAATTTGCTGCATAACTCACAGACCTCATCATTTTTAAAGGACATGCCATTATATGAGATAATGACTTGTGGGACACCATACCTACAAATAATTTGGTTCAGAATGAATTTGGCAATTACCAAACCTGGTACTATGGTGAGAGGCATGGCCTCCACCCATTTGGTAAAATATTTTGTGGCTGTAATTATAAAATTATGGCCATCGGTTAATGAGGGAGAGAATTTCCCTATCAAGTCTAGACCCCACGTGGAGAAGGGCCACGGGGTTGCTATTGGTTGTAGGGATTGTGCTGGCATGTGAATCTTGTGAGAGAATTCTTGGCATTTGTGGCACTTACATACAAACTCTATTGCGTCATGTTCGAGAGTGGGCCAAAAATAGCCCATCCGATGTATTTTGTGAGTAGTGGCATGACCACCGAAGTGGCCTCCACATATCCCACTATGGGATTCATAAAGAATCTTCTTAGATTATTCTATGTCGACGCATCTTAGAAGCATGCCATCGAAGGCTTTATGATAGAGTACTTATTCTAAAATAACATATTTAGTGGTGATAATACGTAACCGCCTTCTTTGTTGTGATGTGGAACTTTCGGGTATGTGTGGTCTATGATAAAATTGATGATATTAGTGTACCAGGGACATGTAGAGATGGGGGGCCTGGTTTCGACGAAGTATATACACTCATCAAGAAAGTCTAGATTTACCAGATCGCCTCCATCTAGTGGATTGTAAGCTAACTAGTCTGTAATGATTTTTCCCTTAACGGATTTTTGGTTTACAAATGTTACCTCAAACTCGCCCATTAAGGTTATGAAATGCCCAACTCTTTTAGATAAAGACCCTTGCATGAGGAATGTTCGTAAATGATATGTCTTTACAATGACCCTTGTTTATTGGTTCAACATGTAGTGTTTTAAATGTTTTGTTGTAAAGACTATGGCAAGGAATTCTCTCTCTGCCTATGTATAACATGTTTCATAATCAAGCAACGTTTAGTTAATGAAATAGACCACATTCTCGTTTATCATTGTCTTCTTGAGCCAACATGTAGGCTAGTGAGACATAAGTGGCTCATGAGTATAGGATCAAAGGGTGGTCTGGTTTGGGAGGCATTAGTGTGGGTGGAGACAACAAGAAGCGTTTAACTGCTTTGAAGGCCTCGTTGCATTCTTCAGTCCAATCAATGCTATAATATTTTTTAATAGATTGTTGATTGGATGAATGGAAAAACTTAAGTCTAGGATGAACCTTTGGATTACACTGAGTTTCCCAAGAAATTACGATTACAGACTGACTCATCCGATGGTGGGATCATTTTGAGAACAACCTAGATTTTGGCTAGATCGACATCAATCCCTCGTGAAGATATAATGTAGCCCAGAATTTTTCCTCATGTCACACCAAACACACACTTCTCTGGGTTTAATGTGACGCCATATTCAATTAATCATGAGAGGATGATACAGAGTAATTCTAGATGATCAAAACACTTCTTGGCCTTTTCCAATAAGTCATCCACATAGGATTCCACAATTTTATGGATAAGATCATGGAATATGTATGTCATTTCCCACTGATATGTAGCACCGGCGTTCTTAAGATCAAATGGCATGACAACGTAGCAATAAGTTCCCTAGGAAGTTATGAATGTAGTTTTGGCTTGATCCTGCTCAAATATTTTAATCTGATTATACCCTGAGAACCCATCCATGAGGAACAATAGTTCAAATCCAACTGTTGCATCAAAAATAACATCAATGGATGGTAACGGGAAGTCATCCTTGGGACAAGCTTTGTTAATATCCCGAAAATCTATGCAAATGCGTATCTTCCCATTCTTTTTTAGAACAGGGACAATATTAGATACCCATTGTGAATAGTCAACGAGTTTGATGAATCCCACTTGGAGAAGTTTTATTACTTCCTCTTTTACCATGAGAGCCACTTTTGGCTTCATCGGCCTTGATTTTTGTTTAATTGGTTTTGCATCTGGTTTAGTGACAAGATTATGTACTGCGATATGTGGTGCAATGCCCATCATTTATTTATAGTTAAATGTGAAAGCCTTTTGATGTTCTTTGAGGATTTGGGTGTGTATTTCTATCTCCTCCGGAGTTAACGAGGATCCCAACTTCAAAATTTTTGGTTCTTCCTCCATTCCAATGTTTATGTCAATGGTTTCTTCTATTAAAGAAGTGTTACCTTCTTCAAATTTAGGTGGGGCTGGAGGTAGTTCCAAGCTTTCTCCATCTTCTATCTCATAGATATCAAGATCCTTTTGTGGACAAGACTCTACCATGGGATTTCCAAAATAGGAAGAGGAATGGTGCAATGTCCATCATTTCTTTATAGTTAAATGAGAAATCCTTTTGATGTTCTTTAAGGATTTGGGTGTGTATTTCTATCTCCTCTTGAATTAACAAGGATCCCAACTTCAAAATTTTTGGTTCTTCCTCCATTCCAATGTTTATGTCAATGGTTTCTTCTATTAAAGAAGTGTTACCTTCTTCAAATCAGGTGGGGCTCGAGGTAGTTCCAAGCTTTCTCCATCTTCTATCTCATAGATATCAAGATCCTTTTATAGACGAGACTCTACCATGGGATTTCCAAAATAGGAAGAGGAATGTGGTATTAGGGAGAGATCCACTATGTGGTAAGTAAGGTGTAGCTCCGCATAGGAATTTAGATATTCAAGAGCAACTCTATTATTTTCAAAATGATCCACGATAGAAAAATCATCCTTAGCTTCTCCATGAGTTTTTGTTGGTATTTTACGTACTAATGGTTCGGTACGAAGTGATACTGTGAAATTTGTATCTTCCAACTCACTGTTTGGAGTGAAACGGGAAGCCGATGTTGCTATTGAGTCTGCGAGAAGGTTCTGCTCTCATGGGATTACTTCAATTGATATGAAGTTAAATCCCTTACTTAGATCTAACACTGCTGTTTTGTAGAGTTGTAAATGTTCAGCCCTAGTTTCATATACCTCAGAGACTTGGTTTGCAACTAGTTGCGAGTCTCCTAGCACTCTAATGTTATCAACACCCATTCTTTTGGCTAGGATGATGCCAAGGAGGAGAGCTTCATACTCAACTCCATTTTTTGTACATTCAAAGTTTGATTTAAAGGTGAAAGGTAGGATCTTTCCCTCAGGTGAAGTAAAGATCACTCCTACCCCAGCTCCAAAGTGAAATCTAGCCCCATCGAAGTGGAGAGTCCAATATTTTCTTGGAAAAATGGATGTTGGGGTATTTTTCGTATCTATTTCTTTTGCTTCGGTTACTTCTACCATAAAAAAATTTATCTGATGGAAGAGAATTAATTCCCAGGGTGAATCCCATTCCCATGGAATCAAATGGTACGAGAATAGGTAAGTCTCTCTCGAGCAACTTGACAATTTTTGTGGTAGTCCCTAGTGACACTTTTTTTATGATGTTGGTCTCATTTTTGAGTCTTTGGAATGTCCTATGCTAGATTAGTAATTTCCAATTCTGTGGTGGGTATCAACTTCTCTTTTGGTTATGAATTAATTGGTTTGATAAGTTAATTTTTGGGAGTTAAAACTTAGAGTGCACATCCTGGTCTCTTCTTTAAATCAACTAGGTGTATATCGAAGGGTTTTGGGTCACCTTGTGCCATAAATATTTTCCCTAAGTGTAGAAATCTTATTTCTTGGAATAACGTGGAAGGGATTGCCTTCATGTGATGTATCCATGGCCGACCGAGGATCATATTATAGTTGGTTTCCGATCTATAATATAAAATTTGGTGAGGACCGTCTTGGGTCCTAAAGTGACTGGTAAAACTATGGTTCCAATTAAAGTGGCCTTGAGGCTATCATATCCTCTTAGCGTATTTCATGTTGTGGAACAGTTTGTCTCTCCATATCCTAAATTTTGAAGAAAAGTGAAGGGGACTATGTTAACTACTGCCCCATCATCAATCATTGTGCATTTAACATAATTATTATAAACCCATACTTGTAAATGTAAAGTTGGGTCACCTCTTCGTGCAATCTTGGCATCTATTGGCATTTTCTTATATCAAATATAAACTCAGTATCCCTATCTAGCTGCCCCTAGAGGGTAGACGTCAAAGTCTACATGGTTTACTTACATTTTTGGAGGAGTGATGTTGATTAAATAACCAAGGCCTAATGCTTCTAAGAGGGCAGCCCTATGGGCGGGAGAGTTCTTTAACAAATCCAAAAAGGAGATGTGAGAGAAGGTTTTAGTTAAGTCATTAATTAAATCATAGGTGCCTATGGGTTTTACCAACATTTGTTGACTATTGTCTAGTTCCAATGGATAACTTGGAGTTGGTTGAGAAGAATAATCCCATGTTCTTGTTATGGTTTCTATAGGTAGCTCGGTGTCTAACTCTACCAGACCAACTATATTAGTTTGGGGTCGAGTTCCTAGTTGGGGTGTGACTGGTGGATTTAATGAAGTTGAAGCTTCATGATCATTATTTCCTATTATAACACCCTTGTTTGTTCCACTAGGATCTAGCTTGTTATTGTTAGAATGGTTTGGGAGTGGATCATTAAAGATATTGAGGGGTGCATTTTGAGGGGAAACTACCCCTGTATAAGTGTTTGGCATGGGTACTACAAAATTTGCTAAAAACATATCTATAAAGAGTTGTTTTTAATCTTTTGGAAAGCACTACATGAATTTATTGTAGTCACGTCAAGTCCTAGTATCGTGGCCTTGAATTTTATGGAAACCACAATACAAATTGGGATTATAATTTCAAGGCTATTGATTTAAACCTGTTGTGACCCAAAATTATGATAAGGTTGCTGGTTGTTAGAGTTAAAATTTTGAGGTTATTGCCTTTGGTTTTGACTCTAATATCCAATTGGGTTTTGATTTGGACCTTGTATTTGGATTTGTCATTTGTTGTTTTTTTGTTGTTGTTGTGGTCGTAGTGGACGATTAAAATCCACTGCGTTGATTGTTGGAGTAAAATTGTTATTTCACTGATTATTAATAGGTGGCAAAATATTTACAATGTTTTCCCTTTTAACTTGGTCAGTTACTCCATTTGTTGTAACTCCGTGGTTCTTGTTAAGGATCTTAGGTCCTTGATTAGTGTTCTGGTATTAGGATAGGCCGCGGTGTTTTAATTGGGTGGTTAATTTCACCTTTGTCCCATATGTCTTACGACCACTATCTATCATTGCTTGGTCAATTCGAGAGAGCACTCTCAAGTACTTCATCGTAAGTTCTTAGTGGGAACTTTTGGACTTCTTCCTTTATCTCTCTATTGAGAGAATGAAGGAATAAATCACATAGTTCCATTTGATCCATGTTTGGAGAACTTGTTGATGAGTAGAGAACCATACACCATCTTTGAATAAAATGAGCAATGGATTCATTATGTTCTTGTTTAATATGTAAGAATTCCCGATTCCTGTTCTTAACAATTTGTTCATGTCAAAATATTTGATGAACTCTAACACGAGTTGTTTAAATGAGTGTATCAAGGCTTCAGGTATTCTGTAATACCAATCAAGGGCAATACCCTCTAAGGTCTTAGGGAATATCTTAGCAACAACCCCATCCCAAGGGAGTAATTCCCATATGGCTGTGGCATAGGCCTTAATGTGTACATTTGGGTAAATCAAGAAGAAGTCTTGGAAGCATAACACTTCGTATGGTGAAGTCTAGGGGCTCTTTTAAATATTCTAAATAAGTCCCTACTACGTAGGCTTCGACCATTGATGGTGCTTGCTGAGGGGGTGGGAGTGGCTTGGTTTGTTGATATGGCATAGCATATGTATTTGTAGGGACATAAGAGAATCCCCGTGGTTGGACGGACATCCGGGGAAGAGAACATGTCTCCTTGTGGTGACTTTGAATAAATGTTTAAGTAAGGAGGAGCATTGTTATGGTATGGGTTGTTTGGTGCCAAGCCAGGAGGTATCATGTTTTCAACTGAAGTGACATTTGAAAACGCAGTCCTAGTTGGTGTTTATTATGGATAACTATACGTATTTTGAGGAGGCATGCCTAACGTGCCTGTTCTTGTAAGGAGTTCAACCTAACTGGGGTGATGTAGAGGGTTGGGGATTCTTACTTGCCCAAAATATGAATTTTGGTTTCCTTGAGCAAGTTCCAACCCTCTAACTTTCTCAACTAAGGCTGAAATGACCTCTATTGGCAAAGACACAGTGTTTTTCCTTAATGGTGTTTGTTGTATTCCTTGAGGTTGTAAAGGGTATGATACCTTCGATATGAATTGATCATTACCCTACTAAGCTTCACAGAGGGCATTTCCCATAGGTGGAGGAATGGGGGTGTTTTCTTGGAATAGGGTATCAGATTGTATTTTTAAACTCCCTATAGGTGGATACATGTTTTGGAAGTGTTGCTCGCTTCTAGCATAGTGTCTTAAATACTCCTCATCCAAAAATGGGAGTGGATCTAAGCTGTCTCTTGATTTACAGTGCGAACAAGACCCGAGGAGATGAAATGGATTATCCAAGTAAATGTCATATTGTTAGAGCACGATGGCTCTGGTTGTTTTGTTTGTGCAAGTTGATCCAAATCCTTAATTTGGAGCGAAGAACTAGAACTAGTTCGTGAGGGGAGTTTGAGATGACAAGTAATTACTTGAATAGTTATCAGCCCATGCAGAAAGCGAGGGTGATGGTTGTCTATTTGTTTGACTATAGTTTACTTGAGACCTAAGAGAGGTGCCATATGCATCGTATCCCGACATATTTGGGGGTATATAAATACTCGCGAGAATAATGGGAAAGAGTGAATGTTGATGAAAAAAGAGGAAGAACTATTTGTTTCACGTTGGGTTCACCAGTTTTGTACGATGGAAAAGTGACATGCAAGCATGGGAATCTACAAGTACCTCTTCCTTGTACCCGACCTCCTAAGGTCATGCTGAGATGGTTGGTGAATGTGGAATATATATGGATACATACAAACTAATTGGGTAATCTTATATCCTCAATACGCAATAATGGAATTTGTGAATCTAAGGCAAAGAAGGCCCTCCTAACTTGAATTGGTGTAATGGATCATTCGGATATAATAGCTGTTCGGAGGCTCCAATCAATGTCGAGCTCTACTAAGATCTTATTTGTTGGCTGTTGGATACATGGGAAGTGACCTGTAGGTGCTTCATATATATTTCCAGACAAGGTCATTTAAAAATGGTAATGAGAGGTGCAGTGGATTTGTAGTAAACTATGGGTGGTTTTCTGGTCTAGCCCAGAAAATGTTGGATTGATTGGCTTCTATATTTAATATGGAGAACTGTGTTATGATATCCGATAGGGAGTGGTGAGGATCTAAATACCAGCGTTCGTAAATGGTGTCAATAATTAACTGACTTATAGGCACGTCGGGTTGTGGGACCTGGGAATCACAACCATGAGTTCGTGGTTGTTGTGGACCTATTATGGTCATGTGAAGAATCAATCCCTTCTTCCGACTATCCAATGGTCATAAGCCTTTTCAGCTTCTATGTTTAGTACCAGGAGTTGTGTGATTTTCTCAGAATACCTTATAGGGGTTCTGACAACTTGTATACATAACCCTGTGTCTATGTCGATAAGAAGGTCTCCTGCATCTGGCTATGGAACTAATGGATCACAACCAAATATTTTTTCTCTTTCGGGTTCTTGTATGGTCATGCGGATATCCTATCAGGGTAGTCTATAGTTAGGATGATTTGACCAGAATGTGTATGCCTTGTCGTCTTCGATATTTAACTCTCTCAGTTGTTCACTAATTTCTCGTAGGTTTTTCGTTGCTTCGAAAGACCTATATTCTAAGGTCTTGATCTATATCAGCTAGTGTTGTGGGTAGATTTGGTTGAGGCACTATTGGTTCAAATATGTATTCTCTGGGCTCTCTAGGTCCCGTGATTGTCATACAAAATGATTCAACTTTTAATTAAAACTAATAAACTAATTATGAAAGATGTATCTACACTAAGCATGTATTTTTTTATTTTCGATGAAGTGTTTTAACGAAATTGAAAGAACAACTATTCTAATATATTTAGAAAATGGACAACTAATCTAGTAACAAAATTAAAACAAACAAAGTAGCCCGGTGTGGCTATTTCCTGTGTAGTTGTGAATTTATCCTAAATATCTAAGCAAGTAATTGTTTTAAATTGAAAGACTCTCGATCCTACCTCAGAAGTGGGAATGAATCACAGTTTCTCAGAAACTATCAATCCCCACAGCTTCCCTGGTGATATCGAGAGTGAGCTTTGATTGAAATGAAATAATTTACTACTCTATTTGATACGTTGTAACTAGAACTTTGATAGCTCAAACTTCGCATTTACAGAATAGTGGTAAATCCAGTTACGTGTGACTTCATCCCCTCAAGTGTGATCTCATCATTCCTTCATGTTTTCTTTAATCTAGAAAAGCATGTATATAATATTATTAATAGAATAAGGTACTCAAACCTTTGGTAGCTTTGTATATAAACCGAATACAATATGAGTAAGAGAGAGATAGTGCAAGTGAACAGAGCTTGACTATGCAATTCCTAGCGGGATTTATTGTGGGAATACAACACAAATGCACCGAGAGTTTTAGAAACTATCCTTTGTGATTAAATAAAACCTGCAACTCTAAATGGATTCCAATCTAAGAATGAAACTATCTTATTCTAAACTGACTTGCATGGAACAACAATGAAGCAAGAATGAAACAAGAAGATTGAATGACCTCTAAACAACAAAGGAAGACCAAAAATGGATGCAAAACATGAAACTATTGGAATTCTAAGCAAGAAACTCAAAATATTGAATGATTAAATAGAGAAGGAGAGGGGCCATTTGTTTGAAAACAAGTTGGCTATTTATAGCAAATGCATTCACTAGAAGGTAACTTGGAATTGAACTCTTTTACCATTAAACAAAGTGAAAACACTATTCATAGGGTGGCCAAAACATAAATGCAAAGCAAAGTAGCTGAAGAAAATAGATAGAAATTGAAGATTTACGTTTGATGTGATCATCGAAACTTTTTGGAAAACACGAATAGGAATGCTTCCCTATGTAGGGCAGCGGTTATGGGACCGTCACCCTATCTTGGGCAGTGGTCACGGGACCACCACCCAGCAGGCATGCAGCGGTCTCATCACTTAAGACCAAAATTTAAGAATAAAGGGGGGCAGAGGGTAGAATAAAGCACACGGAGGCCGGGTGAGGCATATGGGATACAAACGTATACTTGGCGAGCTTTTCTGGATCCCGAACACCTTGCGAGGAGACCTGTATCATCATTGGGGTATGTGTAACATCTTTCCGCGGTACAATACCCTATAATTTTGGGTACGTATAGGTACAAATGGTAAGACCCCATTATAGCCATCCTCTAATGCCTTGTTCATGGATAATCGGAGCCAAGTTCACTGGAGACTTTGAGGTTTTAGCGTTGGCGAGTCGATAGCTTCCCGGATCTATTAGGGCATCCTTGGTGCTACACAAATAATTCTCATCTTTGGTTCAATAAGGGTTATATCAATTTTGAAAACAAGGAGGGAGAGTTATTATCCCTTTAATGAGATGGAAAATTTGTGCCCTATGTTGATCCCTTAAGTGAAGAAGATCTTAATTGGATTTATGTATGTGCCATCGGGATCCGTAATTACTTGATCCATCTAAAGAACAAATAATTCGGTGGGAGGATGCACTTTGTCCATTAGTGATACCGCAAGTGTTTTTGTGATAATTGGGCTCATAACACTTATGAGTTGGTAGGGCGTAAAGTAAAGAGCATATTTCCTAGAGGCAAGCAAACCGCATTATATCAGGAGGATAGGTAAAAACTCGGTACCTTGTTACACCGGAGAAGGAGATCCTATGATATTTTTGTGCACCATGGAGGAACAATGGATAGACCTATTGGAAAGAAGAAATATGCTAACATATACACTACATGGGACAACAACACACTGGTGGGTGGCCCATAAGGATAATCTTGTAGGATGGAATGAAATTAGGATCACTCTTGCTACTAGGTTCTTCAGGAGTAATGTACCTACTCAAATATGTACTTATCATGGTAATCAACCTGTTCACCACCACGTTCAAAAGTTTGAGAGACTATGGACAGAAGGGTAGGAAGCTTTACCACCTTTGCTATGGGTGCACAAGTTTTATTCCACTTTACAAGGATACGCAAGTGTTTGGTATGTATATACAGAACTCCATAGATAGTCTTGAAATTGGTAGGATTCAATTACAAGAATGGCCTAGACGTTTGAATTCTTCTCTACAAATCCTCTGGTGGTAGAAGAATTGAAATTCATAAAGCACTTAACTATGGGAGATCTAAGAATTGGAAACAATAACAAAATAGAAGTAGATGTTGATAAGGATCTAGAAATCATGATGACACATGACTGGGTCAGCGGTGACCTAGGTGGAGCGGCAGCGACCTAGATAGTGAAAAACAAAGTTGAAGGTGAATGAGCTGAATGAGAAACCTATAAGTAGAATGACTGGAAGAACAAGCTGAGGATGTAAATTTGTGGTGGATGAACCTGCAAGATGTTAGATTCTAAGATAATAATAACAATAGCATATGATAGCATGAAATAACACAAAATCAAAGTAAACCTCCCAAAGTCTCTCGTAAGTGATGAAAGACAAGCTTCAATGGACTCTAAGAGGGTTGAAACAGTTGCAAGGATGCTCAGATTCAAATATAAGCTCACTCAGAGTAAAAAATCTCAGGTTTTGTCTCATTTTGGAAGGGGGTTGAAATCAGTCTTCTAGGGTCGACGGCAACCTAGTTGTGTCACCGCCAAATGTAGGAAACCGTTCCTTAGACTTGTGAATGATTGATTTATTCTAGATATGGGTATTTTAGGGATTGGGATAAGTTCTTTAAAGCATGTAATCATGTAAGGGTTTCCTAAGGAAGAGTCATGAGTAGGTAGGAGATAAATATGGGTTAGATAAAAGTTAACCCTTTACGTGGTTAAGGATACAATCATCCTAAAAAGAAAGCTAATTACGAGATAATTATCTAATGGAGATTAATTAATGTAATTAATGAAGATTAATTATGAATTAAAAGTGTTAGGTTAATAGATGGGAATTGAAATGAATTAAATTAAAATGGGTCTAGATAGGACCATGATGACGAGAATGAACATGCGAGCAATCAAGGGTATCGATACCAAATTTTTGTGTTTATAATTGTTTCAATCCTATTCGGCATTTTACATTACTCGGACCAGTTTTAGATTACACAAGATTCAGCTAGTTCATTTATCTCTCTTATTTACTTATATTTTTATATTGCTTGAGTGCTCAAAGCATATGTACATTTATTTTATTTTATCATATAGTTACTCAGTAATTAGATTTTATTCAAATTTTATTAAATCATACATGTTTTCTAGGTCTACACAAGACCTATTCTCAAACCTTAGGTGGCCAAATAAGATATCTTGAAGATATTTGAGCATGGATATGTAGAGGTAAGCTTTGGAAAAAGTGGATTAGGTTATTATTGAGGTTTAGACCAAGTTTTAGATGTTGATTTGCAAGTTTAAGTATGTTATGAGATTTTTACCCTTATCAAGTTCAAGGAAATGAGATTTTGAGCTCAAAGTTGATGTTTTGATGTTTGTTGGAGAATATTTTCTTTGCATGGGAACCTAATCCTTTTTATGTTAGGGCATGGAGCTAAGAATCTATAGTAAGTGGAATGAGTTAAAATGGACGTCATAGTTTTATGAACCATTGCTAAGAAGTTAAGTAGGTCAAAACCCTTGTTAAAACCCTAGTCTTGTAGTGATGAATAAGAAATGATGGGTATGGCTATGAAATATATTTGGAAAGATTATTTGATGACTCAAGCATGTACAAGACTCCTCATATCTCATTTTGGTGGTATTTGCATGCTCCAGGTCTGTTATTAAGGTAAAAAATATATCTTTATTTTATGGAGATTTGTTGCTACAGAGTTGAGATGAAGGTTTGATAAAGAGAAACAAATTGTTTTGGAATTCTTGGAATATGTGTTAATTTTTCATGAAGATTTATAGATAGGTTTAGTGGATAAATTTGAAGAAACGGGTCTCATAATGTGACCTACCACTAAAATCCTAGAAGGGCTAAAACTAGTCATGGTAGTTTGAGGTGAGTTAGATAGAATTGCATGATGAAGCAAAGTGTTTAAAGTACATGAAAAGCTTCATATGGTCCCTTATGATTTGTTACTTGTGACTTGGTGACGTTATTTTAGGTGTGTAGTTACTCGGTCTTGAGGAGTGAAAATTAGGTGTTTGAGACCTAATGAAGATTGCTTACAAATAAGAGTATGTCATGATGAAGATTATTTTTACAGAGCTTCTTGTGCATAGATAAGGTTTCATTGAGGTTTTAATAATGTGTCCTGAGATTTTGAAGTCTTGGTTAATCTGTTATGTGCCCTTGAAGTCTAAGAAGCTTTTTTTGGAGTTAAAACTAGTCTTTTAGGCCTAGTTGTGCATGTTTGATTTGTACGTCTTATGCCAACCTACATGGTCATCTAATATAGCTTTTTCATGTTTGTAAAGTTTCTATTAGATTTTTTTATTACCAACCATTCATGGCTATGTGGTCTTGTGCCAACCTATATGGTATTGTGGCTTGTGTCATGTATATAGGGCAAGTGTATTTACTCATTTAAGTTATGTGTGATAATAGAGTTTTGAGTGAGCTAGAGGAGAGTGTGGAGAATCTTATAGGGGGTCATGAGTAGAATTGAGAAGAGGATGAAAAGGTTATAATATCTTAGTTGAAGAATCTATAAGGTCACTTGACCTAATCAATATATGAAGGTGCATGTATGAGTGAAGAAGGAGAGAGTGAAGTTTAAGAACGTTTTTAGTGAAGATAATCTATCAAAGTGATCACAAAGAGTTATTTAAGCAACAAGGTCAAGGTGATATTCATATTCAGATGGATGAGTTGGTGTTTTGTCATCTTGGGGTTTATAGCCTCTTTGTAGGATGGATGTCCTACTAAACTAGGGGATTGATGCTCCTTGTGGAGTTGGTTCCTTACTAAACATATCTCTTATGATGTGTAATATTCACTAGATTCCTTTTATGTTGTGTAATATATGTATATGTTTCAGTTGGTTTTCTTCCCCTTAAGTTTTTCCCACATTATATGTTGTGTTCTTGTGTTCTCTCTTGCTTCATGCTCTTGTGAATGGTTGTATCATGTTTAATAAGATCACAATGGTTAATGAATGTTAAATGGATTGTTTGATGGTTCACACAAGTAAAATTAATTGAAGTAAAAAAATTAAGGACTGAGTCATTTTTCTTCCAATAATTAGTATCAAAGAAAGGTCCTTTTGAATCAAGTGTAACGGGTTAAAGGAGATCCTTTAAAACACAAAAATTGAAATATGGTAGAGTAGCAAAGATCTTATGTTTGATGGGACTAACTATGCATTTTAGAGTATCAGGATGAGGACTTACATAAGCTCTTTGGGATGTGATGTTTGGCTATTAGTTGTGAATGGCTACACCATTCCTCAAACCCCTCCTATTGATGTTGCACGTAAGAAATTTTACAATGATAACTCTATGGATATGGATGTTATCTTGTGTGGTTTGGCATAATCAGAGTTTGTCAAAGTAATATATTTTACTAGAACTAAGGCCATATGGGACAAGTTAAATTTATTTATGAAGGTGATATTAAAGTAAGGATGGAATAGCTTCACACTTACATAAGTCAATTTGAAATCCTAAAGATGAAGGAAGAAGAAACCATTGTTGCATATATTCTCAGAGTTGATCAATTTGTCAACACTATTTGAGTACTAGGAGAAGAAGTGAAAGAAGATATGGTGGTGCAAAAATTATTGAGATCACTCACTCCTAATTTTTATGTTAAAGTTCATGTCATTGAAGAAGCCAAGGATTTTAGTATCATGTTAAAGGATGAGCTTCATGGCATCTTGAAAACCTATTATATGAGGACCATTGATACAAAACCTATCAAGAAGTAAGTAGCATTCAAAAATGAGAATAAGTCAAAGGATAATAATACCACTCATGATGATGCTCCTAAGATTGATGATGATGAACTGATTGCAATGTTTGCTAGGAAGTTGAAGACTGGTTCAGGTAAGTATAAGGGTAAATTTCCTTTCAAATGTTTTAATTATGGTAAGATTGGACATTTTTCCAATAGGTTCCCTCACAAACATAAGGTTGAGAGTGATGAAGAAGCTAAGGAATCTCATGATGAATACAAGTAGTTCATTAGATCTAGCAAGACCAAGAAGAACTATAGATGATTCAATGGCAAGAAGAAGTTTTGTAAGAAAAAGAAAAGACTCTATTCTAAATAATATTGAAATTCCTTTGATTAGATGATAGTAGCACTTCTAAGAGTGAGGATGAAGTTGTTAAGGATAAAACATTGATACCCTATTCATGGAAAATGAATCGAGTTGCTTCAAAGAAGATGAATACATGTTTTATGGTGACGGATGGTATTCAGATGAAGAAGAGGAAGTTACAGACTTCAAGGTATAATATGAACATTACCTAACAGAGCTATAGCTTCAAAAGAAGAAAAATCAAAAAATGAAGTCATTAAATAAGGACTATGAAGAATGCAGACAGTCTTCTTAAAAAGAGACTAAGAAAGGATGCTATGGATTTTGAAGAAATCAATAAACAATTTGACAATACACTTGAAATGAGCACAAGAAACCTATCAAGGAAAAGGAATGAACCAAGTTATGTACAAATTGAAACTTAGATTGGAATGCTCAAAACCAATCTCAAGGCCAAGGAGGATGAGTGTATCAAGTTTATTATGGATATGGATTCCTTAACAACAAAGATTGAACAAGTCTCAAGTAGACTAAACATGTACCAAAGACTTGAAAAGAGCACAAGAAATCTCTATTATCAGTTGAATATTCAAAGACACTCTAGTGAAAAATCAAGTTTGGGCTTCAAGGAAGAAATAAAGAAGAAGGAGAAGCATCTTGATCCAATTCAAGGAGTTGTTAAGGCCAAAAATGATATCAAGGTTCAAAGGATAATCATAATACAACCTAATGCAATGAGAGTCTCAAGTAATTTCAATGGTTATTGTTATTCATACAATAATTTTGGTCATAGAGCTAGGGAATGTAGAAGGATAGTCAAATATGATCATCCATGGAGAGATAGTATAAATGACCAGTTAAGAAACATTACTTGTTATAACTACCATGAGAAGGGTCACATTGTTAGATATTGTCTTCATGAGCCACTGAGAAAGAATTAGATACATGAAGGAAAGAGTCATGTTGTGTTGTTCATATTGCATGATAGTGTTATCAAGATCAATGCGAAAAATTTGGAGAGATGAAGCCCCTAAAGGTAAGAATCCTATTGTTTTCTTCAATTGTAATAATGTTGGGCATATTGCAAGATATTTCAGATGGAGGAAGAATGGATATGAAAATAAGACGTGTAAAGTTTAACCATGATGAGAAATTGAATGAAGAACCTAAAGTAATAAAGGAACCTAAAGCAACTTGTTCTATCCATGATGAGCCCACTAGTCATAAAATATTGTTTACTATTGAATAACCTTAAGAACTTATTCTATTAGCACAATAAAACTACCAAGTGGATGATGGATAAATACAAAATCACTAACCAAGGAAGTTGATGTTTATGTTTGGTGACTGTCCTATGAAAACTTGGGTGTTTAAATCGCTAGATGTATCCAGATGAAAGGAGTGTCTTCACTAGGCTTCTTGAAGACATTCATCAGTTTGAGAAGCAATAGAGGTGTGTTTTCATCTCATATAGTTGTATGAGGTATGTATTTTGTTGCTTTATGTCATTCATGATGAGGTTTATGTGTCATAATATCATGGTTTGGATTACAAAACTAAATTATCATTAGATCTTATGTTCCTTCAGTTGGAGTGTGTCTTGTAGATGTTATAGAAACCATTGAATGCATTAGAAGGTGTGAGTAGTGTCATTGATGGTGTTTACAAGTCAATACCTCTTTACTAGCTTCTTGAGGAGGAATGAAAGTCTTATATGACCCTATTGAAGAATATTTCTTGAGTCTGTATTTGGTCATGGGTTAATAATGAGACCCATAAGTAACATAGGAGAATGCAAAGTGTGTGTTGTTCTTTAAATATGTTGATGATTTGTTTGTTGAATTTGAAGTTTTATTAGTCTTTAGTTGAGAAGGACTTTAGGTGCGATGTGTCTAGCATGAGAATGAATATCTGAATATGTTTATGTTGTCTCATATATAAAGCCTTAAAAATTTTATGATAGAGCTATAGGTGTATGATATTGACATTTGTGCGTACACGTAATGGAATCAAAATGTTATGCTCTAAAAAGGGTGCATAGTTTGAAGAGTTGCTCGAAGAAGGTGGTCAAGGAAATGATTGGGATCTTAATGATCTCCATTCTAGAACTGGTACATGTATTTTTATGGAAAAGATGCAAGATTACATGAAATTTGGAAGCATTTTATCCATTTTGTTTGATGACTTGATTAAACCATCAAATTTCATGATGAGCTATTGTTGTTTATTAAAGGAGTGAGCTTCAAGGTATGTTTATTTCTTGAGTGGCTCTACAGTCTATGTTTTGTCCTAGACTTATGTTGAAGAATATATTTGAAGTTTTTCAGATGTTTTTATGCATCAAGTTATATCATGAGGTCAATATGAAGAGTGTATAGGTCTGGCAATTCTGTGTTAACAAAAAGGTGAGTTTTTCAGTTGATGAATAGTGTTTCAAAGTTATATGTGGACATTTTTTCAGAAAATGTTGCCCTCTTATTTCCTAATTGGTTCTTGAGAGTTGTGTGTGACCTTTTGGGGTCAAGATGAGAAAATATGTGCAATGAAGTATCAAACATATTCCACTACATCCCCAATATGATAGAAAGCATGATTCAAGGGGGAGTCAAGTTCATGGTTGGCTATAGTATTAAGATTGGTATGTGGCATGTTACATATTGTGTTTAGTAGTTGTGAATGTGAGCATCATCCTTGGGGAGCTGAGTTGGGTTAAAAAGTGTTCTAAGTGAATGATTAGTCACAAGAAGGTAAATATCAAAGAGGTTGCAAAGGGGTCATTGAGCGGGGTTGAAGACAGGACAATGATTCTTTAGCAGACTTATGTCATCTAGAATGTATGCATTATCTCATAACAAGCTTGTAAGTATCTACTTATGCATTCTAGTTGGCTCTAAGAGATCCAAAGTAGTTTTGCTCAAATAAAAGAAGAAGAAGTTGTCTAAAACATGTGTGAGATCAAGTTGGTATGTATATTTTCAGGGGGAGCATTGTGAATGTTTAAGAATAGGTCCATGGATCATCTAACTACATTTTGTGCCAAGAAATTGATTTCAATCCAAGTGGGGAAAATAAGTATGAGTCTAGCCATTATTGTTAACATTGTCTGTGTTATCTAATTACTATATATTCTTTTTCATAGATGTAAAAGCGGGGTAATGAACTCATAAACATGTAAAAGAGTGGTCTAAAGGTGCTTTCTTGTGTGGTTTCCATCAATTTTTTTGAAGATGGTTGTCATCAATGATAAAGGGGGTTATTATTGGACATTATGTCATTTTTGTGTTTCCATTGATGACAAGCGGCATTAATGTCAAATGGATTCTTAGAGTGCATGATATTATCATTGATTTCAAATAAGGTAAATTGAGTTAAGATTGAGTGGAAGTGAGGTGTTTTGATGTCATGTTGTGGTGCATTGGTGTAGTGTCTTGTGGTTTGATGCATGGTTCTTACAAGTATGAACTAGTAAGTTACCTCCAAAGGTTGTATGAAGTTTTTATGAGGTCTATTAGGTTCATAGTGATGTGGTAGAAAAGTGTAATTTTCCACAAGGTTAAGAATAGGGAAGCTCATGATAATCATGTGTTGAAACAAGCCATCCTAGGCCTAGTCCTAGACCTAGTTCAAGTAGGTATGGTATGGTGAAGTACAAGTATGATTGATCTGCTAAAATATGGATAGATCATGAGTAACATGCAAATGATGTGTGGGGACACTCACAAGTTTTTGAGTGTGTCGATTTGAGGTGAAGCATGTTTTTAGGTCTACATTAGACCTATTCTCAAACCCTAGGTGGAAGAATATGCAAAGGTAGGCTTTGGAAAAGGTGGAGTAGGTTATTCTTGAGGTTTGGACCAAGTTTCAGATGTTGATTTGCAATTTTAAGCATGTTATGATATTTTTTCCCTTACCAAGTTCAAGGAGGTGAGATTTTGAGCTCGAAGTTAGTGTTTTTATGCTTTTGGATAATTTTTTTCTTTGCATGGGGACCTAAACCTTTTATGGATGTTAGGAATGGATCTAAAAATATATAACAAGTGGAATGAGGTAAAATGGATGCAGAGTTTTATGAACCATTGCTAAGAAGCTAAGTAGGTCAAAACCCTTGTTAAAACCCTAGTCTTATAGTGATGAAGAAGAAATGATGGGTATGGCCATGAAATGTATCTGGAAAGATGATATAATGACTAAAACATGTAAAGAACTCCTTATATCTCATTTTGATGGTATTTGCATGCTCGAGTTCTATTGGTAATGTATAGAAACATTTTTATTTCGTAGAGATTTGTTGTTCAGAGTTGAGAAGAAGGTTTCATGAAGAGAAACAATTTTTTCTAGAATTTTTGGGATATGTGCTAATTGGTCATGAATATTTCTATATAGGTTCATTTGATAAATTTGAAGAAATAGGTCTCACAATGTGACCTACCACTAGAATCCTATAAGGGTTATAACATGTCATGGTAGTTTGAGGTGGGTTAGATAGAATTTCAAAATGATGTAGTGTTTTAAGTGCATGAAAAACCTGGTATGGTACCTTATGATGTGTTACTTATGCCTTGGTGAGGATATTTGAGGTGTGTTATTTCTCGATCTTAAGGAGTGAAAATTAGGTTCTTAAGACCTAATGAGGATTGTTTGTAAACTAGATTATGTCATGATGAAGACTGGTGTTGCGAGAGGTTCTTGTACGTGGATAAGTTTTCTTAGTGGTTTTGTTGATGTATCCTAAATTTTTGAAGTCTTGGTGAAGTTTTAATGTGCCCTTGAAGTATAATAAGAATTCGTTGGAGTTGAAACTAGTCTTTTAGGCCTAGTTGTGCAAGTTTGATTTGTAAGGCTTATGTTGACCTACATGTTCATCTTATTTAGCTTATGTTTGTAAAGTGTATATTAATTTTTCATGACTGACCTTGAAAATTTATGTGGTCTTGTGCCGAACTATATGGTATTGTGGCTTGTTTCATGTATATAAGGCAAGTGTATTTGCTCATTTGAGTTATGTGTGATAATGAAGTTGTGAGCATGCTAAAGGAGAGTGTGGAGAGTGTTGAAGGGGGTTAAGAGTATATTTGAGAAGAGGATGAAAAGGTAAGAAGAGAAGAGGTGAATAAGTAACAAGTTCACTTGACCTAATCAATATATGCATGTGCATGTATGAGAGAAGGATAAAGTGAAGTTTAAGAAGGTTTTGAGTGAAGAGGAGTTGTAAAAGTGATCACAATCAGTTTTTGAAGCAACAAGGTCAAGGTGATCATCATATTTAGGTGCTTGAGTTAGTGTTTAGTCATCTCGGGGTTATGTCCTCCTTATAGGATTATTTTCCTATTAAACTAGGGGTTGGTACTCCTTCTGGGGTTGGTTTCTCACTAAACAAATATCTTGTGATGTGTAATATTCAATAGATTCCTTTGTGTTGTGTAATATATACAAAGGTTTAGTGGTTTTTCTTCCCCTTGATGGTTTCCAACATTATATGTTGTGTTCTTTTTTTTTCTCTCCGGCTTTATGCTCTTGTGAATGGTTGTATCATGTATAATAAGCTCACAATGGTTAATGAATGTTGAATGGATAGTTTAATGGTTCAAGTTGTCACTTAGATCATGCACCCACCGAATCGCTAGATGATCCGGTCTGCAACATGGGAACATCCCTTAGGTGTGGGACCTTAGCTCCTTGGGATGAACCTCTAGAGAAGTCGGCTTCCTTATAAACTAAGTGCATCGATGGAAGATCGTATTGTAAAACCTATGATATTGAAAATAAACTACACTATCGAAATTTTTAGAGGAAAATGGGAGAGAGGAAGCGAGAATAATTTTTAAAAATGGTGATGCACCGATAGTTTTAAGGAATAAAATATTAACTTCTACAAGCACACAACATTTAACAAAGAGATAACCACTTACACGACTTTATACTTTTTCTCATTAAAAGGTTCTTTATATGAAGGTAAAACTTAACAATAACAAAAGGGACTTAATTTGATTCCACAAATTATTACTGATAGGTTTTATGAATCACAACATACAAATTGTTAAAGAAGGAAAGACTTAATGTGAAGGAAAAATGATCATTTAAGTACAAGGAAAGAAATATTCATGAGTACAAGGTTATCACTATTATACACAACACATTAAAGCAAAATAAGGCAAAATATCACTTAGGTCTATAACATTGAGGCTTAAGCTTGTACACAAGAACTCAAAATGGTAGAGCCTCCTTATATAAAATGATAAAAATTCTTGTACTACATAATGCACCCTCCTATTTATAGATTAAGAAGAGTGAGAAATTATAACCACTCTTCTTAATTATTCTGAACTAAAAATAGGTTGCATTTAAATTTGAAAAATAGTCTCCCACAAAAATAGGTAAGTAGTTGTGCAACTTTGACTAGGTCAAACCTGCAACTCGAATGGTGGACTATGTCCGGAGATTGTGCAAAAATGGCGGTGGAAAAATTAGCTAGGGCTAGCACCACCTTTTCCTTATTTGTAACAATTTCCTATGTTTCTTCTTCAAAGACATGTTTATGTTGATAATTAAGAAAAAAATTTAATGATCTCTTGTACATCTTTACAATTTGGTCCACACGTGTAGATATTCAAGACCTTAGCAGATTCGACTCTCCCATTCGGGATCCATGTAACTTCTTGGCTCGATTTATGATCTTTCAGATCTAGCTCTAAAAATTTTGATACGTCACTAGCTTATTGATATATTCTAGATCAAAATATTTGGTTGTATCAGTATCTTCCTCAACCACTCTCTTAAAATTTTCAATGATTTGATCTACTAGAAGTACATCAAGATCTTCATTTTGGAACCTGCAATGAATGGTTTCAAACTCATCTGTGATATCATTGAGGTCGTCAATTCTCTCATTTCTGGCCTTGACCAATTTTGACATGGCCTCTTACAACATCCAAACATGGAACACCATGGATTATTTATACTTAAAAATTTTCTAAGAGTCATCAATGATCCCTTATCCTAGGAGTAGATCATATTTGACACTTCAAAACTCCTTCCAAGCCTCCAATGTGAGTTCCAAATTATCACATTCTTCTCTTAGGATACCATATATTTTAGTAACCATATCCTTCTCCAGCTCAAGCTCATTATACAAAGAGGCCATATCCTTTATCAATTGTTCTCCACTTTGGATCCTGGGTTTCAATCTAAGCCCCAACTGCTCGACCTTTTTGTCTAATATTCTTAACTACGGAGAAGAAACTTGCATCAAAACTTATAGATATTACGAGATCGGTTGAAGGGGGTGGTTGTTTGATCTTATGGAGGATGATTGTCAATTGTTCCACCTTATTTTTAGCTCATCCATAGTGATATTATATTTTTCAAATGTGTCCGAGAAGGTTTCTAAGGGCAACTGACTGGACATCTTGTTTAGATCCCTCATGCGTAGCCTTTCAAAGAGAGAATCTAGAAATCTGATAGTATGTTGTAAAGATATCTTCTTTTGATTTATCAAAAATGGGGTTGTTATCTCTAAAAATAATTCCCATGTTTGATTGACCAAAATGTGAGAGATAATCCATGGTCTCTTTTCTTGGCGTTGGGGATTCATATCTAAGATACCGAGATCAATGTTATCTCAATAGGTATCTTTTCTTCTTCTTGGGGTTTGTCTATTCATCCATGTAGGAATAGAAGAAGAAGAAACCAACTGCTCAAAATATAACATGGACATTGTCATCATGGTAGTGAACTGAATGGGTGATGAAAGGGAAATTTTTATAGTAATCATCGGTGACAATGAAGTGAAAAAAAGTGAAAAAGGGGTGGAAAGGATAGTTGTGGGGATGGATGAAATGTGAAGGGTGATGTGAGAGGAAGTGGAAATAAATCATTGAGGAAGGGGATTTCATAAAGGGAACCCAGGGCCAAAGCATCCCCAGATGAGAGAGAGGGAAGAGAAGAAAATACATGGGCCATGGTAGGAGATGAGGTGATGGGAGTAGGGGAAATGGGAGGAGAAGAAATGGAAGATGTGGATAAGGGAAGAGGACTGAGAGATAAAGGAGATAAAGGATTTGAAAATGGTGATGAATGAATAGGGGGTGATTGTAATGCTTGAGTGGTGGATGGTGGGAAAACACTCAAATCAATGACTTTTATGGAAGGAAATCTAGAAGAAGAACAAGACCCCCTACACACAATGGTGATTTTGCGAGGCTTAGGAGTGGGTTTCCCTCCTTTTGAAGAAGTGGGGTGGTCCACCACTAGTTTCACCTTTGTTGTTACAACAATGACTTGTTCGACACATTTGGTGTAATTCCAAAGAAAATCAACCATTGGTGGGTCCGATTGAGAATATGAGTTGCACGCTCCTTAGAACTGGTGCACTCCTGAAGTGACCAATTGATTCATGGAAGTAGTTAATCTTTCACATTTGTTTTTTCATATACTAGATCCAATACCTCTCTATCATCTTGGATGCCCTCTGGCACATCTCTAATTCTATATCGACTACATCAAGAGTCAATCTATGATAGTCTTTTTCTCGTGCTGCAATTTCATCTCTATAATTGATCCAAATATCTTCTAACTATGGTATATGAACACTAGTTGTCCCGATTTTATAGACCACTCCCTAAAAATCCAAGTTGATTCATGGACGATATGTCTTAATTGTCATTTTTTGCATTTCACCTTCAACATTCTTTACTTTATATGAAGATGCGCAAATATATCAACCCAAATTTATTGGGAATTAGACTCTCATCGTATACATTCTTTGTTGGATTTTGTGGAGGTGTAATAATTATCAAACTAACTCAACCAATACCCACTTGTCCGTAGGAAATCTTGGTTGTTTATAAGGAGCACACTGAAAATCCTCCCACTTTATGCAAATGTTGGGAATTGCAATAAAATACAACCAAAAGTCGACTATATTTCAAGCACTATCCGATATCCTTGATTATAAATCTCCTTGTCAAAGAC
Source organism: Taxus wallichiana var. yunnanensis (assembly GCA_018340775.1). Classification (NCBI taxonomy): domain Eukaryota; kingdom Viridiplantae; phylum Streptophyta; class Pinopsida; order Cupressales; family Taxaceae; genus Taxus; species Taxus wallichiana. The sequence goes on along the minus strand of CM031244.1, from coordinate 225,497,722 downwards.
ACAAATGAGGAAAAAAATAAATCATCATTCACCCTCCTGAAGTGGCTTAACCCTTCTTTCATCGTTAATTGAGGATAGAAGTCATAAATTTGTGATGCATTTCTTTCCCCAACAGGTAATAATCCAAGATAATTCCTCATCCTCACAGTAGTATATACCAAATAATAAGTTGAATAAATTTCCTATGGTTTTATTTCTAACATTTAGGTGTGTATGGCATCGCTTATGTGCTCCTCCCATCTAATGAGATAGGAAATTTTATGAATAATGGAAATGTACAAGTACATCCATTCCTGAAAAACCCTTTAAGGACAGAGCCCTGTAAATCTTCTCAACAATGTGATAATGTCATTTATTTCTTGAGTGAAATATAAGCAAGGAATGGTCTTTGTAACTCTGGTCACAAAAGACTTAGGCTTTTATAAATAGCTCTTATTAAGAACCTTTGCACAAGCATCGGAATTTTCTTTCCAATGCTCAAGGGTAGAACTAGGAGAAATTTAGGGATATCCCTAGACATTAAAAACTTTTAATAAATATTCAAAGTAATCAGTATTTAATCTAATCAAAATTAACCCATTATCATATTTTACGGTTCGGGAATCGCATCATAATGTGTTGTTTTCATTAGCACAAATTGAGGACACTACATCGATGGTGGAAAAGTGGAAGCCAATGCAATTCCACTATCATAAATACTCTTCATCCAAGCATTTTTAGATGGATCTCTAACTCTACTCCAAAACTATGGAAAATTGATGTGGTCAAGGTCAATGTTTCCAATATTGTCAATATTGGATGTGATGTTGTAAGGGGAACAACCCCTTAGAAGCTATAATTCAGATTTCCCTTTTCCCTTAGATGATGATTAAGACATTTTCCTTGGGAGGAATATCTAAAAACCTTACAAATATCTCTAAAACTAAGGGTAGAAGTCGGACCTTGAAAATCATTAAGTAACTTTGAAATACACTAGCGGAACTTGGGGCTTTTTTCCAACTAGGAACTTCCTAAATGCTTTGGAAAAAGCAAGGCTTGTTTTTCATCCATGAACCCCGATTTGGTTTTTTGGCGAGAGTGAATAATTTTTTTGTAACTCGATACCTCTGATTTGGTGACTTAATGATGAACACTCCATAAGTTATCAAGTAATTGATATTTTGAAGCCTAAGCTTCACCAAAAACACAAGTGAAGGAAGAAGGGAAATGGAGTTGTTAGACCAAAAACACAAGGAATAAAACCCTAGAAATTAACCAAAAATTAAAACACGATAACACCCATAATGTTAGGTAAAAGATGGAAAATAAAGCCCAAAATCTTGTAAAACAATTAAAACACTAAAAATTACCAAAATATCAAGTGGGTAGAAGATAAAATCATGAAAATTACTCAAAAATCCATACAAGAGGTATGGTCAGAAGTCGAGGGGGAATCAACAAGTTAGAGTAAAAATGTTAGGTGAAAATGACGTGTAAATAATAGACCTTAAATAGAAAAGGGTGAATTAATTACTATGTAGGTGACACATGTGGGTAGGTGGCATTCAATATCTTTGACTCGGTGTCATAACTTGTCTCTCTTCTTACAATGTGTCGGGTTTCGTGTTTTAGAATTCAATGTGCACATTGCATGTAATTTACAATATCAAACCCAAAACCTAAAATGTTCTAAGTTTCTTTGTAATTCAGGTTTCGGGACTCAACTTGAAATTTACATGCACATTGCAAAGCAGATTCGAAACCCAAAATGGTCTTTCATGGTCGAGAATTTGGGTTTCAGGACTTGACTTGCAATTTGCATGCAAATTACAAATTGGGTTTGAAACCTAAAATGCACTTAGGGGTCAAGTTTCGGGAACCAAATTGCAATTTGCATGCAAATTGTAATTTGGCTCCCAAATTTTGATATGGTCTAATTTCCTATATATTTTGGGTTTTGGGTTTTAGGAAGTAATTTTCATGCAAAATGCAAATTGTTTCCCAAAACCCAAAATCCAAAATATATAAAAAAATTAGTACATAGGCACTTTTCTCAAATAATTTAATGAAAAAATAGCACGTGATAAAAGGAAAAAATTGTAAGGAAATTTTTCAAAAGAGAAGGTAATTTGGAAAGGGGACTTGAAAATTCAACATTTTTGGTGACCTCTAAGGAATTCTTGCCTGCTAAGTATCATTCCAGTAGCCTTAAGTAATTCATTGGGCATATGGTTCATTTAAGCCTCAAGAAAAAAATATAGAAACCTCCATAAAAACAAAACGAAAACCAAAATGAATGAGGAAACAAAACAGAAAAGACAGTGTGTAAAAGCACTTGGAGGAAGGGAAACTAGACTACTATTGTACAAGGTAAAAATACCTCAATAACAAGCTTTGAGGTGTATCCCATTAATTAGGATAGGAAATTCTTCTTCGTTGAGTCTAGAAAGACAAAATGAATTTTCCTCTTACAACCAGTGATCAAATACGGACCACTCCAAAGGGCATCAAACTTTACATGCATCCTTGGTTTGGCCATGTCTACATCCCATTTATAAATTAGGTCTCCTTCTTGGAAAGACCTAATAGCTACTCTTCTATCGAAGGTTTTCTTTTGTCTGAGCTTGATGTAACTCAAGAGTCTTCATTGCTTGGTTTTTTTCTTCTAATTCCAAAATTTCAGCAAATTGTATTGTTATAAGATCACTTTCCATCATTTCCAACTGTTTTGCTAGTTCCAAAGATGGTAACTCTAAAGATAAAGGAATTTTTCTTCCCTTTCATACATTAGCATAAAGGAGAATTTCCAATGGCCCTTTTTGGATTAATCTTATCTTCCCAAAGAGCAATATTTAGTTGCATGTGCCAAGTTCGTCGGTTACTTTCCATTGTCCTCTTGTTAATCTGTATCACGATTCTTGATTCTTGTTATGGATTCGCCAAACCATTACCTTATAGGTAATAATTTGATGAATTCTTTAGATAAACACCATTTTAATGGCCCATTTTTCGAGCTTCATGCCTACAAATGCCTTGATGTAATCTCAAATGAAAGCGAAGGTCATAACAAATATTTTCATGATACCTTTGAGAAATTCCAAAATGGAATTCTCATTTCCTTCCTTCAATTCTACCACCTTCGTCCATCAAGTAAAATATTCGATCGTAGTTAGCACCCATCTATGACCACCACTAGATGGAGGATTTATCATACCAATAAAATTTAGGCCCCATTGTATGAAAGGTTGGTCTGTTTGGATTGCATGAAGTGGAAGGGTGGTTAATCTTTACTTACCCATAAAGAGTAGACATTCCTTACATTTTCTTACCCTTATATGGGTGTCCTTAAACAAATTATGCCAATAGTAACCAGCCCTCATGATTTTTGTGGCAGTTTTCCTTGCTGAGTAATGACCTCCTGATAACCCATTATGAAATTCTTCTAGTAGCTTATCAAATTGACTTGGGTTTATACACCTAAGAAGAAATCCATTTAAATCCCTTTGAAAGAGTACATTATCTATGAGAACGTAAGGGATGGATTAAATCTTGAAGCTCCACCTTTGAGTTATGTCTAGGTTGGGATGATACTCACCTGATTGTCAAAAATTCTTCATGTTATACATCCAATTGAAAGTAGTTTGTCTCTTCTTGATAATGATTTTGTAACACACTATCACATTCTTCTTTCACTTCTAATTCAGAAGTGAGATGTTGACACAAACATTTCCCTCTGACTAGTTTGGTTACCTTTATGTGGACATTGTACTCCATGACCTTTGTAATCGATTAATTAAAAATGTGAAATAATAGTAGTTAATCTAATCTAGAACAACATGTAATAATAAATAAATAAATATGGAAATGACCCAAACAACTATGAAAATGGAAATGGTAAACCCTATATTACTAAGAGAGTTAAAATGAACTCATTTGATTAGAGGAGCTCATTAGAATGTGTCATAGAGATGGCTAGAGGAAGAGGAAGTAGGAACAATTGTGTAGAGACCCCAAAAAGGATGGATCTAAGCTATATAGCTAGACTAGAGTGCCTAGAGAGGGACCGGGGTGCACTGTGGGCACCCCGATCGTGCAAGAGGTCTAGAACTAAATTTCACGGAGTTCGGCGGGTGGTATGAAACCCTCACGGTTTGTCACATTAAATTTTTACGTTGCTCCATGTGTCGTTGATAATCCTAGATGAGTAGAAGACCTACAAAAGACCTAAATAAGTATCAAAACCCTAAAAAAATACAAATTAATAGGCCAAACTGACCTTAGCTGCCATAACATTGGCCTTACTAACCGAGAAGTGCACTACATTCCAGACCCAAATGTAGTTCTAGTGTGTGTGTGTGAATCATGTGCCAATCACAATTTTTGAAGTAGTGAGCAATAACTAGATGTAAAAATATAGTAGAATGGTGGATGGAATAGAATAGAATCCCCTCCTATGCTTGTGTGATGCTAGATGAACTAGCCTTATCCTTTGTGATGGAGCTAAGTGAATGCAAATTATCTCTAAATGCCTTAGATGAATGCAACCCTAGGTGGATGATAGTAGTGACTAGTGCTTAGTCCCTCATTATGGTCTCATAAATTTATATTTATAGGGTTATCTTGATCTAATTTCATAATTAACCCCGAGATGGCCAACCACCAAAAAGATAAGAAGTTGAAATGGATAGAAAGTGGCGGGAAATTTCAAAAGGATCGGGGTCCTCCCCAGTTGGACCAACGCGCCCATGGGCACCCCAATACTATCACGAGTACCCAAGTCAAAGATAAAATAATGTGAAATAACAAAATATGACTGGGCATGTGGGTGTAAGAGGTTGGGAATGATAAAAATAAAACAAAGTAAGATGGTCAAAAGATGAGGGTTAATTAGTACTTTCTTCACTCAAAAACATTCTAAATAGTATTATGAGACCAGGACTAAATAATGTCTAAAGTGCATGATTTTATGTCTACATTTTCCCCCACTTTATGTTGGTGAGCGGAAAGCTCGGTAACATAAAGTAGATAGAGATGCATACCTAATGTCCATGAATATTGTATTAGAAAACGCGTCGAAGGACTAGACAAAGCATGGAATGACAAAAAGACAATGGAGTGTGGAAACTATAGATGAAAAAGTAAAAAAAAGGTGATGAGAGTGAACCTAGGGTGAAAACGTGTGTGTAGTTATCGATGTGTGTGATGTACTGCATGGTTAGTATGGTGTGTGCTGCTATGAAATGTTGTTGCTGACATTATTTTTGTTATTTTTGTTTCCCCATTTGACTGCTTGTTTCCCATATGATCAAACTGCAAGGAGAAAATGATCAAGTAGTCAAATATGTATATATGTATGTGTAAAAATGTAATGTAAAAGACGCATGTAAAAGTATGTAAATGTAAAATATGTAAATGAAAAATGTAAATGGAACATGTGCACCTTATCTATGTCGAGAAAGAGAGTGTAGAAGGATATCCTGTACTACGGGTTTTTTGGGTGATCCGACGTCATAGGCTGAAGAAGTATAAGGAGGAATTTCGTTGTATCCTCCAACCTTTAACTACTTCCATGAACATGTGTGAAGATATCTCTGTACATCCTAGTTTTTGGTGATATGACACCCTTTGGATGAAGAATTATAGGGCGGAATTATGTTGTATCCTCTAAATTTTAACTGCTTCCCAGAATGCTAAGGCCAACCATGTCCTATAGAAGTTGTTGTGTATGGGGTTCGTAGACTAGTCTGAACCCACTCACTATATGTAACCCACAATGCTAAGGGTGGAAATTTCACCGGCCCGAACTAGTGTAGATGCATTATGTATTTTGTAAAACCCCAAATGATGCCCCCTCTTTTGGGGCACATGCAACATTTCCGATAGGAGAATGTGGCCCCAGAAGAGGACAAACTACATAAAGCTGTGAGACTCTACCCTATAAGGGGAAATGAATGCACTTGGTATAGACCAAGATGCATAAAAACGAGAGGATAACCAAAGATAAGTGTTAGTATAAACAAGCATGCATGAAGAAAGTAATGTGTAAGCTATATGCAAACAAATTGTATAAGCTACCAAAAAATGTAGTAATGTAAAACATGCAAGAAGACAAAGTAAGCCACATAAAATGGGCTCCAAACATGGGACATCACTCACGATGTCACAATACATGCAAGGACATCATGGCCATATACAAAAAAATAAGTGTGCACACCAAACATAGGGCAATGCCTGCAAACAAGAGTAAATAATAGATAAGTAATATAAAAAGTATGGAAGCAAATATCTCGTGCATAAAAATGTTGCACATGAAACACCCATTAGCATGTCGAGAAAGATAACCAAGTATGTCACAAATCATGTATAACCAAGTAATGAAAATTTCTAAGTACAAAATGAAGCAATAACACTGGAAGAGATGAATGTGGATGCCCCAACAACCAAAGTGTAAGAAGGGTAGAAGTTGATCATGCATGTTGTGTGTAAGAGACTTATATTTACGATCATAACTAAGAAAATATGTGAACACGCATGTTTGGATTATATAAATAAATGGCATAAAAGTAATCTAAGCGGCATGTGTAATAAAGTGACCGTGAACAAGCAAAAGTAAGAAAGAGTAAAAGCAACCATAATATGCATTATGTGGTGGATGGATTGAATAGAATGCAAGATGGATGCTAGGATCCACATGCCCCCTAGGTTAATGGAAATGTATGCGGTGAGGTTCATTTGATTTTCCCCTAGGCAATCAAGAATGAACCATAAATGAGAGTGCATCATTGGGAAATGGTTGAATAGTGTGTGTTGTGTCTAGCACGTTGTGATGAGTATGTATGCGTAGTGATGATGATATGTGACATATAGAAGAGATGTGTGTGAACCTTATAGCCGAAGCGTATATCACAAAAAAATGAGTGTATGAGTGATGATTTATCCCTAAAGCGTGTATCACTATAAGATGAATAGTAAGGAGTGGTGATGTAGCCTAAAACGTATACCACTATAAGATGATAGAGTAAATGACAATTTATCCTATAGCATGTGTCACTATCCTAAAAATGTCGCATGATGAAAGGTCGAATGATAAATGTGTGATGAATGTAAGTTCCATTTGATTTGTAAACCCTCGGCAGTCAAGTATGGACCGAGGAACTAAAGTGCATCATAGGGTAGTGAGTGCAATGCATAGAAGATGATGTAGTATATGTAATGAAGATGATAAATGACCATGTGATGTGTATGTAGTGTATAGTATTGAATGCAATATGTGTAGTGTGCCTAAGAGCGTATAGTATGTAGGATGTAATGCTAGATGAGTATGATGAAGACTAGTATGATGTATGATGTATAGATATGAAAAAATTGAAATGATATGGAATAAATGTAGAATGTATGACACAAGATGTGAAACGTGATGTGTGGTGTCTATAGTGTAGTGTGTGGGGTTCATGTGTAGTAAGCCCTCAACATTCAAGTGTGAACTGAAGCACAAGATTGTTTCATCAATAAATTGTGATGTTAAAGTATAAATGAATATGGGTATGCTATGATATTGATGCATGATGGTGTGAAGATGACAGATGTGTTAATGTTAATATGATAGGGGATGTGTTAGATGTTATTCCACCCAAGTATATATGTGATGGAAGTATAGTCAAAAGACACTAAGTGGATCAACATAAGGAGTAGTTTCCTTAACAAAAGTGATGGGACGTGGAGGTGATAGAGGAGTGTGACCATCAAATGGTTCATCATCATAGTAAGCTTCATTCGGGTCCCAATCATCAACATATATAGGTTCTATAGCAAATTTTGGAATTACAAGTTTAACTTTAGGTGGTGATTGTTGCATATGACTTGGTGATGTGGCAAATACCTTTAATGGAGGAGTAGTGAGATCATCCTTAAGAGGAGGTTGTTTAGTTTGACTTGGTAATACAACAGATGACTTAGTAAGAGGATGTGATTTAGAGAAAACCGTGAGAAGTGATGGCTTGTTGTGATGTGGTAATGTTGTAAATGATGGAGTAGGAGGAGGTGGTGAACTAATTTTGAGAGGTTATTGCTTATGTTGACTTGGTGATGTCATATGGTTTCTTAGGTGACTCTTGACTATCCAAAGAAGGCGCATGAGAAGCAGTATGGTGATGCTCATTAGATGTAGGAGCAGACTTAGGAGCCCATTGAGATGTAACATGACGTTGGGAAGTGAATGAGATAAACCCTTGATACTCAAGATGTTTGAATCTACATTTTAAATCATAGCAATCATTGTCATTATGTCCATTGATTCAATGATAATTACAATATGGATGACCATGATACTTTGTTAGCCGATAAGGAGGATAGTAATGAGTAGGCGGTAAAGTGATCAATTGATGACTAAGGAGTGTAGTAAGAATTTCATGGTTCTTAGTGTTACGCTCAAATATGAGAGGCTCAGGTAATGGCATGACCGAGGTTCAGTTATATGACATGTAGTGGACATATATTGAAGAGGAGATGTAGAGGGAGAACAAACATGAGCCTGAGAAGTGTCCCTAAGTTGTTGGATTTCATATTTGAGAGATGCGATCATGGATTCCATAGTCATAAATTTATCTTGAAATAAAGCATGTAAAGATTGAATTGATTCCAATAGGGTTTGATTAGATGGAGAATCACTAGGTTCGTTAAATAGACAAGTGATCATAGGACTTAGTTCGTGTGGCGGCGTATTGTCATCATAATACTTGGTGTCTAGGGATTTTTGTAAAACAACTGGAAATTGGGATATCTATTAAGTAAATTAGTTAAAGAGACTTGAGAAACCTTACGACCCATGGTAGAATAAAAATGATGATCCTAAGCATGGAAGTGGTTGGATTCACTAAAATGATTAACTAAAAATGTAGAATAATAGTATTTAATCTAATCTAAAACATCATGTAAATAACACTAAATAAATGTAGTAAATAAATATGGAAATGACCCAAGAAACTATGAAAATGGAAATGCTAAACCCTATAATACTAAGATAGTTAGAATGAACTCGGTTGATTACAGGAGCTCGTTGAACTATGTCACAAAGGTGGTGAAGGAACAAGAAGTAGGAACAATTATGTAGAGACCCCGAAAAGGATGGATCTAAGCTATCTAGTTGGACTAGAGCACCTAGAGAAGGACTAAGGCACTGTGGGCACCATGGTCTACATAATGGGCACCCTGGTCATGCGGGAAGTCTAGAACTAAATTTCACGGAGTTTGGCATGTGGTCCGAAACCCTCATTTTTATCGCATTAACTTTTTTTACACTACTTCAGGTGTGTCGATAATCCCGGATGAGTATAATACCTGTAAAAGACTCAAAGAAGTATCAAAAACCTAAAAAAATAATGCATATGAATAGGTAAAACTAACCTCCTCTGCCATAATAATGGGCTTACTAACTAAGTGTTGCACTACATTCCAGACCCAAATGTAGTTCTAGTGTGTGTGTGCAAATCATGTACCCTAGGTGCTCTTGTGTCCAGTCACACTTTGTGAAGTAGCGAGAAATAACTAGATGTAAAAATGTAGTAGAATGGTGGATGGAATAAAATAGAATCCCCTCCTATGCTTGTGTGATGCAAATGAACCAGCCTTGTCCTTTGTGATGGATCTAAGTGAATGCAAATGATCTCTGAATGCCTTAGATGAATGTAACCCTAGGTGGATGATAGTAGCAACTAGTGCTTGATCCCTCATTATGGTCTCATAACTTTATATTTATAGGGTTCTCTTGATCTAATTTCATAATTAACCCCAAGATGTCTGACCACCAAAAAGATAAGAAGATGAAATAGCTAAAAGTGTCCAAAAGTGGAGGAAAGTTCAAAAGGATTGGGAGCCCCTGGTGGGACCAGTCACCCATGGGCACCCCAAGTAAACACTGAAATAATGTGAAATGACAAAATTTGATTTGGGCATGTGGGTGTATGAGGTCGTGAATGACAAAATAAAACAAAGTAAGATCTCTAAAAGATGGGGGTTAATTAGTAATTTATTCACTCAAAACCTTCTAAATAGTAGAGTATGAGCGTGACCAAATAATGTCTAAATTGCATGACTTTGTGCCTACATAATCCATCCAGCCCTTTTCTTTTTATGTTCTTATTCAACATAAAATCCTTAACTCTTGGATGTGATACTACTAACTGGATCTTATTATTGGATAGTATATAATAAATATTCTTTGATGCTCTAACAACAAAAAAACATATTTCTCAACAAAAGAGTACTTGAGTTTGTAGTCCTTGAGGGATTGGATGAAGAAAGCAATCGGTTTTCCATTTGATCATCATTCTATTGAGTGAGAATCTTAAAGATTCTTTCTAATCCCGTGAAGGCATAGAGGATGAAGTCCTTTTCGTAATCAAGATTTACCAATGTGGGGGCCTGGGAAATAACCTTTGATAGCCTCAAATCTACTCTTACCTTCTTTAATCCAGCCGAATGATATGTTCTTTTTCAACATAGTTGTGAGTGGCTTGGCCAAAGTGGAAAATTGAGGTATAAACCTCCTTACAAAATTGATAGTCCCTAAGAAACTTTGGAGACCCTTTTTATGGCTTGGAAGAGAAAGTGCTAAAATAACACATATTATTTCTAGGTCAATTGAAATTCCTTCCACTAAAACGATATGTCCTAACAATTTCCCTTCATGGATAATAAAAATACATTTTTTTAGGTTCAAGGAAACCTTGAATTCCTTGCATCTATCAAAAACTTTCTTCAGATGATCCATATGGTCTTGTGCATGCTTGGAATACATAGTTATATCATCTAGATAAACAAGGATCATATCATTTATAAGCCCTTTGAAGGCCATGTCCATAGCTTGTTGGAAAGTGGCACCAATGTTGGACAATCCAAATGACATATTATTGTAGGCAAATGTGCCCACTTGATGGTGAAAGTCATTTTGAAATGATCTAATTCCTTTACCAGTATCTGATTATAATGCGAGTACCCATCAAGAGATGAAAACCTTTCTACTACTACCACTATTTGTAGAATCTTCTCCATAGATGGGAGAGGGTAATGATCCTTGAAGGAATCCCTATTGAGATCCTTGAAGTCCACACATAGTCTGATTTCCCCATTATTTTTCCTAACTGGAACTATATTAGCCACCCAAGAAGAGTGCTTGATTGGGAAAGTAATAATATCCTCGATAAGTTTTGAAATTTCCTTCCTCATCAGTGGTTCAATCTTAGGATTGGTGGTCTTTGATTTTTCTGATTTGGATTGACATTTGGGTCAAGTTAAATGGTGAGTTGGGTTATTCCTTGATCGAATCCCTTGATATCTTCATGACTCTAAGAAAAATGTCATTGTACTCTTGGAAAAGGTTGAAAAAGTCAAGTCTTTCAACTGGCATGCATATCTTTCCAATTTTCAAGAATATATCTTCTGTAACTTTGACCTGTTCAAAATCATCCTCTTTGATAACCATGTTAGTTTTTCTCTCTTTTAAACTAGTCATCTGAATTGAATACGGATTCAAGAGTGACCATCCCCTTTGGTAATTTATTTCCCTTCAATTGGATGATTTTGTAGATATAGGATTCTTACAACCTAGACTGATTTTTGATGAAAACTTAGCCTCTTCTTGAAGAAAGAGAATGATTTTTTGGTCAGTGTCAAAAACTTGCCAATTACTAGCATTATCGGTACACGGAGTCTTACAACCATCTTGATGAATTATTTTCCCTCCATAACTTTGACAGGATATCATATTGAGATCTATTGTGTTTCACCACAGAATTTTGTTCCAAAATAGAGTTACTTCTATCTTTTCATTCTCTTGAGAAACAGATAAGGGTTAGGGCTAGGAGGAATACCTGTTGAGTGTTGGGAAGGTGTGCATATCGTAGAGAGATCGGGACCGATTGTGAAGAGCTCCTTTTTATCCGGGAAGGACTACTATAAATAAGAATGCAAGACCACCAGATTTTTGTTAAACAATAAGTGAGGAGCGCCTTGGGCCCAGGAAATATTAGACTTCCTTTCGAACGTGGTGAGTTCCTTTTAATACCAATTAATGCAAATGATAATAAAGAAGCTATTATGAAATCACGATTTAGGTACCTCATTACTAAAAGCAATAGAGACTAAACTACCAATAATAAAATATCATGTTGTTTGTTTGGTCACTTTGGTTATTGATACGTTCGAGATCAAGTTACAGGGATAGACAAGGTTGGATATGAGATTGTTTGGAGGTAAATAGGTGAAAGGTTGGTTTTTGGTATAAGTCATGATGACCGACGCTGGTCACTGGATAACCGATCATGGTTATAAAACCGATACTGATGAGAGGATGACCAATATCGGTAGGGCGTGATTTAGGGGCTTTTAAATGGAGGTTGGTTGTAAGGTGGTTATGGGGTTCGAGAAGGTTAATAGATGGTTGAGGGGAGTAGTAGGGCGATAGAGAAGACTCAGAGAGTGAGAAAGTTGTCTTTGGGGCAATATAGAGATGGATGAATGAAGGTTAGGTGCAGGGTGCTACGGGTGGTAGATCCAGGAGTAAGCTTATGATCACTTATGAATCAAAAGTTCACAAAGTAGTGTCTAGAAGCATACAAGGTAACAAAAGAGACTACTTACTAGTTTTTGATGCAGATGCGGGTCCAAGGAATGCAGTGGTGAAGGCAAGGCTCAGTTGGGATGATCCAAAAATCGGAAGTGAGCAGGTGAAGTTATCCTCCAACTCTCCCAATGTTTGGATGAGTGTGACAATGATCTAGTTGCTCAGTTACAGTCTTGGGCTCAATACTCCTCTCTATAACCTTTTTTCTCTTTCTCACTTGTCTCTCTCTTGTAAATGAATTTCGGATCCCTTTGTTTTTGGTTGGGGGAGGTCATTTACAGGGAACCAATGGCGGTTACCTAACCGATGCCGGTCGCGTAGGGACCGATGTCATTAGGTCAAAGTTGGCTATTTTTAGTAAAATAGCCAACTTTCCCTCCTTTTCTCCCGAGGGGTTAGTTGTGGGCTTGGTCAAGTCATTATTAGGTTTGTTTTGGTGTGGGTGAGGGGTGATGAGTCATGGGTGTGGGTCTGGACCAAGTTATAGGTCTTAATTAGGTTAGTTTAGGGTTAGGGCTAGGTCATGGTGAGGTGGCGAGGTGAGGTGGCATGGTTGGAGATGTGGATTTGTTAATTATAAGGTAATTAATAAATAATTAAGTGTGTAGGTTTAGGTGGTGAGGTAGGGTTAGGTTACGAGATGATATGCAAGGCACAGGTGTCGTAAGACTCAAATTTGATGTCTACACATTGTTGCAAACATATATGCAAATTGATTTTGATTCTGGGAACCACATGAATGCAAAAACCTTTGAAGTCCTCAATTAATTCCCATACTATATTCTTATAGGATTTGAGCAGTTGTTCTTTACTACACTCCAAGCCCTTACATGATGTACAACAAGTTTTATATCCCCAAAACCATCAACACCTTCATACCTCTCTTGAGCTAGCTTGATTCCCTACACCGGTGTTTCGTATACGGCTACATTATTAGTGTAACAGAATTATTTTTTACCTTATGGGGAAATCGGTATAATGTTGGCACTAGATCCATTTCTTCTTCTCAGTCCATCGAAGAAGAGCTATCATAATCCTTCAAGATCATCTTGGGATTTAAGAAGATTGGGTATCATAGTTCCCTCCTCATGGATGCAATAAGTCCCCAATCCTATTTGTTCCAATTCTTTGTTATATGGATCAAATTGAAGTTCAACTCCTCAATCATTGAGCAAGACATCTAGAATTTCTTTAATAATATTAGTGGCTTCATGATCCTTAATGTCCTCTTCCTGATCATGCAAGGTGCAATTAATGTTGATGACATTAGGTGTATAAGGCTCGAAATAATCTTTATATATTGGATCAAACCTTATAGTTACCTTATTCCCATACTTGGTTATGAGGAGCATGTGTAACCAATCAGTAGACAGAGATACTCACTCATCTTGACGGTGAAGTCTCTAGAGATGCATATGGTAAATAAAGTAGGAAGATCAATAACACATGTCTTGTGTGATTGATAAACTTTGGCATGCATGTATGGTAAGATTCAAATCTTTAATCATCTAAATGGTTTGAACACTAGTTCCATCTAGTTTAAAAACTCCCCTAGTTCTTCGGTGTGTACCTTGAATACCCAGTACATCAACAATTTGTTTTGGAATTATGGAGCTGCAAGCACCAGATTCAATCATACTGATTATGCACTAGATGATTTTCATATGATGATAAGAGAGATGAAAAAGGTGGTGGTTTTTCGACTTGGTATTATTTCTCCCTTCATGTTTACACAAATTAGTAGAAGTAGATGACCCTCACTTTGTTTCTTCACTCAGTGAATCTGAATCTTTTCGAGCTTCTTGCGAGAATATTCCTTTATGAAGGAATAGAAAGATCCTCCCACATAGTGGTTGAGGTTCATCTTTTCATTTGAATAACTATGATAAAAGCGATACCTCCCACTCTAGATGGAGCCTTCAAAGCTTTTGCATCCTCCTTTGGAAGTTGGGAATTTGGCATTGTAGTGTTGGCTTGACTATCTTTTCTCATAGCTTGCCTAACATGGGCCCCTCGATGATTTACGTATTACATACTTTATCATTATTTTTGCAAATGAGGTTGGGAAGTATATGTTTCATCAACCTTAGGAAATTCCCCTTCGATGCCCTCTTCCTCGATCATGTATAGATGTTATTGCTTCTGATTCCACATTAAATCCATAAAACTCCTCCTCTTGCCAATTTAACAAGGTTAACTCCCCTTGTGTTTATGGTTTATTTGCATCTTCTTGTGGAGAAGCTTCCACTTGTTGCTCTGTAGGTGTGGATATTATCTAAACCATGAGTGCTTGGATAAGCACACCATTGGGAAATATATACCGGTTGTGTGGTAAATAGCATGGGTAACACCATTTCTAATCTTGAACAAGATTGTTTTGAATCGAAACAATAGCTCTGGAAGATCTAGTACAAGGGGGTTTTTGGTATTCAATGGTTTGACATTAGTGATCTAATTTTGAATATGGGCATTATGCTAGAAAGGCTGCCAATTGGGTTGATATTGTTGATTCAAAGGTTGGTGAGGATGATTTTATTGTGATTGTTGTCTTTTTAGAGAAAGTAGATCATTGCCAAAAAATTAAATCAAATATTTAATCTTATAGAGATCATTGGAGGGAGGTATTAGTTGAGGTGATTGGTTAGACACTGAAGGGAGAGGGGAAATGAAAGGATGAGTTGTGGGAAATTCTAGAAACAAGTGAATTGGCGCGTATTGGAGTTATCTTACATGTGTGAATCACATAATTCTCTACTTGTATGGAAATATCATAAAATCCTCGCTAGAGTAGTCCCACCCATTGATTGGATCATAACCACAACATTAGTATTTAATTCTGCAAGTAATACAAGAATGCATTATTAGGGGAAGTCTTGATCAGCGGTGGAATCCTATTCCACATCTTTTGAAACTAGAAATTGAAATCTTCCATGCACCCCTAAGGATATCTTTTGTCTTCAAATTATTTGCAGAGCTTGTCTCCTAACTCATCCCAATTACGTATAGAGTTGGGTTGCAAGCCTCAAAACCATTGAAGTGTGTTTCCTTTTAAAGAGGTGGTGAGAAGTTTGGTGATATGTTGTCTTCAGTGATATTTTGGACTAAGAAAATTTCAGAAACATCTTGAATGTTCTCTATGGGATTTGACTGTTTGGTTTTAGTGGTGAATAATGGTAAACTTTTTAGAGTTATTACAGGTATATCATCACGTTGAGCAATCCCTAGTGGAATACCACCATTGAAAGTGGGAAAGATGTGATTCCTTATAGTCATGATGATGAGGGGTTGATCTCTCCTTTGCAGAGGAAATATTCAAAATGGATGTGTTAATTATGCTATGTAAGAAGATGATGAAGCCTCTCCTTTTCTTCTCCTTGGAGGAGATAAAGAGAGTTTAGTAGTCTATTGAGTTCCTTTCCATGTAGAAGTTCTTGTTTGAGTCCTTCACATAAGTGCATATACTAGATCTAGAAACTTAGAGATATGGAGTCACTAGGTACTTTTGATTAACAAAATTTCTAAGAGAAGTACCAACTCTTAGCTCTTGTCCCACCGGGCATGCCAAAAATTGTTGTCACTTAGATCGCACATCTACCAAATAGCTAGATGATCTAGTGTAACATGGGAACATCCCCAAGGGGTGGGACCTTGGCTCCCTGGGATGAACCTCCAGAGAAGGTTGAATTCCTTATAAACTATGTGCATCTGATGGAAGATCATGTTGTAAAACCTATGATATTGAAATCAAACTACACTATCCAACTTTTTGGAGAAAAAGAGAAGAGAGGAAACTGAGAATAATTTTAAAAAGTGGTGATGCACTAATAGTTTTAAGGAACAAAATATCAGCTTCTACAAGCACAAAACATTTAACAGAGAGATAATCACTTGCATAACTTTATACTTTTTCTCATAACAAGATTTATTTATATGAAGGTAAAACTTAACAATAACATAAGGGCTTAATTTGATTCCACAACTTAAAAGCTGGTAGGTCTTATGAATCACAACATATAAATTTCTAAAGAAGGAAGGACTTAATGTGAATGTAAAATGATCATTCAAGTACAAGGAAAGAAATATTCATGAGTACAAAGTTATCGCAAAAATACACAACACATTAAATTAAAAGAAGGTAAGATATCAGTTAATCTATAACATTGAAGCTTAAGCCCTGCACACAAGAACTCACATTTCGGTCTAGAGAAATAGTCCAGATCCACTCTTTTTAGCATACGCATAGTCGTTCCTTCTCCTTATTTTTCCAATCACCTCTGCGACACTCTCCAGTAGACATATGTTATCATATGAGTTATTTCCTCACTCTCTTTAGCACATTAGGGTTAGCATTTCCTTTTACATAGTTGTTTAGCTTGCTTGCATACTTCTTTACTACATTTATTTATTTTATTTACAATGTTCATAGCTTAGATTAACTATCTATATACTACTTAGTCCATTTTTAGTTAATCATTTTGGTGAACCCGACATCTTATCATGGCTAAAGATACTTCTTCTCTACCTCCAATCATTTTACAGTTTGATAGTTTTGGTCATGCCTTTGTTGACACTCCAACTGATTTTTCTAGTTATCAACCTTGTCCTTCGCTTATTCATCTTCCATCTTCAGACATAGACCATACCACTCTAGATGATGTTATTGTTGTTTATATGTGTACTATTGACCCTAATACTTTAGTGAGAGTTCTAGAGGAGGAATAGGCTCCTCAACCTAGTCATATAGCTACACCTCCTACCATTTCCAAACCACATGATGTTCTCCATTTGCATCCACCCATTAATCCTCCCACCTTATATATAGAGGATTCTCCTGATACACTCTTTGCTCCTACCTCTCCATATTATGCTCTTAAACCACAATCTACTGAAGCTCCACATAACTCGATGCTACTATTTGTATGGTTAATGTGGTTCCTCCTACTTTGTCACCAACTCCCACTATCATGAATGCTATGATACTTTATATGGGGTCTACTCCAAAATTCTCCCTTGCTTTACCTACCCTTCCATCACCTCAACTTGTGGATGAACCACCTCACTCATCACCACTTGAGGGTGTCATTTTTATGATAGATGTAGTTCCTTCTATGCCACCTATTACTACTATTTATTTCATTCCATATCATGGGCTTGTCCAATCCACGGATGTTGCTCTATCACCCACACCTTCACCAACTCTATCACCCTCAGTACACCCACCATTTACTTGCACTCTCTTCATGAATTATTCTTATTGGGAGCACATACCACTTGACACTTCCTACAAATCCATTATATGTTCACATGACGGTCTCCTTTGGCTTGGTTTTGCCTTGGAGGACCTCCATTCTCCCTTATACGATCCACATTTGTATCATGGATCTATTATTCTCACTGTTGCATATGGACTTCATGTTTTCCATCTTGTTGTTCACCTTGTGCATTATCATACTTATTCTCCACTTACTCTCGGATAATCCTGGTTAGGTTATATTGTAGGCACTCTTGACCCTAGGCCATTTGGTATTGTGCATATTTACAATAGCTCCTTTCTTTTTTACTCACCAAATTTCACCATTTGGTATACTCAAGGATGTCCATTTCCTCCCTTTACTGATGAACAATATGCCATGACAATGTATAACTTGTGTGTTCATGGTTATTTGAATGACCAACCAGAGACTATTGCTTATCAGGTTTCCTGTGTTATTTCATATGATTTTGATAATGACCATGACGATCTTTTAGATGATCCTACTTGACCACTACTTACATGTACATCCATTGGGGGGCATAATACCTAATACACTTCCCCCACCCTCACTCATCATATCATTTATACATCTATCATCTTTGCATTTTCAACTAGGCACTTTTTCATCACACATTTTAACATCATTATTACCCAATGACACACTCTTGTGCTTTGGTTCACACTTGAATGTTGAGGGATTACTACTACACTGAACCCCACACACTACACTATATGTATTATATATTGTGTTTTGTCACATTTGTGTATCATACACCACACATTCAACATTTAAACTACAAAATTTTCTATATCCATACGTCATACATTATACTAGTCCTCCCCTTACATGTTTTATATCATACACTATTAGGATATTTATATATGTTTCCTCACATCCTCTACATAGTCATATACCATACATCATACACTACGTGTCTTCATGTCATACATTTTATATATACTACAATAGTCTTCATCACATATGAGTCTAGCATTACATCATTCTACATACTACATTGTTATATCTACATACATTACATGCAACTTTCTACATTACATATTGTATTACATTCTACACATAGCGTATTTATATATTCTATTCATCACATTTATTACATTTTTTCTATACTTTGCACTCACCACCCTATGATGTACTTTAGTTCCTCAGTCCATACTCGACTTCCGAGGGTTTACCAATCAAATGGACCTTACACTCATCACACATGCGACAATCCTAGGCTAGTGACATATGCTTTAGGATAAATTGTCACATATTCTATCATTTTGTAGTGGTATACACCTTAGGTTACATCACCACTCCCTCCTTTCATCTTGTAGTGACATACGCTTTAGGCTAAATCATCACCTATTCTATCATTTTGTAGTGGTATACACCTTAGGTTACATCACCACTCCCTTATTTCATCTTGTAGTGATATATGCTTAGGGCTAAATCATCACTCATCCATTCATCTTATAGTTATATACACTTAGGCTAAATCATCACTTACACGTTCATCTATTCATGATATACACTTTGGCTATAAGGTTGATGCACACATCATCACTAGATTGCATCTCATTACTACACCTACACATTCATTGCAGCACGTTTGACACAATACACTCTTCGACCATTTCCCGATGACGCACTCTCATTTATGGTTCATTATTGACTTCTAAGGGGGGGAAATCATCCTCATTGCATACACTTCCATTCACTTGAGGGGCACACAGCTCCTATCATTCCATCTTACTTTTCATTTCATCCATCCACAACATACTGCATATATGGCTGCTTTTATTCTTGCTTACTCTTGTTTGTTCATGGTCACTTTATTACACATGCTAGTTAGCTTACTTGTATGTCATTTATCTATATCATCCACACACATGCATTCACATCTTTTTCTAGTTGTGATCGTAGATACATGTACTTTACACACATCATGGATATTTTCCTTCTACCCTTCCTACACTGGTCATTGGGGGCATCCACATTCGTCTCTTCTAGGTGTTATTGTTTCATTTTGTACTTAACACTTTACATTAATTTCTTATACACACTTTTGACATACTATTTATCTTTCTAACATGATAATGGATGCTTCATGTGTAACATTTTTATGCAGGGATATTTGTTTCCATACTTGTTTGATTATATTGTCTGCCATTATTTTCTATTGTTTGCGGGCCTTGCCCTATGTTTGGTGTGCACACTTTTTTGTTTGTTTGCAACCATGATGGACTTGTGTGTCTTGCAACATCATGAGTGATGTCCCATGTTTGCAGCCCACTTTGTGTGGATTACTTTCCTTCTTGCATGTTTACATTACTTCACTATTTATGTAGCTTACACATTGTTTTCTACATGCATGCATGTTTACACTTGTCTTTGGTTAGCCTTCTTGTTTGTGTATGCCTTGGTTTCTACCAATAACTTTTCAGCATTACAAGTATACATGCGATTGGCCCTATTTTGGGGCTGTATTATCCTATTAGTGACATCGCATGTGCCCCTAAAGAGGGGGGCATCATTTGGGAGTTTTTACATACTAAACAGAGATTGTACGCGATTCGATTGATTATATTCAACGAGTGGGTTCAGACCAATCTACGAACCCCATACATAGTGGATTTTATAGGACATGATGTCCATAGCATTCTAGGAAGCGTTACATGCTTGGAGGTTACAATTGGTGTGCCTCTCTACACTACTTTGGCAGTGGTCATTGGATAGCCCAAAAAACTAGGACGATACTGATATCTCTTCAGACACATTCAGGGAAGTAGTTAGAGCTTGGAGGACACAAATCATTTCCTCCCACATGTCTTCGGCCAAGGTGGCATGAGATCACCCAAAAAACTCGCATTATAGGATATCCTTCTACACTCTCTTTCTTGACATGGAATAGTTACACATGTTCCATTTACATTTTCCATTTACTTTTGCATATTTTACATATACATGTGTCTTTTACATTGTGCTTTTACACTTACATACATACATATTTGACTACTTAATCATTTTCTCCTTACAGTGTCCTGACTAGTATGAGAAGCAAGTAGTGAAATTAGGGGCAACAACAAGTAACACTTTGTAATAACACACGCTTTACTAACCATGCAGGTACATTACACACCACAACATCTACACACGTGTTCCACCCTAGGTTCACTCTCATCACTTTTTCTTTAACATTTTTCATCTTTAGTTTCCACACTCCTCCATCATTTTGTCATTCCATGCTTTGTCTAGTCCTTTAGTGCATTTCTACTACACTCTTCATGGACATCAAGTATGCATCTCTATCTACTTTATATTACCGAGCTTTCAGCTCACTAACATAAAGTGGGGGAAAAATGTAGTCACAAAATCATGCACTTTAGACATTTATTTATCTCGATTTCATACTACTATTTAGAAGGTTCTTGAGTGAAGAAAGTAATAATTAACCCCCATCTTTTGGCCATCTTGTTTTATTTTATTTTGTCATTACCGCCCCTTTTCAGCCACATGCCCAATTTGTTTCGGCCATTTCCCATAATTTTAGCCTTAGTTGGGGCACTCGAGCTAGTATTGGGGCCTTGGTCACTATAGAGGTGCCCGAGTTCTTTTCGTGCTTTCTCGCCACTTTTTGGGCTCTTTCTAGCCGTTTGGCATCTTTATTTTTTTGGTCATCCTTTTCGGGGTTAATTACGAAATTAGATCAAGACAACCCTATAAATATAGATTTATGAGACCATAATGAGGGACCTAGCATCACTTACTAATATCACTTCATCTAGAGTTGCATCCATTTATTACATGGAGATCATTGTTGAGTGGAAAAATGGCCTAAGTATTGGGCATGTAAATGTAGGGTGTTGGAAGAGCGTGCGACACTATGATAGGATTTAAGTGCCCAGGATCAAGACTTAGCCATTTTTGGATAAGGGATATTTTTGGAGTTAGCATGCTTAGCACACAAAGACATGAAGGCTTGTGGTTCACAAAGATGATAGATTTTTCATGCTAATCTCCTTCCCCATAGCTTGGATTATGACAAGGAGATCACTTTGAATGTTGTTGTGGATGGATGGCTTTTGAGCAATATTTTGATTGACACAGGTACAGAAGTGAATGTACTTACCTTAGATGCATGGGTTCAGATGGGCATACCTCCATTGCAACCATCTTCCAATGTATTATATATGGAAAATTAGACTAAGGCCATGTCTATTGTAGTATTGAAGGATGCATCTATTACTATACTGGGGGCTAAGTTCACTGGGGACTTTGAGGTATTAGTGCTTGCAAAATTAAACAACTTCCCATCTCTACTTGGGTGCCTTTGGTGTTATGCAAATAATTTTGATCTACGGTTCAATAAGGGATATATCAATTTCAAGAACAAGGAAGAATGGTTTATTATCCCTTTGACATATGGGAAATATGCACCTTATGTTGAGCCCTTAAGTGAAGAAGACCTAAATAGAATTTATGTGCACACCATTCGAGATCTAGAAGCACTTGAGCCATCTAAGGAAGGAATTCTCCAATGGGATGATGCACAATCCATCAATGATACTACAAGTATTTCCTATGAAAATTGGGCACATGGAACTTACGAGATGGTTGGGTGCAAAGTAAGAAGCACAGTTGCATGACGTAAGTAGGTCGTGTTGTGTTATGAGGTTAGGAAATAACCTTGTACCCGATACACTGGTGAAGGAAACCATGAAGTATTCTTATGAGCCATGGAAGTACAATGGAAGGATCAAGTGGATAGAAGTAATCTATTAGTGTATACCCCTGTATGAGACAGAAGCGCGTTGGTGGATTGTTCATAGGGATAATCTCATAGAATGGAGAGAAGTGAGAATTTCTCTATTAACCCAATTTTTAGGAGTAATGCACCTACTCAAATATATGAATATCATGGTAATAATATTGTTCAAAACCATGTTCAACAATGTGAGAGACTCTGGACAAAGGGGCAGGAAGCTTTACCACCTTCAATGTGGGTGCACAAACTTTATTTCACCTTGCGAGGTTGCACGTGCGCTTGGTATATTTTTGTGGAGTTACATAGGAGACTGGAAATTGGCAAGATTTGACTGCAGGAATGATCTAGAATTTTGAATACTTCTCCACTAAACCTCTAGTGAAAGAGGCATTATAGGTTATGAAGCAATTGACTATGGGAGATAGTGTAAAGGCTGAAGAACTCATTCAACAGTTATTTGGTGATTCAAATCTACAAACGCGTTGTGATAAAGTAGATGAGATAGATGCGCAGAACTATTTGAGTATGTTTGCCAAATGAAGGAGAAAGGAAAGATGGTCTATATGGTGGATGATGAAGAAGTGGAAAATTTTGACATAGATCATTCAGAGGGTACGCGCAAGGTTTAAACAATGAAGATGAAAAAGTACACGCCTACCATGAACCTATGAAGACAAAGAAAGTGAACATTGGCATGGTTGTTGAACCTAAGGAGGCCATAATTAGAGATTATTGGTCTGCCTCTAAAGTGGCTAAGATAATTGAGTTGCTACGTGGTTTCTAAGACTTGTTTCCTAGGGGCTACCATGAGTTGAAAGGGGTGCATGAATCTTTGGGTGAGATGAAAATTAAGCTAAAGGAAGGTGTGTGCCCGATTAGGAAGAGACCTTATAGGATGAACCCTAACTGCGCATAAAATTTAAAGAAGAAATTGAAAAGATGTTAGAATCTGGCATTATTGAGCCCATAGAGGAATCGAAGTGGTTCATCCCTATGGTGATCATCATAAAGAAATATGGAAGAATCAAGATTTGTGTGGACTACAGGGAGTTGAATGTTGCATGTGTGATTGATCCTTTCCCTACACCATTCACTGAGGAAATATTGGAAGGTGTTGTAGGGCATGAAATTTACTCTTTTACAGATGGATTCTCTGGGTATCATCAAGTAAGAATTGCTAAGGAGGATCAAGAGAAGACAACTTTCACCAATGAATGGGGAAGTTTTTATACACAGTGATGCCCTTTGGATTAAAGAACACACCTACAATATTTTTGCGCATTGTGGTTCAAGCATTCCAGGATTTTATTCACAAATTCTTGCAGGTTTACTTGGATGATTGGACCGTGTATGGGCTTATCAAGGATCATTGTGACAATTTTTGGTTAATGTTTGAGAGGTGTAGATAGTTAAGCATCTCTTTAAATATCAAGAAGTGTGTATTTTCTACACCTTTTGGAACTCTGCTAGGGCATATCATCTGCAAGGAGGGTTTGTTAGTAGATCCGGCTAAGGTTGCAGTCATTTTAGGCTTGGAGGAACCCACTAGTCAAAGTGAGGTGTGTGGATTCTTGGGCACACAAGGGTATTACAGAAAATTTATCAAAGGATATGCTAATATTTTCATGCCCTTGGAGGAGTTATTAAAAGGTAAAGGGAAGTTATTAGGGAGAATCATAGCGTGCGCGCATTCAAAGCACTAAAGGAAAGGCTTACTACGGTGCCTATTTTACATTTTCCTTCATGGAATCTACCCTTTCATGTACATGTGGACACCTCTGGCATGGCCATTGGTACAGTTCTAGCTCATCCTGGAGAAGGTATTGTAGATCATCCTATCTATTTTGCTAGTAGAAATTTGACTCTGTAGAACAAAATTATTCAACTATGGGGCGCAAATCTTTTCAATGATCTACACACTACATAAGTTTAGAAAGTACTTACTAGTAACACCTTTTTTGTTCTATACAGATCACATGGCATTGAAGTACTTGGTAAATAAGCCTATTTTATAGGGGTGCATATTCCAATGGGTTCTATTATTTCAATATTTTGACTTTACGATTATCGTAAAGCCAAGTAAAAGCAATCTGGCCCGGACCACTTATCAAGGATTCAATCGGGATATGATGCACAGAGTATTGAAGATACAATGCTAGATCCACAGTTATACAAGTTAAACCGTGTGCCCTTGGAATTAGAGGATATTTTTGTCTTTTTATGCATAGGTATAGCGCCAGAAATAATGAAATCCTTGGAAAAGAAACAACTTGCTATTCATGTCAAGCCTTTCATGTTGATCAATGGTGACTTATACAAACTAGGACAAGATGAAGTATTGCATCGGTGTGTATTGGAGTATGAGTGCACAAGATTCATGGAGGAGGCTCATGGTGGTATTGTAGGTGGACACTATGCAAGTGATGCCACTGCGCTCAAGATTCTACTCAATGGTTTATGGTGGGAAACCTTATATAATGATTGCAAGGAGTATTGTCGTGTGTGTGATCATCAAGCACCTTGGAAAACCTGGGCAAAGATGAAATTCCTTTTAGGCCTACTACTAGTGAAAATCCTTTTTTAAATGGGCAATAGAATTTTTGGGTCCTATTACCCTAGCCGCACGTAGAAATGGATCGCGCTACATCATCACTTGTATAGATTATCTTACAAGGTGGGTGAAAGTAGCACCTACAAAGGATTATACAGTGACTACAGCAGCAAGGTGCTTATGGGAAAATATTCTTACCATGTATGGATGTCCTTTGAGTTTGACAAGTGATAGGGGCACTCATTTCCTGAATGTGACAATTAGGATATTATTGGATGAATTTATGGTCACACACCACAAGACAACACCTTATCACCCTCAGGAAAATGGTGTTGGGGTTAGTACAAGGTTGTACACATAATATATCAAAACTAAGCATACATGCAATAAAAGAAGATATTCTACTAGAATAAATATACAAATCAAGATATATAAATCACCACTAGATTTAACGTGGTTCACCTAGTGTGGGCTACATCCACCAAGAAACAACATAATCTAGTATCCAAAGCTTTCAGAAGATTTACAATTGAATATTTACAATCTTCCACACCTCTCACGATGTATAGTACTTTCTTTCTCTCAAGCATCTCCTTCTCCAAGAATTCTCTCTCTCACAAGTATTTCATAATAATCATCAACTCTCACAATCCTTTCTTCTAAACCCTAGCTTTCATGTTTACATAAGCATATGCAAAATTAGGGAACTTAACCATGTAATTACAATCAATAGATCTGCTTTAATACTAAAATTAGATCTAATTCACGTGAGTTAAATAAAACACTTACACAAAAGTAATCAAGCCGATTATCCGTAATCGATGTCGGTTCCTACTTGCCTAGCCAATGTCAACCATACGTGTGATGTCGGTCCCTTCATAATCAATTTTTTCCCTTCATAACCGATGTTGGTTACTTTATTTTCCAACAAGTTGATATAGCATGCTAAACTGAAGTAATTGAGCTCCACATCTCAATAATCTCCCACTTGGAGATAAATTATTGCACTATACCTGTATAATGTCATTCTTGGATCCTTTCCTTAGCTTTGTTTCTTCCTCTTCAAGTCTCAAACTTGAAGACCAACAGAAGTGGAGTGTAACTCCAACTTCTCTTTTGCTAATGAATTCGTTAACATATCCGCAAGGTTTTCACTCGTATGAATCTTCTCAGTTTCAACTACCCATCCTCCAATACCTACCATATGAAGTGATACCTCAACTGAATGTGTTTCATTCTAGAATGAAACATTGAGTTCTTTTCCAAATGAATTTCACTCTAACTATCGAAAAAAATTGTAATCATCTTTCTCCTTTCCCAAATCTTCCATGAACCTGCTCATCCATATCATCTCTTTGTTAGCCTCTGTAGCTACAACATACTCTACCTTTGTAGTAGACAAAGCCACAACCTTCTACAATCTCGAAATCTATCTAACTGTTATTCCACCTACTATGAAAATATATCCAGTAGTGCTCCTTCTACCATCCAAATCTCCACCATACCGAATCAAAATAGCCACATAAAGACATATCTGAACCTTCATAGCATAACTACATGCTAGATGTCCCTCTCAAATACTTGAGTATCCATTGGACTACTTTCTAATGCTCTTTACCTGGATTGGCCATAAATCTACTCATAACTCCCCTTTGTATGTCCAATGTCTAGGCTGGTACAAACCATAACATACATGAGACTCCCAATTGCTTTGAAGCATATGGTATCGATGTCATGTATTTGACATCCTCATATGATGAAGGATACAAATATTTGCTCAATTTTAAGTGTCCACCATAGGTGTACTTACAAGTTTTGAATTCTACATTTTAAACCTTTCTAACACCTTTTAGATATAATCCTCCCGAGACAAATTCAAATTCTTATTCTTCATGTCTTTGTGTATTTTCATGCCAACGATTCTTTTTTAGCTCCTAAATACTTAATAGCAAATGTGTGAGCTAGATTTCCTTTAATCTCACCAATGTCCCGCATACTAGATCCTACAATAAGAATATCATCCACATACAGTAACAAAATAATATAGCTCCCATTGTCAAGCTTCTTGAAATAAACACAATGATCATATTCACATCTCAAGTAACCATGTTCATGCATGAAACTATCAAAGCTCATGTATCATTGCCTTTGAGCTTTCTTGAGCCCATATAAGCTCTTTTTCAACCTACACAATAATTTCTCCTTACCCTTGACTTCATACTTAAGTGGTTGTTGCATATAAATCTCTTCATCCAAATCACCATGAAGGAAATCTATCTTCACATCTAGTTTCTCTAAATTCAAATCATCTACTGCAACTATACTCAATACAATACATATGGAAGTCATTTTAACAATAGGAGAAAATATTTCACCAAAATCAATACCTACTTTCTGTGTAAATCCCTTTACTACAAGCCTTGCCTTGTACCTTTTATGTCCACCCTCTTCTTCTTTGATGTTGTAAACACATTTGTTCTCGCAATGTTCTTTTACTTCTTTGGAAACTTAACCAAATCTTGAGTCCGGTTTTGTTCCAAGGAGTCCATGACATGCTCCCACTAAACGTGGGTCTCATCCTTGAGTGCTTCTTCAAAAATTTCTAGTTCACCATTATCAATCAAAAATAAATAAAATGGAGAAGGTGTAAATATTTTTGGAGGTTTACTTACCCTTTGTGACTTTCTCACAAAATTTTGGGGTACCGGAGGCTCATTCTAGACCTCCTAGACATTTGTTTCTAATTCTAATAGTGTGATGTCGATAAACTATAGTCGATGCTAGTTATACTAAATGATGTTGGTTTGTCTCTCCTGTAACCAATACCAGTTCAACTGACCGACGTTGGTTAGGGGTCAACCGACACAGGTCACTGTGTAACCCTGTAGGTATGAGTTTTAAATCTGAGATTTCATTTCCATTCACAAACTTCTCAATCGATTCCACCTTGGGTACCAAAATTTGATCCCTATATATTCCTTTTCATTCTATTCAATATCATGACTCATAAAAATTTAATAATTCTCTAAACCCCAAAAATGGAATCCAAAATCACCAAATTCATAACCAATGAAAGTGCATCTCTTGGATTTTTCATCCAAATTTTTCCTATTTTCCTTATCAATATGCACAAAATCTTCTGAACCAAAAACTTTAAGAAAAGAAAGATCTACCTCTTTTCCGGTCCAAGATTCCTCTGGTATTCCTCCATCTAGTGAACTTGAAGGCCCACGGTTAATCAAATAAATCATTGTATCAACTACTTATGCCCAAAACTATAAGGGCAATCTAGCATGTATCCTCATACTTCTAGCATGTTCCATGATTGTCTTGTTCATTATTTCTGCAACACCATTCTCTTGTGGTGTTCTTGGAACCATACTTTCTCTATGTATTCCATTCACTAAACAATAATCATTAAAAGCTTTGTTATAGTATTCACATCCATAGTCGGATCTAAGGCACTTTAACTTTAAATTTGATTCATTATCAACAAGGGCTATCCATCTTTTAAAAGTCTCAAAAATATCATATTTATGTTTAATACAATAAACCCATACCTTTCTTGTAGCATCATTAATGAAATTAACATAATACTGGGATCCTCCATAAGAAGCTACCTAGGTTGGTCCCTACACATCTAAGTGTACAAACTACAATTTCTTCTCCTTCTTAGTTGCCCCAAATTTGAGAAATATCACTCTCTTTTGCTTTCCAAAGACACAATGCTCACAAAAATCAAGATTTAAATCTTTCAAATATAATAACTTACCCTTTGCCTTTAAGATCTGCATTCCTTTTTTACTCATATGGCCCAACTGATTATGCCACATGTATGCATATGAATCTGAAGTAGATAACACAGAAAAGGAATTAGTAACATAGGTAGATAAATATAATATTCTCACCTTATTGCCTCTTGCCACAACAAAGGCACCCTTGGTGACTTTCCAAGAGTTTGTTGTGAATGTAACCATGCAACTAGCTTCATCTAGTTGCCCTACAGAAATAAGATTCCTCTTGAGGTTTGGCACATGCCTCACATCTTTCAATACCCATGTATTTCTATCTTTGATATTTAAGATGAACTTCCCTTTACCGAGTAATACTTTGCAAGGTTCATCATCACCCAAATAAACATGCCCAAAATTGCCTTGGACATAATTTCTAAAATAACCCTTATTAGGGGTTACATGGAAAGAAGCTCATGAATCTAAAACCCATGATTCTATTTTATCATCTAAAGAAAGAATAAGAGCATCTTGCATTACCTCTATATGCAATATTTTCCTCTTTACCTTTTTTCGGGTGTTGTTTCTTTTTATCCTTTGACCAACAATATTTTTTTCATGTCCTTTATTTCCACAATTCCAATAAGTAATTCCCTTACCTCTGTATTTAGATATGCCATTCCTTGACTTTGATTTCCTACTATTCTTACTCTTGTATCTCTCCTTCTTTGTGCATCTTCTTTCTACATTCAAAGCATTCCCATATGATGATTCATTTATACTTTTCTTGTGAATTTCTTCATTCAAGTTTAAACTAACCACATCATCAAAATTTAAAATATTATTAGAAGATGATGTATTACTAACATCCATTACCAAGTTATTCCAACTATCAAGCAAAGAACATAAGAATAAGAGTGCTTTCACTTCATCATCAAATGGAATATCAACTGATTTTAATTGATTTACAATAGATCGGAAATAATTCAAATGACTAGATGCAAATCCACCTTCATGCATCTTAGAAATAAATAGTTTCTTCATCAAATAAACTTTATTTGAAGCACTAGGCTTTTCATATAAATTATCAAGAGATTTCATTAACTCTACCATAGATGTCGCATCTATAATTAGAATCCACAGATGTTGTCGGGATCAATATTATAGATCTCAAATCCTTTCTCGTCAAGAAGCTTTCATTCCTCATCAGTCATTTCATAGGTCTAGAGTTTTCATCCAACGGTAAGTAAAAATCTCTTTGATACAGATAATCCTCAATCTACATCTTCCATAATTGATAATTTTAGTCATCAAACTTCTCTACCTTGTATTTATTTTCTTATGCCATTGTTATAGATCCTACTCAATCAGAAAACCCTTTTTGAGTAAATTTGTCAACATACAAAACCATCAAACAAATCTCTCGATACCATTTGTTGGGGTTAGTACAAGGTTGTATAGATCGTATAGCAGATCTAAGCATTCATGCAATAAAAGCATATATTCTACCAAAATAAATATACAAAACAAGAGATATAAATCAACGCCAAATTTAACATGGTTCACCCATTGTGGGCTACATCCACCAAGAAACAAGCCAATCTATTATCCAAATCTTTTAGAATATGTACAATTGAATATTTAAAATTTTTCATTCCTCTCACGATGTATGAGTACTTTCTTTCTCTCAAGCTTCTCCTTCTCCAAGAATTATCTCTCACACAATTATTTCACAATAATCATCAACTCTCACAATACTTACTTATAATCCATAGCTTTCATGTTTATATAGGAATATACAAACTTAGGGCACTTACCCATGTAACTACAATCAATAGATTTGATTTAATACTAAAATTAGATCTATTTCTTGTGAGTTAAATAAAACACTTACACACAGGTAATTGATTTTTAGCCCTAAGCGATGTCGGTTCCTACTTTCTGAACGATGTCGGTCATAGGTGACCAATGTCAGTCCCTTCATAACCGATGTCGCATTTTGTGTTTTCAAAAAAGTTGATATAGCATGCTAAACTGAAGTAATTGAGATCCACATCTCAAAAAATGAGACTGTTGAGGCGTTCAACAAGATATTGAGCCAGACTTTGACAAAGATTTGTGATGTTGGAAGGATAGATTGGGATGATAAACTTTTGTTTTACTTTTGGCATATCGAAGAACCTACAAACTTAGTTGAATAAGGCAACACCCTTTCAGTTGGAGTATGGTGCAAAAGCATTTCTTTCCATGGAGTTCATGTTACCTTATTTGTGTATTACCCATGTGGGATTTCTAGTTGATGAGCAAGCATTGGAAGAAAGAATTGACAAGTTGATATGGCTGAATGAGAGGTGTGCCATAGCAATTTGGATTCAAAAGAAAGAGAAAGCAAAATAGAAGGCATGACACGACAGGAACATCAAGGACAAGAAGCTTGAGGTTGGGCAGATGGTACTTCTTTATGATTTAAAGTTTCTACACCACCTAGGAAAGCTTAAGGTGTATTGGTTGGGACCGTATGTTATCACTCATATACTTGAATCAGGTATTTGTCAATTAGAGGTGCTTGATGGAACACGGTTACCTGGTTACTTCAACAGGATTAGGCTAAAGCCCTACTATAAATAAGCCTTCTTGGTGTTTGTAATAAGGCAATATTTCCATTTAGATTAGATTTCCCTTATTGTATTTCCTTTAATGTTTTTCCTTCCTTGTTTCTATGCTTTGTCAATTTAGTTCAGTGTTATGTGTAATAAGCACGTTTACGCGTTGTAAGCTTATTACCATCTCAAGTGTTTTTATGCACAGAGGATTGCACATACCCTTAGTGTGGGGTGGATAAAATAAGGTTAGTCTGGTATAGAAAAGAAATAAACTCACGGGTGTCCATAAAGGGAACAAGTTTTGAAAAGTGATGAAAACTTCAAGAGGATTTCTCAAAGTTAAAGACCATGTGTAAGGTGTTGAGCGCTCAAGTATAACTTAAGGAGGTTGCAGTATTTGAGACTATGTATGTTTGGGTCACATTGGATAAATACTTTGACGTAAGGAAGTGCGGGTAGAGGAGATATGTGACAAATAAGTAGTGGCATGCCAGAAATTTATGACTAAGGCACCAAAGTTTGAGGCACGAGAGATTGAAGCGTGGGATAAGGAGGCACGACACACACTCAATAGGAGTTAATACCATGTATAGTGGTAGGTGGAGAAATTAATGAAGGGAATTTTGAAATTTGGTTTAAATCTGGTGTTTGCAATGGCATTTTTTACCTTGCGAGTTTGAAGCAAATTGAGAAGGGCGAAGAAGAGCTAGAGATGACGAGCACTCTACAGAGTGAGTAAACCTATCACATTTTAAGCATAGTGTTGAGCATCTAGGTACGAAAGAAGGATTCAAGTGGTGGTGCATGCGTGCGCATGATGGGAGGGTGACTTAGGTTTCATTTGTACAATAGCTAAGGTTTTCATTTAGGGTTTCCATTTCGTACTTACAGAATCAAGAGGAGTAATGACAAAGATGGAGGGATCTCATTGAAGCAAAGGATGTTGACAACCCGAAGAGGAGTGGTTGGTCAAGATGTTATATCTAGAAGAAGTTATTGAGGGGAAACCTTAGACAATAAATATTACACAGTGTAGGGTTTCAGAGATCAACCACCACACTGAGAAATGCTGAAGGATGTCACAGCAGAAGTTTATAGGAGGAAAAATCGGTGATTAGCAGATGGCACTAGGGTCTTGGACGACTATGTGAAGAAATTACTTGAAAACATGGGGTCATACAAATTATGGATTTTCCCTATTTTGGGAAGCACGAGTAGTTGTACCAGTGGCTCATGTTGTGCATCCATGAAGACGTTTTCTACTTCACGTTTAGGAGAATGAGGATCATTACCAAGTTAATTAGGAAGGTGACAAGGTTACGTGACTCGGGCTCAAAGATCGTTGGAGACCTATCAGATGACAAGGGAATTAATTCCATAGCATCCCTACATCAAGTATAAGAAGGGGGTCAAGCCTTCAAATTCACAAATATTATAGACATGGCCACTAGAGTTGTAGCGCATTTAGCAGGGAGCAAGCTGGGTGCCACTGAGTGATGGAATGAGGTGAATATGTGCTGGTTGCATATAGTGCACAAAATGGTCAACAAGACATACTACAACATTTCTAGGTACATCATAGAAAGCTTGGTGAATGAGGTGCACATCCAATCAGATAAAGGTGAGAAGATTACCTGGAGCAATTTTATTATTGATTGTATTTAGTGAAATTGGAGTACCCGATGGACCTAGGGAGAACATCTAGGATTTTCCATTGGAGAATAAATCCCCAGCAAAAAAATATGCCAAGTACACTCTGTGGGGGACTACTTCCAATACATACAAGGAGTGCCTAGACAAGTGGTTCAAGAGACTCGTAGGGAATTTGAGGGAGAATGGCACATTTTGTGCAAATTGCCAAAGGTTTTGGAAGGAGAGGCTAAATTTTTAGTTTACCAACATTTCAGCTTGGGGCATTTCCATATGAAGTCTGGAGAGAAGATCCCCGGTGTAAGTTTCCCTTTGCATTTACCGTAAGATACTTTAAAGATTCTGTAAATAGATTCCATGATGCGTGTCAACTCCAGTTTAACACAGAAAAGGTGGACGCAGATGTTCACATTCTACGTAAAACATATGTATGGCTGGGGAAAGAGGCCTATATGGAAACCATAGAATCGGGATATATGGACATCACGTCAAAGATTTTGGCCATGGGGTAGATTGAACCGGTGTGCTTATATATATATATATATGTGTGTGTGTGTGTGTGTGTGTGTGTGTGTGTGTGTGTATATATATACGAAGCCAAGGTTTAAGGATGGTAAAATTGCAGAAGGGTGCGAGATATGGCAATTCCATCACCTGAAGAAGGGGGTAGGCAGGTAGGGAAGTCAAGGCATGTTGTATCATGCCCTACTTAAGAGGATTCAAAGGCTTCGCAGGACTAGAAAACGTCCTCAAATAGGAAGAACCAGAACACGGTGTTGGACTTATGCGTACCAGGAGAGTTCTACGGAAAAGGCACACATCCAGAGACACTAGCATAGGGACTTCACATCCAGTAAGGAGATCACCATGTGTGACTCTTGTTAAGGACAAGGGGGAATAAAGGAGAAATCACATGAAGTATGTTCCTATTAAAGATAGTGAGGACGAATCCCTAAAGGCAAGCATGTAAGAAGAAGAGGGAACTCTAAGTATGGGTGGGCATAGAGAAGAGGCCACCCCCACCTTGAAAATGTAGGAATATGAAGATATTGGTGAGCACATAGTCTACAATACTATAGACCCAAGCGTAAGTATTCATGAATGGCACTCTAGTGAAGGAGATAGTAGCGCCAGTGGAGACATAGAGATCATAGTATGCCCCATGGAGAATGAAGGAGAGGATGAAGGGGAAGTGAACAGATTTTGGAGGCACTATACAACGGGATGTAGGCATGGTAATACCGCAAGATGAGGTGCGTCTGCTCATGAGGATGTTGGCAAGCATACAAGTGGGTATGATGGGGAAAAGGTAGTAGGTACTCGGAATTTAGGTTATATATATGACCCTTAAAATTATTCGCGCACACTTCCTAAGTAATCTGCCAAACAAGCAATGAGTTATATGGTTGATATTGGATGGATCGAGAAATGGAAAACACGTGTGTAGTCATTTTTACTCCCATCACAAAAGGAAGGAACCCCATGCGCGTCGGCCTATCACCCAACAGAAGCTGAGCACTCACCGAGGCATGTGCGGGTACCGAGTCTCTCTTTTATGTGAGTTTAGTGGGAAGCATCATTTATGATTAGTGTAAGAGTTTTTATGAGGGAGGTTGAAACATACAAGGACCAAAGGGCTTAGAATGGCCTCTAGATCCTTGCAGTCACCTTAGACTAAGTACTTTAACAGAATCCAGAACATGCATTATGACAATAAGAACTATACAAGCATTCATACATAGCATGAAAGGAAAGAGAACTCATATAAGAGAAATATGCATTAAAACCATTGATATCCATGTCTATTTATAACAGGTAACCTCATGATATTCATTTATTCATTACTGAGTGTCACAGAGAGATCAGACATGCATCATATATCCTTTGGACATATGTAACTAAGCTAAAATAAGAAGAAAAATTACAACTCCATGCTTAGTACATTCTTTCCTGAATATAAATATCCACTCGCAGTAATTCTACAGAGCTCCGCTCACTCTCTATCCCGCTATACCTCATACTTGTCTATCTTTTTTTTACTCGCAGCTCTTGTATTTATAATTCTCCTACACTACCACCTCGCCTTCCAGCGTTCTCAGATCTGGTGCCAAGTGTCAAATGTGGTCCATGCGAGCATGTTTCTCCAGGTCTGAGCTTTCCACTTTATCTCATGATGTTCTTCTAGAATATTCCATCCACGGCATGCTTTTTCCTCGGCCAGCCTATCGCCAGGCTGGCATCTTATCCATGCGTAACCGATCACACTTTTCACATGTTCTACCCTAGGTGCTCAAATTAACTAAGTCACGAGCCTCCTTTCACATGTCATGCATGTTATGTGCTTCCTTAAACCTTCCTCTCGTGTACTTTTTCATTGCACGCATTTTCATAACTAGGACCATGCGCACCTATGCACCTTCATCCTTGGCCAATATTCTAGGCGTCCAACATCACCCCACACTACACCTGTTCTCCATCCTGGGAAACATTTTACTTGACCAAGATGCATGTTGTAAAGGGAACCAATGAATAGTCTTACACTCTACAAAAAAGAAGAAGGAATGAAAAATTCGAGGAAAGAATGAAGAATGGGGGGGACATCAATTCAACAAGCTAGGAAAATCTTTCTCGAAGGTCCGCTCTAGCTTATTCCATACTTCGACCTTGCCCTGTGCCTTCTAGCAGTGGTCGCCCACTAGGGTGCTTACTTCATCAAAACTCAGGCCAACTCCATGGGTGCCCAAAATGTCCACAATCTGCTCCATCTCTTTATCAGGTCCTCAATTTTATCCATCCTTCTAGTAATCTGGGGGTATAGTTCCTTTAGTGGGCCTTAATTGAGCTCCTTAAAGCCTCGGTGCCTCCGATTTCTTCTCTACTTTGGCCGAACCTTGTCCCTCTCTCGCCATTTTCCCCTTGTTCTTTTCTTGGAATTCTTTTTGTTATGCTTCAAGTGTGGCGACCAAGGAGCTTGCCACTTATCTTATCTTTTACGCACATGTATCATATGCAGCCCTGTCCGAGATTGGGCAGCGATCTTAACCTCTCGCGAGTACTTGGCTATACTTGGCAATAAGCGCTACCACATTCAACCTGTCCTCCTCTTTCAAGCGTGTGGCCAATTCTTTTGTAGATTCTAGGGCTAAGGGTCATCTCTCTGAGTGAGGATGTGCGTTATATCTTCTATACACTCCAAGAGGGACGAGTACTTTTTGTGGGTGGCGCTAAGTCCGGGTGCTTTAGGAGGATGGCACCTTTGATAGACTCTATTTTCTTGTAAACTTCCTGCACCTTTACCTTCTCTTCCTTCAACTCATGCCTTAGTTGTGCACTGATCAATTCTTCCTGTTTCAAGTTATTGGCCTTCTCCACCAATTCTTCTTCTTTCTCTCCTAACTTCACCTCCAACACTCTGATCCTGTTGTTGCGCGTGAATAATCTAGCCTCGGTCTTGACCGCGACCTTGTTCAGTGCATTGCAGACTTGCTCATCCGAGAGCTCCTAAGCATTCACTAAGGGATTGACCCCCTTAGATTTTGGCAATGTGATGAGTGCTCCTTGGTAGAATTCGAAGTCTGGCTCATCAACATGGGACTCAAATGCCCAAGAGAGCATCTTCTTGGTATGGGGTACATGTCATCCTTCTCAAAATACCCCATGCCTATGATCCTTTCCATGGGTACGGTGCTCTGGAATCACACGCATAACACCTTCTTTGTGTCATCAACATAGCCCATTATCTATATTTGTTCTGCATCCAAAGTTCTTACACTTTGAGCGTGTGCCTTTGGGGAACCTTACTGTCAGAGCGGGGCCTCCCAAACTATCATGCTCTTTTTCTATGTTCTCCTCCTTCCCTTCCTTCAGCACTATGTATGTGCTATGCTCCAACTATTGGTCTACCAAGACCTCAAGCATTCTCTGTGCTTCTCTCTCTACCACCTCAGTGATCTGCTCCTTTATAAAACTTATGGCTCCCTCCTTTCCCTGGCAACCTCCTCATCCTCCATGTCTTTGGTGTCTTCCTCATCCTATGCGCCCTTGCGCCGCACAAATACAAACTCCTACTTCTCATCTCCACTCTCCTCTTTCAAGTCATAGATGCTAAAGACATGTGGCTCCTGGTCTTTCCCTACCTTTTCTTCCTTGTCGTCATCTCCCTCACCCTCATCTTCTCTTTCTCCCAAGTATTTTTCCAAGCTGTCGGTCGCCTCCGAGTCAACTTCCTTATCCACCCTCTACTTTTTCCTGAGAGGTGGTTCCTGATCAGGGGATTCAGCCTTATCTTCTTCCTCAGGTGATTCTTCCTTGGAGATGGGTTGCCTAGGCACCTCTACCTCTAGCGTCTTCTCCTTCACCGAGAGACTTCTTTCTCCGTATGTAAGTGTTGGGTTTAATGCTCGTGGATGGCATGCTCACTGTCTGAGTAGTCTACACAATTGGTGCTTCTTCTTCTCCTCTCCCTCTTTTCTTGGGTGTGGGATTCTTTCTCTCTAAGGGATCCTCAGGTATGGAGACTTCATTCTCTAGATACGCGCCCTTCTCGAACTTCAGCCTTATACACAAGTACACACACGTCACGGATCCTCCAGTGATGGGTAGCATCATTGGCCTTGTCATTTGAATCTCATGTGACACGTACTTTTCCACGTATGCACGCTTATCACCGGGTAATTCAGCTTCTTCCTCATCTCCCTATGTTCCTAGTCCAGACTACCCAGCTCCAAACCTTAGCTTCTTTGACTCTTTAAACCTGTTCACCCCGCTTGGAAGTACTGAGTAGTGAACATGAAGGGAAGCTTGCACCAAGGGCTCCATGATTTGTCTATCAGCTTGAATCTACCTAGGTAGTAGTGTTGATAAACTGTGAATTCACTTCCCCCTCGGTGGCCACTAGGAGTTGTTCAAGGATTCTCCACTCTACCCCAAATGTGTTTCTTAGGCGCATGTACCATTTCTCTAGCCTCGCCTTGTGGGGTGTTGTCATTGTATCGCAGGCATATTTTTCAAACCTCTTTGTGGGTGAAGGATCCTCGATAGGGTACTCCCATACAAATTTGTCCGGTGCATCAGGCACCCCAATCTCCATAAATACAATGGTGAGCAAGACGTTGCCAAAGAGGATCCTGTCCCCTTCCTTT
This sequence comes from Taxus wallichiana var. yunnanensis, assembly GCA_018340775.1. Lineage (NCBI taxonomy): Eukaryota > Viridiplantae > Streptophyta > Pinopsida > Cupressales > Taxaceae > Taxus > Taxus wallichiana. The sequence goes on along the minus strand of CM031244.1, from coordinate 225,459,425 downwards.
GCACAACTGACAATTTCCTCCGCGATGTATGCGGATAGGTTATATATGGTTCCCTCTGCAATCTTCCTGTAAACATGTAGCCAAGGTTTGTTGACCTGTGTCCACCTCTCCTGGCCATTCAGCTTAGTCACCAAATGCATGGCCATTTTCATTACGGGGTCCTTGATGTCTAAAATGTCATAGTACCATGACCCCTTCTTACAGGCATACTTAGTGATGGTCTCTTGAATGGCCTCCTTGTCACCAAGGTCATCTTCTAAGCTATCTCCCTCACATATGAGGCCTATAAATTATGAGATTGGCTGGGGAGTGACGCACATCTTGCACCCTATAAAGTGGAAGTAATCTTCGTGCACCCATGACATCAACCATCGTACAGTGCTTTTGCTTTCCAAAATAAGGAAACTCATAGAGTTACAATATCCTGCCTTCTCCATTTTAACCTTAACGTCATCATCGTATATAGGCAAACCCTCAGGTGTTCGTTTGTTAGTGGGGCATACTAATTCCAATGCCATTTCCTTTTCTATTGTGTTCGTGCGGTGATTATAGTCACTAACAGGTACACTTCTCAAGTGGGATTCCCATTCCTTCCCCATCATCACCCCATCTGGGTATTACATCTCTGCATACCATTCTTCATTTGTGTCTACCATAGGTTTTGGTTGTTTAGCCTTGGCTTTTCCCTTTCCTTTCTTGGGTGCCATGGTCGAGGTATTTTTATCACTCCTATTCTCTCCTTGTTACTCTATCTTACTTCTTCCAATCCTCCGATCTTAAATCCATGATACAATCCTTTGAACCCACGTGCCCTAGTTTGTCAAACCCTAACTAGGATGAAAATCTTCACAAGACAGTGCCTCTTCACTCTTTCCACACCCGTGTAACCCCTTCTAGTTCGCAAACTCAAACTTTTGCTTCAATCTCATCAGATCTTCCTTCACTCGATTGAATCTGAAAGCCCTAGTTTATGGAACTCACTTATATCTTGAACTCCTCTATTTTGCAAAGTAAAAATGAGAGTGCCCGACCCTTTACTTATAGTTTTTCTCTTTTCTAAACATTAAATGTTACTTCACCTACCACCATACTTTGTTCATTTAATGCAGATTTTTCAAACAAAGCCCATCTTTAGTGCCTTCACTTACACGCCCAACTTGCGCAAAAACTCTTCCAACCTTCGGCGCGCGTAACCAATCCAACCTAATAGGAGACTCTTGCATGCATGTAACCCATGCCGAAGGCACTTCTTCTATCCTGATCCTTGCTCTCACCTACCTCGTGTTGCTTTAAATGTGCTTTCTCCTCTGTGGGATCTACAAGTAGCTTTATCCTGGCACTAACCATTCTTCCATCTTCCTCTTTATATACCTCTTTCAACCTGGCTACTCAACAAGGCTTTTCAACACAACTTCATTAGTACTTTAATCACACGCTTCTTCACTTTCCTCCACCCCACACTTAAAGTGATGTGTGGTCCTCTGCGCACTCACAAATTCTCCAAAAATAGCAATAAGGTTACTGGCACCCAAGGTGCAAAACAAAACAACAACGCGAAAGGGAAACACAAGAAAGGGAAAATGCATAAAGGAAACTCTTGAACTAACTGGCAAAACTACCTTATTTATAGTAGGGCTTTAGCCTACTCCCATTAAAGTGTCTAGGCAACTTCATCCCATCCAGCGGTTAAAATTGGAACACACCCGAATCAAGGATGTATGAGATTGTGTAGGGACCCAACCAATGGACTTTCAACTTCCTAGGATGGTGCAAAAACTTAGAATCATATAATAACACCATCTGCCCAACCTCAAACTTCTTGTTTCTAATATGGTGATCATGCCAAGCCTTTTGCTTTACTTTCTTTTTGTTTGGCTCCATCAAGCAAGTGATTGTCTCTCATCCAGTTTCATTAGCTCATCAATTCTTTCTTCCAGTGCTTGTTCATGGCTAACCCTCCTACGCATGCGCTATTCGTAGAGAAGGCAACATAAATTCAATCGGAAAAATAGCTTTCCATGCCAAACACCAATTGAAAAGGTGTGGCTTTGTTTAGTCTTTTATATGTTGTCCTGTAAGCCCATAATATTGCTAATACTTTTTCATCCCAATCAAGTCTTCTGACATCACAAATTTTGGTCAAGGTATGACTCAGTATCTTGTTGAATGCTTCCACGGTTCCATTTGCTTGTGGGTGATAGGGCATAGTCTTGTGATGCACCACCATGAACTCTGATAATAGGATCCTCATGGTCTCATTCAAGAAATGTGTACCCCTATCACTAGTCAAACTCAAAGGGCATCCATACCTCGTGATAATGTTCTCCCATAAGAACCTTGTTGTTGTTGTTGCCGTGCAATCTTTAGTTAGGGATTCCTCTTCCCACCTTGTGAGATAATATGTGCAAGTGATGACATAATGTGACCCAGTCCTAGGTGTTGCACGGTCACAATAGGTCCTACAAAGTCTATCGCCCACTTTTCAAAAGGCTCCACGCTAGGAATAGGGTGCAAAGGCATCTCATCTCTCCTCCTTGGTTTGCAATGTGCTAACAATGGTCACATGCTTTACAATAATCTCTACAATCTTTGTACAAGGTTTCCCACCACAAACCTACCATTAATATCTTACACGTGGTGGCATCACCTGCATAATGCCCACCTGAGACTTCCCCCATGTGCTTCCTCCATGATGGCCAGGCACTCATGCTCTAAGACACATCTATGTAAAACTTCATCACATCCTAGTTTCTATAAGTATCCACTGATTAACATGTAGGGAATGGCGCGTATGGCCAACTGCTTCTTTTCCAATGTCTTCATTCCATCCAGCGCCACACCTTCCTTTTAAAATATTACAATCTCTTTTAAATTTGAGGGAGCGTGCCGCAATCAAAAGCGATTGTGCATCTGGTATTGCTTCCTCAATACTCTACGCGTCCTCCCCTGAATCAATTCTTGACAGATGATCAGACCCACAGTTGCTTTTTCCAGGCTTCACTACAATGGTGAATTCAAACTCTTGAAACAACAATACCCATCGACATGTGTGCCCTTGTAGAATAGGCTTGTTCACTAAATACTTCAATTCCATGTGGTTGATGTAGAATGCAAAGGGTGTTGCCAATAGATATTGTCTAAACTTCAAGAGCACGTAGATCATTGACAATGCCTCACACTCGGTTGTGGTATAATTTTACTCTGTCGGTGTCAGCTTCCTACTTGCAAAATAGAGAGGATGATCAATAATCCCTTCACCTGGTTGTGCAAGCACTACTCCAATGGCAGTCCCTAAGGCATCTACATGAACATGAAAGGGCTTGTCCTAAGAGGGAAACCGTAAAATAGGCACGGTAATAAGCCTATCTTTTAATGTATCAAATGCCCTCTATCGCGCCTCTCCCCAATGGAAGGCACTTTTATGTCTAAGTAGCTCTTCTAATGGTGCGGTGATCTTGGCATATCCCTTAATGAATTTTCTATAATAGCCCGCATGCCCAAGGAATCCACGCACTGCACTCTAGCTAGTAGGCTCCCTTAACCCCACAATAATTGCAACCTTAGCAGGATCTACCAGCAAGCCCTCCTTACATATGATATGCCCCAATAAATTCCCAAAGGGTGTAGCAAACACACACTTCATAATGTTAAGGAATATCCTTAACTACCTACACCTCTCAAATATTAACCTTAATTATCACAATGGTCTTTAACCAGACCATATATTGTCCAATCATCCAAATAGACCTAAAGAAACTTATGGATGAAGTCCTGGAATGCTTACACCACTATGCGTGAAAAGATAGTAGGCACATTCTTCAACCTAAAGGGCATGACCGTATATGCAAAAATTCCCCACTCGGTGGCGAAAGTCACCTTCTCCTGGTCTTCCTTTACAATTCAGACTTGGTGGTACCCTGAAAATTCATTCGTAAAGGAATATATTTTGCGCCCAGTGACTCCTTCCAAAATTTCTTCAGTGAAGGGGGTCAGAAATGGATCAATGACACAAACTACGTTTAATTCCCTATAATCCACATAGATCCTAATCCACACATCCTTCTTAATGTTGATTACCATCATACTTATCCACTATGATTCTTCCACTACCTCAATGATCCTAGTAGCTATCATTTTGTCTATCTCCTCCTCGACCTTCATGTGTAAGTTGGGATTCATTTGCTAGGGCCTTTTCCTAACCAGGCGCGCACCGTCCTTCAGTTTTATCTTCATCTCCCCCAAGCAATGGTGAACGCCCTTGAGCTCATGATACCCACATGGAAATAAATCCTCAAATTCATGTAGTAGATCAATGATCTTCAATACTTCCTTCTCTATCCAGTAATCCCCAATAATAGCTTCCTTAGGCTCTTCTTCTGAACTGATGTTAACTTTCTTCATCTCTAAAGGCTCATGGTAGGCACGCGCGTGAGCATATGCACTGTCCACTACCTCGCGCATCCCCACAGAATGGCTAACATCCAAGCTTTCGATTCCTCTCCATCAATCACATACACCAAATTTCCCTTCTCTTTTTCCAAACATGCGCACTCAAGCTATAACTCTTCTGCTTCCTCTTCTTCAAAGTGTGCCTCAATCCTGGTTCCCCTAGTAATTCCAACAGCCTATCTTCCGTCCTAGCACTATCCCCCATGGTAAGGCACTTGATACCCTGTAAGGCCTTATCAACCGATGGCTTGGTACTCTGATATTCAAAGGTTTGAATAAGGTCAACTGCGAGGTGGCATGTCTCCAAATGAATGTACCATTCACGCACACAACCCTGCAGTGTAGAATACAACTTGTGCACCTAGAGGGATGGTGGTAAAGCTTTTGCGCCTTCTCTCCAGACCTGTTCACACTCCTAGATATGGAAAGAGGTGGGCTCCTTCCCATGGTACTCCTTGATGATGGTGGGTACATTGCTCCTGGAGAATCTGACAGAGAGAGCAATTTTTACCTCGCACCATTCTAAAAGGCTCTCCTGATGTGTGGCCCACCACTAAAATACTATGCCAAGCAAAAAATAACTTAACATCTCCCTCAATTCCTTCTCATCCCTCCACTGAGCTTCTACCTCCTGCAGAAAGATCTCAGGGAAGGCTCCTACTGAATATTTGGGCAGTTCTTTTCCTCCAAGGAGCCTAACCGTGCATACCTTAGTCACCTTGGTCACCAACCCTCTCGATCGCCATCCCATTAATTCATAAGTTACATGCACCCAATTTTCACATGCCGATGGTGGTATCACCACCTTGATCGAGCATCTTCAAACTGGATAACCCCGTTAGTAAGGTGTATCATCTCAGGGTCTCTAATTAAGTGCGCATAAATCTTGTCGAACTTCTTCTCCTAATGGTTCAATATAGGGTGTCAGCATCCCATCAACTAGGGGTATAATGACCCATTCCTCCTTTTTCTCGAAGCTGATGTACCCTTTGTTGAACCAAAGGTCCGCATTATTTTTGTAACACCAAGGGCGCCCAAGTAGTGCTGGGAAATTATCTGACTCGGCAAGCGCCTTAAGACTTCGAAGTCCCCAAAAGTTGGCTCCCTGGATAGTAATAGTTGTATCCTTCAAGACACCGATGGGCATTGCCTTAGTCTTGTTTGCCATATACAACACATTCGAAGATGGCTGTAATGTAGGTCTTCCCATTTGATGCCATGCATACAAAGTCATAACATTAACCTTCGCACCTGTGTCAATGAGGATATTGCTGAGGAGTCATCCATCTATAACTACATTCAATGTAATATCCTTGTCATAGTCGAATTTGTGAGGGGGAAGGTTCACATGTAAGACTTGTCTCTCGCACTCTTCTCCGGCGCGTGGTACCTTCTCTCTCAACCAGGATCCTAGCAAGGGAATGATATTCTCCTGCCTTAGCATTTTACACACCTCCTTGACCTCATCCAGTCATCCTTTTGTGTCTTGACTCTCCTTCCTTGTTCCTCCCTCTTCGATTTCTCCTTTACACACTTTGGATCTCCCCTTGTAAGCTTCGAATAACATCCATAGTGTCTGATATATCTCCTTTTGATGAGCAGTGGTCGGATATTTTCCATGAATGACCTCCTCTCTTGAAACTAGGGTTTTGTCTTGGTACCTCTCTCGCGTGTGAGGCTTCTACCCTTGTTGTTACCAAGACAGATCCAAACCTTCATCCCTAATTACTTGGGGCATCCACTAATATGTCTACCTTCTTAATCTTGACCATTGCAGCGCCCTTTCCTTCTCATGCTTCTCATTCATGTGCTCAAATAGTTATGGGCACTCCTCATACTTATGCTTCTTTCCGCACCATGACCACCGCAAAGAGGTCCAGGCACTCACGCTTGTAATGTTCGTAGATCCACGGTTGAAACATGTTATGCGCAGAACTCACTGCTTCCTCCTCCATGGTTACCTCGACCATGGAATCCTCCTCAAAACCTCTTCCACGCGCACCTCCTGCGTGCTCCTCATAATAGTGATCATTATCCTTGGAACCTTGGCAACGCTAGTTTGGCGCACCCCATGATCAATTGCCTCATAGATCTTATCAAAGAGCCTACATACCTTAGTATCATGGGTTGTAGAGGTGCAAATGTTGCAATAACTAGATACATTCTTCCCGATACACGTTGCAGCAAGGGACATTTGCTTGCATCATGGTCCCCGTGACAAATTTCACAATCTACCACTACAATGCATATTGTCCTCCAGGGGCAATTATCCTTAACATGTCCCTCTATTTCACAATTTGTGCACCACAAACCACTACAAGTCTCATGGGCTAAGTTCGCAGATAATTTTTCCAACTGTTTTGCCATAGCAATAATCGAGCCTCTAGGAACGGGTTAATGCCAAGATCTATACTACCAACACTTTGGCACACATGGTAGCTTCAATGCTTCACCAGTGTCCTGTAAAATTTTTATGAGATAAGGCCCTTCTAAAAGGGGTGATCAATCCTCCAACAAACCACTGTGCATGCTAAGAAGGATGAATATCATATGATAATTTAGACAAGAGAGTTTTAAAGCACACATCATACTCCCACACACTCTCTACCATTCCTTATTGAATCTCCTTCAAAGCATTAATGCTCTTCTACTTGAACTCAGGAATGTGGAACTCTGCCAAGAATGCATTCTTTAAGGTAGTATAGTCCACCACCATTTGATGAGGGTCATACTTCCTATACCAGCTATGCACATGCCCTTGCAACATGGTTGCAAACTAACTAGCCTTCCGTTCTGGGGTTGTGATACCCTTCGCGTGCCATAGCAGTTCACACTTGTGAACATGTTCCGCAACATCCTCAATGCCCATGTAATCTAGTAAATGTAGAGACATTTCAAAGAATACTTGAGGTGGTGGCTGGGGTCCCTATCCTCTTGAGCCAAAGCCTTGGTTCCCTCCAGTGTTTCCTCCGCCACCTAATCCACTAGGTCCACCTGGGTCCTATACCTCCGTGAGCCACCGGATCCACCGAACCACTAGGTCCAATAGGGCCTGTAGGAGTTGTGTCAAGTGCCCCCATGGTCCCACTGAATTGTGTGTCGATGGTCTCGTGATAGTGCTCTCGCTCCCACTTCTGTGTTCCGCGCCACTCCCTGATGCGAGACTAAAAACTTGTACACTTGCTCCTTGTCCAAAGACTCCTCCAAATACTAGAATGTGTGCACCCATAGAAGAAGGGACTGTAAAATTATATCTCCTAGGCGCGGATATGTCTCTTCCACTGATATCAACTGGGTCAACAACACTTCTTCCTTGTTCAGGAAAACCAAGCACCAGGGCTCAATCACTAGGTGGGTTCGGATATGTGTCAATGACTCTCCTTTCTCCATGTGATGAAATATCACGGAAAGTCGAAGGGGTCTCCCTCACGCACTTGCCAAAATTGGGTAGACAGATCGCTCATGTTCCATGTCTTATGCGTGAACCTCAACTCCTTCCCAAAACATATGTCTCCATGGATCCATCACACTAGCAGCCCCGCGTCATCTAGCAATCTCCCTTTCACGTGCTTCACTATAATTGAGCCATCTCTCTTCCCTCTCCTTTTTGTTGTGATATCGTCATCTTCCTCCACCCAAGCTCCCTTACATTAGGAAATCCTCTAAACTCGTGGTAACCATCAATATCTTCATAGCTAGGGGAATATCACGTAGAAACGTTCCTCTAGGTTCTCGCATAAATTCAAACTCAGCAACCTCCAGACAAGAATACATGGAAATGGCGTACTCCAGAGTGTAACTAGTCAATACTCTTCTCCACCAATGATCTACAAAGCATGGGTCCACATCAGATCTACATCTTGCAACCTTTGGTAGTCTTCTTCGGTCCATACATGCAATCCATAACACCAACTTGATCTAGACGCATAGGCTAAAATCCATTCATATAGTTCTACTGGGAAGCAAAGAAAAGAAGGTCTCATACAGATCATGGTAGAGGTTCTCTTCTACCCATCTACACGTATTAAACTCAGGTCCAATGCCGAATCTCTAAGAAAATTCATCCTTTGTGCTCTTGAACCATGATTCAACATTTTCCAATGTTAACCGCTCTATCATTCCTCACTACACAAATCATGATGTATGTTATATCCCACTACAACTTCGAAAAGAGGTCCAGCAATGGAACCAAGATGTAGTCATTTTTACTCCCATCACAAAAGGAACTCCATGCGCACCGGCCTATCACCTAGGAAGCCGAGTGCTCACCCAAGGCGCGCATGTGCAGGTACTGAGTCTCTCTTTTATGTGAGTTTAGTGGGAAGCATCATTCATGATTAGTGTAAGAGTTTTTATGAGGGAGGTTGAAACATATAATTACCAAAGGGCTCATAATAGCCTCTAGATCCTTGCAGTCACCTTAGACTGAGTACTTTAATAGAATCCAGAACATGCATTATGACATAAAGAACTATACAAGCATTCATACATAGCATGAAAGGAAAGAGAACTCATATGAGAGAAATATGCATTAAAACCATTGATATCCATGTCTATTTATAACAAGTAACCTTATTATATTCATTGATTCATTACAGAGTGTCATAGAGAGTAGACCACAGTCATGCATATCACTGGATGTATGTAACTAAGCTAAAATAAAAATAAAAATTACAACTCCATGCTTAGTACATTCTTTCCTGAATACAAATATCCACTTGTAGTAATTCTGCAAAGCTCCGCTCACTCTCTAACCTCGCTATACCTCGTACTTGTCTATCTTTTTTTACTCATGCAGCTCTTGTATTTATAATTCTCCTACACTGCCACCTCGCCTTCTAGCGTCCTCAGATCTGGTGCCAAGTGTCAAATGTGGTCCATGCGAGCATGCTTCTCCAAGCCTGAGCTTTCCACTTTATCACATGATGTTCTTCTAGAATATTCCATCCAAGGCATGCTTTTTCTTGGGCCAGCCTATCACCAAGCTGGCATCTTATCCACACATAACCGATCACACTTTTCACATGTTCTACCCTGGGTGCTCAATATAACTAAGTCACGAGCCTCCTTTCACATGTCGTGTGTGCTATGTGCTTCTATAAACCTTCCTCTTGCACACTTTTTCCTTGCGTGCCTTTTCATAACTGGGACCCTGCGCACCTATGCACCTTCATACTTGGCCAATATTCCAGGGGTCCAACAACATGCACTCACAAACACTTATCTATGAGTATGTAGACTCACATGGATGAGCCTGATTTTTATGTTTGTGAGGAGGCATGTAGTTCAAGAAGATGAGGAATGCACCTTACACACGTCATATGACTATTAAGCCAACACATTTTTCAGATGAACAAGTGGGTAATGCATTGGTCAAAGTGTCAACAGAAGTAACACGATGAAATATTGATAAGGCAAGAAAAAATATGGGTGCTATTAGAAGATAAGGAGGATAAGGACAAAGAGATCAAGTGCCTCACTCAAGAGTGAGACAATGCAGTAGTAGAGGCCCAGAATATTAAAAAGATGGTGGAGTAGATCGCAGATGAGATTTTGCAGAAGAGACCCAATTTTCAGGAGAAGGTGCCTTAGGACTTCAAGTCTGAGTTACACTATCTGTGCACAACAGTTCACCTACTTCTGGAGGAAGGACTAGCGTGCCTCCCTAAGAAAAAGGGTGTTGTGGAAGAAGCATCAAGGGTTCAGGATTCAATTACAAGAAATATATCTAGCTATGAGGCAATTTTACAAGCCTTAAAAGATGAAATGAAGAAAGTGGATATAGTATTGGCCATGTGTACAATGCCTGATAACTTAATTCAGGCAAGGAAAAAGGCAGAAGAGAATGAAGTTCTACAGGCGACAAAGGATGAAACACTCAAGTGCACATAACAAGTTACCTTGGTAAAAACAAAGCATGATGCCTTGGATGCTCGAGGAAACCTCATATGGATCGGATCAAGGGCATCAAGAAGCTCATTTCCATGAAGGTGTGGATGTCATGGAAGGGATGGTCTCAGGTATGGCCAAAGCATCCTTAGAATTTTGAAAAGTGAAGGCAGAAGCATGACTATAGATGAGTTAGATGACATCATTTTGGACATCCCTGATAAGACCAATGCAACACTTAAGGATTAGTATGATTTTGAGGGAGAAATACAAAGTGAATATCCAGAATTCATTTTATCCAGAAGATGATAAGGGTACACAATAAAATGGCTCACCATATTCTTTATTCCTTGATTATTTCTTTCATTTATCCTATATTCTTTAGAGTGATAAGGTGATTACCCATTACCGGGACGATAATGTACTCTAGTGTGGGGTAATGTTGAGCGGAAAAAAATGGCCTAAGTATTAGGTGTGCAAATGTAGGGTGTTCGAAGAGTGTGTGACGCTATGATAGGATTGGAGCACCCAAGATCAGGACTTAGCCATTTTTGGATAAGGGCTATTTTTGGAGTTAGCGTGCTAAGCACACAAAGACATGAAGACTTGCATTCCATATAATAATATTTTAGGAACAAGCGACAACTGAGCGCCATGCATAGTTTAGGCTAATAATAGGATTTCTACTCATAGTTAACTATAGGAAGTCTATTGTTAGAGCACTTGCATGTTGTGCATCCTATTGTAAAGGCGCATGGTTATTATTTAGCATGTGACCTATTTTGAGAAGTGCATGGACGGTGAATGGAAAGTCTCCACCCCATATATATGTGTATTGATTTACATGGGTTAAAAAGGGGAAAACTATGGTAGAGTTATGTTGTTGGTTTTATTGCATGCATGACTCATGGAGATACTTATGTAATGTAAGAAGCTTTTATGTTTTACAAGTATTTAATACAATGGTTCATATTGGTTGGATAATGGTGTTGAACATGACTGAATCTAGTTCTTGCATGGTAAATCTTGTTATAGTCATTGTTTAGTTCATTTTAGATCTATTCTAAGAGCTAGATCCGGTTTATGCACTGTGTGTTGTTTACTATTGATAATGAATCTAGATATCTATATGCACCATCATGCTAACATTATGTACAAGCAACTCTAAAGAGGGACCTAGTGCCTTTGCATGCTTCAAGTGAGCACTCAGCTCAGGCTGAGTGATGTGTCAGCATCTCGGGTTATTAACGATGAATCTGTTTGGCTACATTAATCACTTGCATTCACATATCTCCATCATCAAGGCTAGGACATTTGCATCACACTTCATAGGGGGGATTCTATTCTATTACATGCACACATTTTGTTACATTTTTACACATAGTTATTGATCTCTATGTGACAAAGTGTGACTAGCACAAGAGCAACCTAGGGCATGTTCACACACACTTGCACATAGAACTACATTGAGTCTGAGATGTAGTCTTGCGCTTAATTAGTAAGTCCACCATTGTGGCCGCTAAAGACAGTCTTACCCCTTCATATGCATTATTATTTTTAGGGTTTGATGCTTGTTTTGGGGTCTTGCAGGTCTTTTATTCATCTTGGAGTATTGGAAACATCCAAAGACATGACAACAAAGTTGATGCAACACATAGCGAGGGTTTTAGACCACCTTTCGACCTTGTAAAAACTAGTTTTAGAGCTTTTGCATAGACCAGGGCACCCAGATTACATACCATAGCACTCACGGGTGCCCTAATCCTCTTCTAAGTGCCCAACTCTAGAGAAATAGTCCATATCCACTCTTTTCGAGACTTCGCATGATCATTCTTGCTCCTAATTTTTCCAATTACCTCCACGACACTCTTTGACAAGCATTTATTATCATTGCGTTCTTATCTTACTCTTTTTAGCACATTAGGGTTAGCATTTCCTTTTGCATAGTTGTTTAACTTGCTTGCATACTTCTTTATTACATTTATTAACTTTATTTATAGTTTTTCATAGCTTAGATTAACTATCTATATACTATTTAGTCTTTTTTTAGTTAATCAATGACAATGATTGATGATTAACCAAAATAGGAAATTATAACTAATTCTATAGTTATTATAACATTAAGGACAATAGTAAATAATAGATGAATGTATAAATAAAATGACCCAAACAACTAAGAAAGTAGATATGTGAAACCCTAAAGTGTAAAGAGAGTTAGAAAGAACTCAGCTGATTTGATGAGCTTGTTGGACTGTGTCGCAGAGATGGCTGGAGAAACAAGAGGAGGAAATGACTATGCCATGGTCAAAAAGTGTATATCTCAAAGCAACTGAGTGGACTGGGATGCCTGGATATGTACAGGGGTGCTTGTGGCATCCCTAGTCTAAAATATGGGCACCCTTGTCTAGAAAAAATCTTTGTAACCTTCCTCTAAGGTGTCGCTTGATGTTTTCTTTCCTTCACTTCCTATCACACTAACTTCATTGTACTCGGTTGTATGTCATTGGTAATCGGTGATGAAGAAGAGACCTATAAAACCCCAAGACAAACATCAAACCCTAAAAATAAAGATGCATATGAAGGGGGTCGAATTTATCTCAGCTACCACAATGGTGGAATTTCTAGCTGAGCATTGCACTACATCTCAGAATCGATGTAGTTTTATGTGTGTGTGTATGTGAAATCATGCCCTAGGTGCTCTTGTGTCGGTTACACTTTTTGAAAGTATCAAACAATAACTATGTGTAGAAAATGTAATAGAATGGTGGATGGAATTGAATAAACTTCCCTCCTATGCAGTGTGATGCAGATGAACCAACCTTATGCCTTGTGATGGAACTAGATGGATGCATGTGGATATTTTCATGGATACAACCTTAGGTGATGATAGTAGTGCTTAGTGCTTGGTCCCTCATTATGGTCTCATAACTTTATATTTATATGGTTCTCTTGTTCTAATTTCATAATTAACCTCGAAAAGGCAAACCACTAAAAAGATAAGAAGCTCAAACAGCTAGAAAGTGCCCAAAAAGTGGCAAGAAAGTGTAGAAAGGCTTAGGGTGCCCCAAATGGGACTAGGGCACTGGGCACCCCAAAGATTGGGTTGGATGCCACGGTTAAAGGTAAAATGATTCCAAATGAAAAAAATAGATTGGGCAAGTATGGGTTGAAGGTCATCAATGACGACAAAAATCAAATTAAAATTTCCAAAAGGCATGGGTTAATTAGTACTTTCTTCACTCAAAAACCATATGAATAGTAGTATGAGACTAGGACTAAATAATGTCTAAAGTGCGTGATTTTGTGACTACATTTGATCTTTCACATTTTTGCTCATATAATGGATCTAAGACCTCTCCATCATCTCAAAGGCCCTCTCGTACATCTACAATTCCGTACTTGGATACTTCATCAAGATTTAACCTATGATAGTATATTTCTCGTACTGCAATTTCATCTCTATAATTGATCCAATTATCTTCTAACGATGGTATATGAACACCGGTTGGGCCAATCTCCTACTGACCAATCCCCAATAATCGAAGTTGATTCATGGGTGATAGGTCTTAATTGTCATTTTTGTATTTCACCTTCAAAGCATTCTTTGCTTTATATGAAGATGCACAAATATATCGACCTAAAGTTACTTGGGAATGGAATCCTACCTTGTGTATACGCTTTACAGATTTTGTGGAGATATAGCAATTATCGAACTAACTCCATCAATACCCACTTGTATGTGGGAAACCTTGATAGTTTATAAGGAGAACCTGAAAATCCTCCTACTCTGATATATGTGAACATTGGGAATTACAATAAAATTCAACCCTAATTCCTGACTACATTCCAAGAACTATCTGATATCCTTCAGTTATAAAGATCCTTTTAAAATACAAAAATGAGGGCAAAAAAGAAAGCATCATTCACCCTCCTGAAGTGGCTTGACCCTTCTTTCATTGTTAATTAAGGATAGAAGTCCTAAATTTCTTATGCCTTTTTACCTCAATGGGTGTCAATCCTGGATAATTCCTCATCCCTATAGCGGTATATACCAAATAAGAATTCATATAGAAATTTCTTTTGGTTGGTAATTCTAACATCTGGGTGTGTATGGCATCATTGATGTTTTCTTCCCATCGAATGAGATCAAAATTTTTACAAATATTGGAAATATACAAGTAAATCCAAACTTGAAAATCCTTTGAGGATGGGATTCTTGTAACTCTACTCAACAATGTGATAATGTCATTTATTTCTTGAGTGAAATTTGATCCGAGAATGGTCTTTGGAATTTTTGTCACATAATACTTAGGATTTGCTAAATAGATCTTATTAAGAACCTTGACATAAGCGTCGTAATTTGATTTCCAATGCTCAAGGAAGAATTGGGTGAAATTGAGGTGTATCCTCAACATCAAGAAGTTTTGTAAAATCTTCAAAGTAATCGAGTATTTAAGTTGATCATAATTATTACATCATCATCTTTTACGGTTCGGGAATATGTGTCGTAATGTGTTGCGAGTCATTAGTAAAAATTCAAGACACTACATCAAGGATGTAAAAGTAAAGAACCAATGCAATTCCACTATCATAAATACTTTTCATCCAAGCATTCTTATATGGAGCTCTAACTCTACCACAAAACTCTAGCAGATCGATATGGCCGAGGTCAGTGTCTCTAATGTTATCAATATCGCATGTGATGTTGAAAGGGGTAATGACCCCTTGGAAGCTATACTTCATTTTCCCTTTTCCCTTAGATGATGATTCAAGCATTTCCCTTAAGAGAAATCTTTGAAAACCTTACAAATATCTCTAAAAGCCGAGAGCTAAATTTATACCTTGAAAAGTAGCAAGAAACTATTGGTTGTCAAACTTACACCTGTGTCTCGGATATGTAAGAACCGAGTTGTTTGAGACAATAATGGAACTGTCTCCAAGTTGTGGGACCTTGCACACTTGAGACGGATCTCCGAGAAGGCCGGTTCCTCTACCTATTTCTACTACTACTGCTACTCCTAATGTTGGAAGGGAAAACTAATCTAAAATGCCAACAGACTAAGGATAGAAGGATAACATATTGGAAAAATAGACTAAGGGAGGTGATAACACTAGAAAAATTGGGATGAACATTATCTGTTTTGAGTGAAAGTGAAGGAAAAAGCATAAAGGAAGGCTAGGAAAGCATAGAAGAGACCAAAACGCATTCAAAAAAGCTATTTCTTGAGACACAACAAGAAAATGGGGTTGCAAGGAACTTAAAAATGACACTTCAAACACACAATGCAAGCGAAGGTGAGAAAGAATAAATAAAACATGTTAAGGCAGAGAATAGCCACAAAATGATGCTTCTATTACTTCTAGGTATGCATAGTCAACTTCAATGGCATCCAAAGGTTGATATTCACATGCACAAGCCAAATCTAGAGGTCTATTGTAGACACCTATAATTTAGCTCCAAAGCAATTTAAATACTTAAATTGCGTTAATTATCCCATTTCCCACAAATTGACGACATATCGTCAATATAACACATTTTCTCTTCTATCGTCGTTAATTAACTACATTATGCTAGTTAATTAGACCTTCTATCTAGCAAAGACAACAATTAATGACCTTTTGTTAATTAAACCCTTTTTACTGAATTAATTAATTATTCTTAATTAATTAAGTTTCCTCCTCTATTAGATAAATAAACTTTCATTTATCTAATTTAATCCTTCATATCCCCTAAATCATGCTAATTCTCTTCTAAGCTAGCCTAATAGGCTCATCTCCTTATTAATTAATCACCTTTGATTAATTATATGCACCCCTAATTCCCATGGGTCACTAAAGGACAAATTAAACTCTCCTAAATTTGGCTCACCCTCTTTAAACCTTCCTTATCCACAACAAACACAACCTCTCTATTATCCCACATGTAAAGGGATGTAGAGATTATTTTATCCATTGAGCTATATAAGGAGCCCTACTCCTAGCTTTCTACTCACACCTAAATGAGCATAGAGCCTAAGTTATAGCCATTTTATCATCTGAGAGCATTCTTCATTAGAGTGGAGCTAAGCATCATCCAAGCTATTTTGTGAAGATCAATGGAGTTAATTAAGAAAGGCCTTGTTGTCATGACTTTATGAACCTCCATCCTCAATCCTCTTGGATCAAGCAACACATATCAACCCTTTGATAGCTAAAGGATCTACCTAGGTCTATTTCATTGATTTAGCTTTCTAAAGAGTAGAGAAATAAGTGTTAGCATGTTATCTTGAGGTTTATTTTCAAGGTTCTAATGCATAGTGTTGATGTTTATTACTTGTTTAGCTCTTAGCATGATGGTGCATAGATTTTAGTTTAGCATTGTATTGAGGATATTAGGTGTTAGTCTTGATTTTATTTGCATAGCTAACTAATTCTTTCACACATTTGGCACACCGGTCGGACGGGTCCTTAGTCCCTTAGCATTATAATTCAATTTTTGTTTTTATTTCAATATTTGGGTAACCCTTAATATGCACATGTGTGAAATAATGTTAAATTTCTTATAATTTTTTCTAACTTTGCATGTGTTGAGTCTCATTTAAGGGTTTAATTTTGATGGGTTATTGTCAATTTTGATGGGTTATTATCAATTTTGAGCTAACATGTTAAAATTTTGAGCTTTTTGAGCTTTCTTACTTCATTATGTCATATTTTGATGTCATCATCAGGTACATTTTTTATAGGGGGCACACAGGCACATAAACCAGAGAACAGGAACTCATTTCCTAGTGTAGACATCATTCTATCAGCGCACACGCACTACGTAGTAGTGCACCTTGTTTTCTATCAAAACTATCAAACCATTGCAGCAATCATTTCCTAGCGCATAAATCATTCTCCCAATGCAAACACATCACTGCGAAGATTGTACCCTATTTTCATCACAAAACTATCGGACCAGCATAGGCACCCGAATCAGCGTAGCACATGCATCCTCATGAAGGTGTACACACTTTGTGTCCTACATAGATGCAGATATACCCATTCCCTAGCTGAGACATCATTATGCAGTACACACACACTATCATATTTGTTTGACTATTTTTTTTCTTCCCATGTGCACACATCTATCAACTAGCACGGAGTGCTAAGGTAGGCACATAAATCTCTCTGGCTGCGTAGGCACTTTGTAGCTCTTCTAGTCCACACAGAGGTGCATAGGAACTATAACCCACACACATATACCTTGATCTAAGAACAAGTACCACAATCTAGTTTTAAACATCAGTTCAACATTTACAAAAGATTATGTCATTAAAATACTAACATCCTACAAGTTTATTCTGATTAATTTCTATTTTGCAAGGTGTATTTACATGCTTTTGTTTAAATTGTATTAAATTTGGATAAACATTGCATGTTTAATCATAAGAGTAAAGTTGTGTATGCTCTTCCCTCATGCCTTTTTGGGCAATCTTGGGAATCATAAACAATTCTTATCTCTTTCTTTTGCTTTGAAAAATGTTGGGAATGTCAAATTTGGTTGAAATAAACATGTATCGTGTTTGATTTAAGTATTTTCCATTTGTTGATTTCTTAGTTGGATCTTGCATCATGTATGCTCTTCTCTTGCATCTTAAGACGATCTTGAGAATCATAAATAGTGTTTTTCCTCTGTTTGTTCATGGAAAATTACTAATCCATTGTGCAGGACCAAAAATGTACTTGTCAAAGAAGGAAGAAATTTAGAAAAAACAAAAATAATAATGCATTTTCCATGCAGGTTACCAAACGGTGTTCAAGCAAACCACATTAAGGTAAACAAGATAAAAAACACACCACAAACATCACATTGTATTTGCAAGTTTCGGAAAAGGGTACGTCTCTATCCGCTCAACTAGAACATAACCCCTTTGGCATAATGCCTTAAGCTACAACAATGGGCATGGTTCTAGGAACCCTAAAGTAGTCCACGCAAGAGGGAACCTTGTGGATGAAACAAGAAGTACTTCGCATGACCTACTTGATTAGTTTTACCATTTGTGAGATTTAGCATCAAAGTTATCTGTATCGCAACCCTAGTGAGAGTACATGATGGATGCATTTATTTCCCACTATACTTGAAGGGGGTAAAGTAAAGCCAGGATAATCCTTGGGAAACCTTGGAAAATCGAGCTTGCATCTAGATAACTTGTGACACCTAGTTGAGTGAACCACCTAGGAAGCTATCTTTGACCAGGAGCCAACTTTGACCATATCAAAACAAATTTAACTTGAGATCTATCGCAAAGGGATAAGTTTTTCGAGTCGTAACCTTATTTTCAGAGACAAGGAGAGAGTCCATTAAAGTCCAAATGGTGCGTCATTCATCATGAGGATTGTAAATTTTTACTTTTACTTAGTTTTCACTTGCCCTAGGGCGAGGTGAAACTCTGCTGAAGTGAAACCAAACTCTCTTCAACACCAATTTATCTACTTCATTCACTTTCTTTTGACACTTTAGTGATCAGAAGAAGAGTGACTACCCTTGTGTTGCTAATTGATTTGTATTCACCACTTTTGTGTCCGTTTACGCTCATCCATGTTTGTGATTGAGTTGTTAAATGTCTAAAGTGTGTGAAAACGTTTTCATATCATTGGTAGCCTTTTTGGTCTTGATACCCAAGTCAAGATCATCATCATAGTTAGGCTTGATTCATCACCTTAATTCTCTTTTAAACTATTATTTAGTTTATATCGTGTCACTACAATTTCGTTATTTACATCTTGTTTCTCGTAAAATTGGCCTCTAATAATTCCTTGGTATACTCTAGCTTTAGTTTGATTTCAATTACTACCTCGATTTTGAAAAGTGTTGAGTGTTACCACTTATGCACGTTATATCAATATCATCTTGATATTAATACCTTACTTTCTCACAAATTTTGGTTAACATATCTTGGTGGAATTGTTGTGTCACTCACAATCATAACTGCCACTTTTTGGAATATAGGTCTTGATTGGATTCAGTCTTTATTTTAGTATACTTTGTTTGGGGATCATGTTAACTCCTTGTTATTACTTACACCTTGTTCATTTCTTTGAACTCGACATAAGTAGTGACATTTTGTTAATCATCTTAAAACACCAACTACCATTTTGGAAATAGACTTAGGAAGTATATCATTTGGTTGATTGGTTTTAGAACTAAGCATCGTGTGATTGTATCTTATTTGTCACCTTTTGACTTACTTATTTAGAACAATCACTTGGGCACATTTATCCTTTGACATTCATTATAACTCTTGAACTATTGACATTATTTTTATGTTTCACTTAGGCTTAATCAATACCTTTTGAATAAATTCAAAACACCTTAGTGAAACTCTCATATATCATGGCCCCTAAAACAAGATTGAGAGCCAAAAATAGGGTTTTTGAAATAAAAAAGCACAAACTCGGGAAATTTCAAACAAACAAGGGTCAAATCCCTTTATTGGCCATGATCTTGGGCCTCTATTTTTCAGAGAAAGAAGTGGAGGAGATGGTAGATCATAGTGGTGATGAGTTAGGATCACCACGTGTGGAATTTGATTTTGACCCCTCCTTATTAGATGAATTCATTTTTATAAATAAATATCAGGTGCTAGCAAGAGTGGTGTAATTAGGAGCTATAATGCCTACAGAACACGATACAATCCCACCCACGAATGAGGCTAATGAGGAAGGACAACATCTCATTAACATGGAAGATATCCTAACACATGGGAATGCTTCCACATCCAATGTAGGAAACCATAATATGGTGGGTTATAAAATTCCCTTCATCAAGATGCTACATAGAGTTAGATTAGAACATGAACATGTGGAAGAACCTCCATGCAACGAAGAAGAAGAAGAACCTCTTGAGGATGAAGTCGTTATTCAATAATAAATCTAAAACCTTAGTCAACAATTATCTTTACTAACATCTCATGTATAGAAGGAAACAAACAAAAATTTACATAAGGCGAAGCCTAAGGCCAAAACTAGTGAATGTCACATAGAAAACCAAGAAGGATAAAATACGAAATACAATCACGTATATATTCTTGCTTCTCCTACCAAAGAGAAATTACTTACACAAGAAATGTAATCCATGAAAGTGATAATTATAAGCCTTCAAGAAAGTAACGTTGGGCATAGCAAAAAGTACCAATACGAAGAGTTATGCCCCCATCCATTTAATAAAGCTATGACACTTCAACCCTTTCCTAAGAAGTTTGACATGCCAAAATTTGACAAGTATAAAGAGAAAGGCGACCCACGAGATCATGTGAAATATTTTTACATGGCATGTCAAGAAGTGGCATATAGCGACAATTACCTCATATGACTCTTTCTAGGGACAAGCTTTGGAATGGTTCACTCGCTTACCTCATGGGTCTATCTTCACATGGCCTGAACTAGCAGAAAGGTTTGTTCAACATTTCTCATACAACATAGAAAGTGACATAACTATGGTAGACTTGTGTAGTACTAAACAATTCCCTAATGAAACATTCACAAGCTTCTTACAAAGATGGCGAGGGATAGCCAGCCACTTCCCTTACGCATTTCCTGAAAAATAGCTTGTGAGCATCTTCATGCCTAATCTAAACCCAGACATTGTTTTTCATTTACAAATGCATTGTATTTGTACCTTTGAAGAAGTCATATAAAAGGGCATACAAATATAAAAATCTTTGATTGCAAAAGGAACAATCAAATCACCTTCTAAAATTAATAAAAATTCCAAACCAATGGAAAATCCAAATATCTTTAATAAAAACAAGAACATTGTGGGAGACCTGAATTACTGATTCCAAACGAGTGCAAACAGTTCAAGTTGGTCAACCTTTTAAACTGACCAAAGGACATATTCAACCACCACCTAAGTGTAGGACGTTCACTCCTCTTAATGAGTCTTTGTTTGCAATATTAAAGCAATTGGATGTAGTTCACATGGTGACTTAACCTACAACACAACCTTTTGATGATAATGCTCCTAAACCATCATGGTATAAAGAGCATGAATATTGTGATTTTCATTGTGTAAAAGGACACAAGATAGACAAGTTCCTAAGACTTTGCCACTACATTCAAGATCTCATTGATAATGGAGAGATAGAAGTTGACACCCCAGAGAGAAATCAAATTCCAAACAAAAATATGGGGATATTCAAATAACCATTCCCTAAACATGGAAAATCATATGAGAAAAGGTCGGATCAAGGAGAGTCATCCAAAAGCTACAAAGCTGTAAACTATCTATACATCAAAAGTGACAATAATCATTATGACTCACTCATTGTATGTGTCTACTCTTCTAATGAACATGTGAATACCATTAGGATCAAGGGAAAGGATTTTGCTCCGATAACAAGGCACGCACTTCTCATGATCCCAAAAACCTCTCCGTCAACCCCTCAGGATGGTCAATACAACTCGAGAATACATCTACCAAGATTTTCATCTCATATCTTCTTAAGATATCAAATACACATAAGGACATCTCGATACAAAACTCTACAAGGGTCGGGAGTGCCAATGGAAGTAGACCCTTCACATTTACAAGTGCGGTGGAAAACATTGCACCAACCGAACACATATCCTTTAATCACAAGGAAATCCCCAACGAAAATCACACACATAATCTTCCCGTAGTATATAGAGGTATTTGTTACCCGCCGAAGATAAAATAGGTGTTTGTGGACAATGAGTTGGGATTAAGTATAGCACATTGAAACTAATTAAACAACCGGGACACACATAGGAAGATCTAGAGCCCCATATTATTATTATAATTTCTTACAAAAATGTGGAGCGGGAGTCATCTAGAACAATCACATTGTCGATAGAGGTAGGACTAACTTGTCACAATACCAAGTTTCACATCTTAGACTTGTAACTTCCATATAATATGCTTCTTGGCCACCCATGGATTCATGCCATGCAAGCCATACCATCAACATTCTATTAGTGCATCAAGTTAAAACATGAGAGACATGATATTACAATACAAGGAGATCTAAAACCTTTCTCTCACTGCGAGCTATCAATAGCTTTACTTGTAAGGGTATGTATGCATGTCCTTGTTAATATATTTGTTACCCTTTAATCACAAGCTATGGAATCACGAGTTGATTTGGACTCCCTCAGCACTTACGCTCGAGAAGATTTTACATCTACTTATCCTTTTGATTCATGGGAGATGAAATTTGGAGTATGGTTATGGAGAATACAATGTGCAACAAGCACTCCTAGTTTCAAACCTATCTTTGTCACCTAAAACAAGAGGCCGACCGAACTATCATTTCAAACAACCTAGATATGAATGAACTATTGGGACATTCTTACGGGGATTACTTACTGAGAAGATGAATTGTTGGACCCACCTATAACTTGGGTCCCAGAGGACACTCACTCAACCTGCTACCAAATCCATGAGTATGAAAATTCTAGCCGAATGATGTATTCTATGGGCTACAAGGCCTAGGATGTGGGAAGAATGGGCAAGGACCAAGAAAACTAGTTCCACTTCCACATTTCAAAATGGAAAGATATGGTATTAGGATTCAACCCTATGAATCACACCCCTATGATCAAGATGCTACCTATTCTGAGCGTGAGGATAGCTCTGATTATTTAGACAATGACATAGATTCCCATTGTAGCCAATATAAGGATCTTACCTCCACAAACCTTTTCATGGATACCGTTGTCCTTACTTTAACCCCCACTGATTCTAAAATTGACCTTGTCTACCCTTCCCTTTTCGATTAGGACCAACAATGCCATGTGCCATTGGACCTTTTGAGAATGATGAGGCCATTGCAGAGTTTATGGGCATACGAGATACAATTCCAATTAGGGACCATAAGAAAGGTTTCTACATTGACTTAGATACCTACGCCTATTTCAGAGAGGAAGCTGAGCTTCATGGTTAGCAAAACTTAAGAAAAAGTGAGAGCAAAAGTTCCAACGAAAAGCCTCAGCAAAATTAAAAGTCGAAGTCACACAATGAAAACCTCTTTGAGGCGCTGGCTGAAAAACAAGTAAGAAAATTAATGGAAAAAATAAGTGACCATGTTGAGGGTGAAAATCTCATAGAGATGCCCTTGGAAGAAGATATCAACCTTCCTCTCAATCCTACACGTATGGAGGATATGTCAAAAATGTTGGTAGAAGAAACCATTGACGTAAATATTGGAATAGAAGAAGACCCAAAGATAGTCAAGTTGGGAGCTTCACTTTTAGCACAAGAATAGAAGACATTCATCTTCCTTCTGAGAGAATTTGTGGATATATTCGCATGGTATTATAAAGATATGTTGGGCTTAGATCCAAATTTGGTAGTGCACAACTTAGTAGTGCATCCAGACATAAAGCCTATTAAACAGAAGCTAAGGAAAATGCATCCACGAGTGGCCCTTCTGGTTAAAAAGGAGTTAGAGAGATTGTTAGTAGCAAGGTTCATGGACCCATTGACTACTCGAGTGGATATCAAATGTACTTCTAGTACAAAAGAAATTGATTGGCATCAAAATTCACATAGAATTTTAGAACATCAACAAGGAATATCTGAAAGATGATTTTCCTTTTCCCAATATCGACATGATTCTTGATTCAACTACGTAGGCTATGAAATTCTATTTCATATGGATGGATTTTCAGGATACAACCAAATCAAGATAGCAGAAGAAGATCAGTATAAGATGACCTTTACAACCCCTTGGGGAACATTCTATTATCAGGTAATGCCCTTCGGCCTCAAAAATACTAGTGCAACCTATCAACGAGTCATGACAATAATATTCCATGATATGTTGCATGACATCATGGAGGATTATGTAGATGATATCCTCGAAAAATCCAAGATAAGAGAAGACCACCCTAAAGTTTTCGATGTATCTTTGAACGTCTCGTGGGAATATAAAGTTAGGTTAAATCCAAGGAAATGTGTGTTTGGACTATTATCGGAAACTACTAGGATTCATTGTATTAAGGAGAAGGATTGAGGTGGACCCAGCTAAATTCATTTCCATAACTAAAATGCCTCCTCCCAAGAATATCAAACAACTATGCAGCCTCGAGGAAGAATACAAGTCATTCACCGCTTCATTTCACAATTTGTTCATCAATTTCATTCCTTTACTCATCTTCTTAAAAAGGATGTTGATTTTGTTTGGGGACCAAAGAAAAAATAGGCCTTTTCCTTGCTTAAACAATAGTTGGCCAACCCACTCTGTCCTCATGCCTCCAACCCCAGGTGAGCCACTTTTTCTATACATATCTACTACACAATTTTTATTGGCACTTTGCTTGCACAATATGACCTAATCCAAAAAGAAAAAGTTGTGTACTACCTTAGTTGTACCCTAATTTCCTATGAGCTCAACTATCCCCAAATTGAAAATTATTATCTGGCTGTTGTTTTTACTTTTAAAAACTCTTCCATTACCTATTGAACAATAAAACCGAGCTTATATCTAAATTTGACCCACTTAAATACCTATTGTCAAAACCCACCCTTATAGGTAGAAAAGCTAATTGGATCATTCTGCTAAGTGAATTTGACATTGAATACATACACAAGAAATTAGTTAGCAAAAGCACAAGTACTTGCCGACCAATTAGCAAAAGCACCTTTACCTAGAATAGAGCCCATAAGTCTAGAGTTGTCAGATTCATCACTAATGTATATTGAAGAATCTATCATGTGGCAGATCCACTTTAATGGATCATTCACTTTCTATGGTTAGGAAAGGAGAGTAGTACAAATCATTCCTTCAGGAGACCCCATACCACAAGCTTTCTGTCTTGATTTTCCTTGCACAAATAACATTACAGAATATGAGGCACTCATCTTTGGGATAAAGCTGATGATCAAATGGAATATACATCATGTCAAGGTCGTTGGTGACTCACAATTGATTATAAAATAAGTCAATTATGAGTACAAGGTCAAGTATGATAAGCTCATCCCATACAAGAAACTGGTGAAAACTCTAAAAGAATAATTTGTGTGTATTACCTTTGCGAAAATTCTAAGGGCACAAAACCAATCTACGGATGCAATAACGAAAGTGGGTTCTATACTATAGATTCTACCGAAAACAATGATATGCCATTTTTGTTGAAAATCTACGTCAACCTGCATATGATATACCATAATCATGTATGGCATGTGAAGTTGTTGGTCCCTACTCCCCTTGGTATGCACCTATCTATGACTACCTTAAAAGTGGTACCTTCCCTACCGACATTTCGCAATCCAACAAACAAAGCCTTATCCACCAAATAGCCCATTACACCCTCCTAGGAGGTACGCTCTATCATCATGGCTATGATGGGAATCTATTGTGTTGTTTAGATGTAGCAGAGTTGGTCTAAGCGATCAAGAAAGTACATGAAGGGGTGTGTGGCACCCATACGAATGGAATGGTCCTAGAAAAGAAGTTGTGGGCTATTACTAGCCTACTATGGAGACAGATTGTTGTAACCATGTCAGGAAATATGTTCTATGTCAGAAGTATGGAAATTTCATCCATGTGTTGTCACAACCATTACAACTAATTACAACACCGTGGCCATTTTCTAAATGGGGACTGGATTTAATAGGGAATCTTGCCCCGACCTCATATGATGGTCATACCCACATCATCAAAGCCACATAATATTTCACTAAGTGGGTGGAGGTTGTTCCATTAACATATGTTACAAGCACTCAAATATCAAAGTTCATCATGAATCACCTTATTTGTCGTATGGTATTCTTGCGGCCATAATGACTGACAATGGAAAATCATTCAAGAACAAGATGATGAAAGATCTTTATCATCGATTTCAAATATTATTAAAGTGGTCTATGCCATATTACCCTCAAGGTAATGGGAAAGCTGAAGCCACTAACAAAACATTGGTTCGAATCATGGAAAAGATGGTGAGTAAGATGGGTCGCAATTGGCATTTACAAATTCACTCAGCCCTCTAGGCTCATAGGACTTCCATTCGTACTCCTACTACTTTGTAACACCTTACTCCCTAGTGTTTGGAACGGAATTTATCATCCCATTAGAAATACAGCTTCCTTCCCTAAGAATATCTCTTAGGGATTATCTGGACAAAGATGAGGATTACAGAGTGGTCAGGCTGGAAAAACTGGAACTCTTGGATGAAAATTACATCCGCGCCCTTAACCATATCAAGGTATATCAAAATAGAGTCTCCGAACTACAACAAAAGGATCATACCTTGTTAATTTGAGGTCAGAGATTTGGTCATGAAAGAGAATCAATTCAACACAAGGGTAGAAAGAGAGAAGAAAGGCAAGTTCAAACCACACTAGTTAGGACCTTACATCATTGTGGTAAAATATGGAACATGAGCATACAAAATTTCTCATCCCAATGGAGATGAGCTCCAAAAGCCTATGAATGCCATGCACCTTAAGTGGTTCTATGCTTAAACATGGCGCAAAAATCAAAAAAATACAAAAAAGAAAAAAAGAAAAAAGAGAAAACATGTCATCCACGTGTGAAAACCACGCAATTGTGGTGCTTTATATAGATCCCTTGGTGAAAACCGGCTTCCGGAGCCTTGGGAAGATTCATCTTTCATAAATTTTTTGCATTTAAGGGGTACTTTTACTTAGCTCTAGGGCTAGTTCCACACCTATGTCTGTGATTCCTTATGATCCCATCTTCTCAAGCCTTGATTCGTCTATTTCTCCTCTTGTAAATCGGTGAAGGGATTGCCTTTTATATTCCCCCTCTAAACTCGAGGGTACCTTCACACTTTTACCTTCTTGTTTATAAATATGTGGCACCTACCCTTGTATATTCCCATCTAATGCTGGGGGCATCCATGTTTCTCGAGTTTCTATACATAGCTTCAAAAACCCTAGAAAATCGTAAAAACATTCAAATATGCTGAAAATCCAAAAACATTCAAATATGTTGAAAATCGCAAAAACATTCAAATATGCTGAAAATCTAAAAAAATTCAAAATATTCAAAATTTAAAACAATAGAAAAACAAAAATCCCAAAACAATAGAAAAACATAGCTTTAGTTTGTTTGTTTTTATTCCTTTGTCTTATTTCTTGTTTTTGTTTATTGGTTTGTGTACTTTCTGCTTGTATGGTTTTTCCTTGCTTGTGCATTTGTATAGTTTGTTACTTGAGGTTGATATTTTCTTGCTTAGATTAGATTCATGCTTACTTGTACATATGAAGTATGTTTTTGTATATTTGTCAATCTTTGTATATAATTGTGTTGGTTCATTTTGGTAGCATGTATATTTGGTAGATTTGTTAACATTTGCTTGTGTTTTCTTGTTGCATTTGCATGGTTTTGTTATCACATCATCATATCTCCATCTATATCATCACATCTAACATCATCTATACATCATATATAAATAAAAAGCTAAGTGTACATCATACATGAATGCTAAGCTAATCATCACATATTGTATCATCAAATGGGGGCAAGAGGGATCACAAATATCAAAATCTATCCCCCATACCAATATCATCATATCATCCTGTAAAAAGCAAAATAAAGTATCTCATGAACCACAACATTTGATATCATCTAAGGATATATCATAAATCTAACACATAGGAAACATCATCATAGCCATCATCATGATACACACAAAACATATGAAATTAAGCCATACAACATCATGATATAATCAAGCATCCATAAAAACCATAATCATAAGATACATCACAACATGAAAGTATACAACATACAATGTCCATATATGTGTGTGTAAAATGTCTATCTCAAAGAATATACATCATCGGTATAAAATGGGCCATCAAGGGCACAATTCATAATAAATCCTTTATTAGAGGCGCACATCACAATCGTATACATCAGTCAAAAGTAATAAATCCTTCATAAGAGGCGCGTATCAAAAGGTACATACAGATCTATAAGTGCATAAGAGTCACGTCTGACTTGAACCCTCATCAGGACTACGTGGCTTGTAAAGCCGGGAGTACCCATACCTTGTGCACCACGTTGACTGTTGGTTGCCCCGCGGTGCTCCACCGATATACTAGATGTTAATGGCCTCTGTGACCTCGTTGATCCACTCGGTTTTGGTTATCAAGCTCGATGGTCGTTGACCCTCCTGAACGACCTCATAATATAAAGAGCGGTAGTATGAGGCTCTACCCTCGATGTCACTAAAACCTTGTGTGTACGTGGTGTCACCACAACCCCATTTGTGCATTAGAAGGATGCTACCTCAGAGGATAGCCTAAGCAACCTCATCCTGACCCACTACTCACTCGGCCTTAGAGTTGATCCCTATCTGTGATCAACTCTCGCTGCACCTGTTTCTCGGAATGTTATAATAAACCCATAATCTAAGCTATTTATGAGGCAATATGTTCTACCTCCTGAAATCAGGTAGTACCATCCTCTCCCGACTAAACCTAAGCTTTTGGCTGGTCCCACTCCATGTAAGAACCTCGTATCTAAGGCTAGGTTTGGTCCCTCTAGGTTCTTTACACGAAGTTCGACCGTTATTACCTATGAAGTATTTGTTCAAGGCAAAATAGTTGACCCCTCATCATCTCTACCTCTCCTCCTCGGAGGACTGTGAGGAGGACTATGCCTCGGACCACCGTGGTCTAGGTGGTACATGTTGTATCACTAGGACCTACCTCTATCTCTATAGCCTCGGTCTACAACCCTGTAATTGACCATGTTTGTCATCTCCACCATCATGCCCTTATCCATCAAGTGGATCATCGTCATCATCACCTCCCCTAACACAGCCCTCTGCATCATCACCCTCACCACTCTTGTAGGGAATATCTGGTGGTGGTCTCACACCTGCAACCCATGCACCCTCCGGTATGGTCAATCGCTAGGGTAAAACTGTGGCATACCAAGCCGAGTTAATCCAAAGTGTCATCCTGGGTCCCTAATCTATCATGTTAGGGCCCTAACCTGTGGTACCATCTGCTCAAATTTGGCCCTAGCTTGAGCTATCTAAATACAAGGGCCCATGATCCACCCCTCAATATTATAATGAGTGTACCACATATTAGGTTGAGGAGTACCCCGAATGATACCTAATTATCACCGACGCATCGGTTAACCCTGTAAAACTCTGTAATATAACTGTGGCTACCAGGAGAAAGTGCTCTACCATGAAAATGTTAAGCTCTACCCCATCCTCCGCCACTGTATATGCCTATAGGGCCTCTAGATAATGTCTCTCTGTTGTAGCTCATCAAACTCTTGATGATAATAGTATGTACCACCCAAGTGCCCTCAAATATCATCCCCAACAGAACCCATCTCATGATTTGTAGGCTCATCTGGAACTCGTACACACATTGTGCTAACGAGACGGCCAATAGCTATGTGGTCCCACGACCAAATATATAATAACAAAGTAGGTCCCACTGTCTTTTGACAGTGGTATGTGATCAAATAAAGGTCCCGGTATAGATGTGCGGTTTATGTACTGCCCAAAGCAGATATCTCTCACCACCTTTGTATAGACCATGAATAATAGTAATCAATCCCAATGGAAATGAATTCCCTGTCATATCAGTGAGTAAAAACCCATTGATAAGAGCCATCAGATATAAGGGTCCTTGGTGAATAGTGTGATCTAATATACAACAATGTAAATAAACCTGTCATACCCACGATGGGGTATATCATCCTCGCATAAGACATCACCGATCACCTCTCGTAATTTGTCTAAATTCACCGGTATACTCAATTAAGGATCTAACAATGGGACACACAGAATGCGCCGAGACATCATCCAAGGTAATGAAGTATTCTCTCTTGTGGGGAGCCGAAGCATTGGCTCTCATTGTACCATCGCTCTACCAATGTCATGAGAAGGTCATGATCTAATGTAATAGATGGCATCGAGCCACATGACCTAAACCAACCACCTCCAAAAGTACCTCCATGTCACGATGATCCCATCAAGGCAAGCTTGCCTCTATCTCAAAGAATACAACTATATAGGTCTCTAGTTTGTAATGTCAACAATCGTCTCTACACAACACAACAAGTGTTAGGCACTAACATTTCCTCTATTTTATTCTATTTTCTACCATATACTAATTTTCATTTTCCTCTATAAATCACTCTCAATTTTCTAATTCTTCCTATCTTTTTCTTCTACGTTGGGACATTTTTCCCTTTTTCATGCCAAGGTGCCCATTTAGGCATGTGCGCGCCTCATTTGGTGTATGCGTGCATGGTACGTGTGCATGCCTCCTCTAGGCTCTGCATGCACATCTTAATGTATGCACACCTCCTAGCCTAACCCAAACCATACATGTGTGTGCATACCTTAGTGTGCCTACACGGCCATTTTGGCGCACACGCGTAGGTGTATGTATCTAACCCCCTATTAGTGCTTCGCGCACTAGTTGGTGCCTACACATATGCTCTGGTGAGATATGATATGTGCACGTGAGTGTATGCACTTTTTTGTGTGCCATGCGCCCTAAAGATGCTTGCTCCCCCAATGGTGCATGCATGCACCATTCCTAAAGTTAAAAACATTTAATAAAGTAATAAATGCATGAAAGTACAAGGGCAGGGTTAAGCTACTCAAGAAGAGGCCATCATCCACATGATAGACATACTCCCGAACTTGGTTGGCGCGTCTCTTACGGGATCATGCTCACACCATCATCTTTGTCACTCTCAGAGGTCTCGTGATAACTTTCGATAGAGTTTTGTAACAAATGAACTGATTGTAATGATTTACCCCCTTCGCGTGGGGTATATTTAGTCATTTTCACCAACTATGATGTCGTGGGATCGTTTTTTGACCACCATTCTCATTCTAACCCTTCTTCTGCTCACCGTGAATGATTATTTTTATTAAATAATTATTTTATTTAATTTTCATCGTGTTGAGGCATTATTTTCCACCTAGCACTCGTTTCTTCTCACTAGGACAATTTTATTGCTTCTAGGCAATATCACTCCTACACACTCGCTAAATAATTTTTTTATTAAATAATTATTTTATTAATTTTTCGCTACACTGGGGCAGTACCTACCACCTAGTGATTCTTTCTTCTCCATGGGACATTTCTTTTGCTCCTAGGAGACTCTTTCTTATTCTTTCAATTATTCTATGTTCAAAATCTCAAAATCTAAAAAACACAAAAATCAATAAAAATTAAAATAATCTGTCAAAACTCAAAAAATAAAAATCAATTTTAAATCCTAAAAATGTTAAAACACTCAATTTTGTAAAAATAGGTAAATGGCCCAAAATGGTTGAAACTCATGTCTTGTGCCTAGTGCTTCTCCCATATCTTGTTGGAATCTTCACGTTTTCTTCAACCACATAACTCGTGGATCATTAGTTTTACAACCATTTACAAAGTTAGCCTGTTTGCTTCATCAGTATTCTAGGGCACATTCAATTGCTTGATATTGTTTCGTTGTGCACAATGCTTTATCATTGGACCACAGCGTCCTCCATCACTTTCCCTCGCATATTTTCTTTCCTAGGGCATCATTTTTAACCCTTGTCATCAATCACGACATTTGGGATTTTCATCTTGATAACAAATACATTTGTGTAACAGTCTTGACTATTGTTGGTTTAAGTATGTGTGTTTGTACTTGTTTCCTATTACATGAGCTTGTTTACTTCTCGTATTGCATTAATTTTTGTATGTTGCATTGAGGTGGTGTTTTCAAAATGGACAATTGTTCGTAGTATGGCTTTTCATGTCATTCTACTTTTGTCATATGTTTATATTTTTATAAGGACCGATGACATAGATATTTGGCTATATGATGACAATACGGTTGTTCTAATGCAATGGGTGAAGGCTAGTTCTTCTCTCCCTTTCTTCATATTTCTTCTATATCATTCTCCTCTTGACACCATTCTTCCATTTTGTTTGGGGCATCCTACCCCTACCCATTCTTCTCCTCCACTTGGGGCATCTTGTCCCTCGTTTTCTTTCCATTTCTCTCATCTTTTCGATCGTTTATCACCTTACTTCATCACCCCATCAACACTCGAGGGGCATCTCTCACTTCTACTAATTTTTCTTCTTCCCTTCAAAATTTTGCATGTCTACTATCTTTGAAGTGGCATCACTTACACCACCCCAAAGACGGGAAAATTTAGACACCTATAATTTAGCTCCAGCAATTTAAATACTTAAATTGCGCTAATTATCCCCTTTCTCACAAATTAACGACATATTGTCAATATAGCACATTATCTCTTATATCGTCGTTAATTAACTACATTACGCTAGTTAATTGGCCCTTCTATCTAGGAAAGATGACAATTAGTGACCTTTCATTAATTAAACCCCTTTCTACCTAAATTAATTAATTATTCTTAATTAATTAAGTTTCCTCCTCTATTAGATAAATAAACTATCATTTATCTAATTTAATCCTTCCTATCCCTTAAATCATATTAATTCTCTTCTAAGCTAGCCTAATAGGCTCATCTCCTTATTAATTAATCACCTTTGATTAATTATATGCACCCCTAATTCCCATGGGTCACTAAAGGACAAATTAAACTCTCCTAAAGTTGACTCAACCCTCCCTAAACCTTCCTTATCCACAACTAACCCAACCTCTCTATTATCCCACATGTAAAGGGATATAGAGATTCTTTTATCCATTAGGCTATATAAGAAGCCCTCCTCCTACCTTTCTACTCACACCTAAATGAGCATAGAGCCTAAGCTATAGCCATTTTATCATCTTAGAGAAATCTTCATTAAAGTGGAGCTAAGCATCATCCATTTGCATTCAATCATTCAAGTTATTTTGAGAATATCAATGTAGTTAGTCAAGAAATGCCTTGTTACCATGACTTAATGGACCTCCATCCTCAATCCTCTTGGATCAAGCAACAACTATTAACCCTTTGATAGTTAAAGCATCTACCTAGGTCCATTTCATTGATTTAGCTTTCTAAAGAGTAGAGCAATAAGTGTTAGCATGTTATCTTGAGGTTTATTTACAAGGTTCTAATGCATAGTGTTGATGTTTATTAATTGTTTAGATCTTAGCATGATGGTGCATATATTTTAGTTTAGCATTGTATTGAGACTATTAGGTGTTAGTCTTCATTTTATTTGCATAACTAACTAATTCTTGCATACATATGCAACTCAAAATATAAAGATATGGAGTCCTTACATTTATAGATAGATCGATGAGAGAGAAAGAAGGGGAAGGAGGGAAATTTGATTTTAAAAATCAACCACTAGCCATAAATGCTTGTAAATTTGTCTGTTGATCTAACAAGTGTGGTTCTCCATGTTAGTTTGGCGTGTTGGAGAAGGAAGGCAAATTGTATCAAAACTAGGTGGTTGAAGCAATCGATTCCACATTGATGGCATGAAATATTTTTTCCAGATCCTCACCTACCAAATCCCACTAAAGTTTGAATTTGAATGGCCTAGCATGTAGCCCACATCAGTAGATTTTTGAAAAGTCGGGTGTACAAGGATCGATCACTAAGACAAAAGTTATGGATCGGAGAAGATCTGTAGTGCAAATTGGGCACACAAGACACGTGGTGCACGTTGATTGACTAAAATATGGGTCAACTATAGATATTTCTTTGTTATTTTTTCCATGTGTCACTCAACGGGTTGTTGAAAGGATTTGGCACTGTTGGTGCGCTTTGATTGGTTGCGTGTAGCATACTCAAAGCTTGTCGAGGATGACATGGCACCTGAATGATGTAAAATAAAACAAAAAGGTATGCACGTGGAAGAATGAGGTGTGGGAGGAAAATAGAGGAAGGTCACGAAAAGGTGACACATGTGGGAGAAATGGGAGAAATACTTGAGGAAGGAACGTATGGTCAAGGTGCAACTATTACAAATTAATGTGCGGAAGGCGAGTGAGCAAGCTAGGGACTTGTTTGATTTTGAAGCAAGAGCAAGGCATGTGTGCATGATACATGAACTGCTAGAAGAAGGTGCATGCGCATAGGGTACACGTGAGGGGAAAATGGAACAAATAGGAAAATAAAAATGGAAGGAAGAGAAGTGTAGAATAAGAACACGCATGGCATGTGAGGAGAAGTAACCAACAAGATGTGCCAATGAGACAATTGAAGTATACGCAACTTGCAGTGTAGAACTTCTGAATCGGAATGTGAATGTAAGTTGTCCAAATAACTAGGGAGTTATTTAGATAACAAGAACTTCTAAAATGCACTAGAGGAACTCAAGGCTTGTTTTGCATCCAGAATTTTTGAAATACACCGGTGGAATTCGGTGGCTTATTTTGCATCCGTGAACCCCCGATTTGGTCTATAATGAGAGTGAAGACTTTCTTTACTACTCAATACCTCTCGATTTTATGACTTAATGATGAACACTCTACCGATTCTCAAGTAATTGAGATTTTGAAGCCTAAGCTTCAAAAATACACAAGTGAAGGAAGAAGGGAAATGGAGATGTTAAACTAAAGACACAAGGAAGAAAACCCTAGAAATGAACCAAAAATGAAAACACCAAGAACACCCATAATGTCAGGTAAAATATGGAAAATAATTCCCAAAATAACAGCCTAAAACCTTGCAAAACAATTGAAACACTAAAACTTACCAAAATATCAAGTGGGTTGAAGATAAAATCATGAAATTGCTAAAAAGAACCACACAAGAGGTACGACCAAAAGTTGAGGGGGCATCTGCAAGTTAGAGTAAAAATTTTAGGTGAAAATGACGTGTAAAAACTTGACCTTAAATAGAAAAGGGTGAATTAATTACCATGTAGGTGACACGTGTGGGTAGGTGGCATTTAATATGTTGACTCAACATCAAAATTTGGCTCTCTTCTTGCATGTTGTTGGGTTTCAAGTTTCGGAATTTGATGTGCACATTGCATGTAATTTTCAATATCAAACCGAAACCCAAAATGGTCTAAGTTTCTTTGTATTTTGGGTTTCGAGACTCGACTTGCAATTTACATGCACATTAAAAATCAGGTTCTGAAACCTAAAATACACTTGGGAGGTTGGGTTTCTGGAGTCAACTTGAATATTGCAATTTGACTCCTGACTTTTGATATGGTCTAATTTCCTATGTATTTTGGGTTTTAGGTTTTGGAAAGGAATTTGCATGCAAAATTCAAATTGATTCCCGAAACCTAAAATCTAAAATACATAAAAAAACTTAGTACATAGGAACTTTTCTTAAATAATTTTGTGAAAAAATTATACTTGATAAAAGGAAAAAATCATAAGGAAAATTTTCAAAGAGAAGGCAATTTGGCAAGGACTTGAAAATTGAATAGTTCACATGAGTAAAAGTAATTGAAGTAAAATTTGTTAAGGAATGATTCATCCCCCTCTCGGGCATTGTGCTTCCAACACCATGGTGTCTACAAACTATGATTGAGGAACTTTCGGATCATGTACGGATCGAAGGCCTCTAAGAGGAATTCAACAATGATTTTATATTTTTGTAAAATCTCATTTTTACATTTATAAATTCCTTTGATTTGATTGATGACAAGCTAGGAGTCTCCATAAATGTCAAGAATTTGAACACTGAGCATGACT
Source organism: Taxus wallichiana var. yunnanensis (assembly GCA_018340775.1). NCBI lineage: Eukaryota > Viridiplantae > Streptophyta > Pinopsida > Cupressales > Taxaceae > Taxus > Taxus wallichiana. The sequence continues at coordinate 225,423,528 of CM031244.1, read as the reverse complement.
GTTGTTTGGATACCCATGATGAGGGCTTCATACTCGGTCATGTTATTAGTGCATTCAAAATTTAATTTGAAGGATAGAGGGATAGGATTCCCCAAGGAGGTATGATAATGATACAGAACCTCCCCTTGCCGACACTTGGAACCATTAAAGAAAATTGTCATTTTGAGAGGAGTGTATTCTTGATCAATAGTGTTAATGGATTCGTTGGGAAATTATTTATGAGGTAGTTGATTATCATGAAGGGGGCTTCGTGAGTTTATCGACGATGGCTTGCCCCTTAATAGATTTTTGTGACATGAATTCCAGATCAAATTCAGTCATGAGCATGAGCCATTGAGTGATACAATCATTATGGTATGGTTTAGAATGCATAGCTTTAAGAGGATTGAAACTAGTGACAATGTAATTTTTATGATTAAGGAGTTAGTAATGAGTTTAGAAGTTCAAGTATAAGTCACAACAAATAATTTTTACTTTGGTGTAACGTGTTTCATAGTCATGAAGAGCGCAACTTATGTAGTATACAATTTATTCTCTACCATGTTCATCTCTATGTGCTAATATAACACCTAGAGCATGGTTAATGGTGGATATATATAGATAAAATGGCTCCCCCTCGCATGGAGGTGTGAGCACGGGTGGTGATAGAAGATATTGTTTAAGGTCTTTGAAGGCCTTTTTGACAGTTGTGATCCCATTTGAAATGGACATCCTTTCAAAGGAGATGGTGAAAAGGTTAACAATGATCTAAAAGATGGGAAATGAAGCAAAGATATTGATTGGATTCTACCTTGGAGACTACAAAGATGTTTGATATTAGAGAGAGGAGATATCTTGATGATGTCTTTGATTTTGGGAGGTCTACTTCAATACCCCCGATAAAAATGAAAAACCCTAGAATCTTACCAATAAGGACGCCAAATACACATTTGTTGGGGTTAAGGCATAGAAAGTACTTGAATAAGATGGGCAAAGATGATTTCAAGGATGAAGATATGATCTCTGCTTTGTTGATATTTACCTAGGATATCATCGATGTAGTCTCCACGGTTTTATGAATAAGATCATGGAAGATGTATGTCATAGCATGCTAATAGGTGACCCATGTGTTTTTAAGTTTGAAGGGCATGGTGCGGTAGTAAAGGTTCCCTAAGGAGTAATGAAGGAGTTTTTATTTTGGTCGGTCTCCCACTATAAAAGGAAGGAATCCCATTGACCACCTTTGACTATGTGATGGCCTATCACCCTATGTTAACATTGGTAGTGGATTTGTTAAGGAGAAGCCGAAGTAATGCTCACCCGAGGATAAGATGCACGACAGTTATGGTGTCGTAGTCTCTCATTTTTATGTGAGTTTTAGTGGGAAGCATTTATCTATGATTAGTGTAGCATTTATCTATGATTAAAGAGTATTCAGAAAGAAGTTTAGACATACAAGAATCATAGGGCTCTGTAACGGCCTCCAGATCCTTGTAGCTTCTTCAGACCGGATGTTTTAACAGACTCCATAACATATATTATAACAGAAAGAAAGATACAATCATTCATTCATAGCATGCAAGGAAAGAGAACTCCTATGAATGAAATATACATTAAAGCTACTGATATCCATGTCTATTTGCAATAGGTAACCTCATTGTATTCATTGTTTCATTACAAAGAGCCATAGAGGGTAGACCGCAATCATGCACATCACTAGGCTTGTATAACTATGCCAAAAGAAAAAGAAATTACAATACTAAGCCTAGTACATTCCTTTCTGCATCAAAGTTCCACTCACAGCAATCCTGCAGAGCTTCACCCATGTTATCTCTCTCTCTATGTATATCTCTTCCTCTATCTCTATATCCCCATCTGTATGTTATCTCTTCTCTCCTCTCTTTTTTCTATTCCGCAGGCACTTGTATTTATCATCTTCCCACGCTACCAACTCACCGCTTGCATGCCCTCGATCCATCGCCAAGTGTCGAATGTGGTCCTCCAAGTGAGCATGTTCCTTCAGGCCTGAGCTCTCCACTCCATCTCATGATGATCTTCTAGAAGATCCCATCACTGGCATGCTCTTTCCTGGGCCACCTATTGCTAGGATGGCATCTTATCCACGTGCAACCGATCATGCTTTTCACATGTTCTACCTTTGTTGCATAAATTGGCTAAGTCCCAAACCTCCTTTCGCGCAACCACGTGAACCATGTGCCTTCTTAACTCTTCCTCCTATGCACTTTTTCCTTGTGCACCCTTCTATAACTGGGATCCCGTGTGCCCACGCGCCTTCATACTTGGCCAATATTCCAGGGGCCCAACATCACCCCACACTACGCTGTTCTCCATCCTCTGGAAACATTCTACTTGACCAAGGTGCAAGTTGGTTCAATGGAACCAAGATGTAGACATATATTTTACAAAATGAATAAGGAATGAAAGAATAGGGGAAAGAATGAAGAATGGGGGACATTAATTCAAAAGGCTGGGAAAGTCCCATCATAGATCTACCTCCAGGTTGTTCCACACTTCGACCTCACCCTTCACCTTCTAGCATAGGTCACCCACCAAGGTGCTCACTTCATCAAAGCTTAGGCTAGCTCCCTGGGCACCCAAAGTGTCCACAATTTGTTCCATTTCCTTACCCAGATCCGTGAGCTTGTCCATTCTTCTGGTGATCTGGGGGTATAGTTCCTTCAGCTGGGCCTTAATTGAGCTTCTTAAAGCCTCAATCACCTCTGATTTATTTTCTACCTCAGCGTAACCTTGTCCTCTCTCGCCCTATTCCCTTGTTCTTTTCCTGGAACTCTTTCAACTCTACTTCAAGTGTGGCAACCAAGGAGCTTGCCACCTTATCTCGATCCACGCATGTGTCATATGTGGCTTCTGCAGACTGGGAAATGACCTTGATCTCTATGAGTACTTGGTCTGTACTTGGCAACAAGTGCTATCACCTTTAACCGGTCCTCCTCCTTCAGGTGCGTGGCCACTTCCTCCACAGATTCCAATGCCAAGGGTCATCTCTCCATGGTGAGGATGCACGTTAAGTCTTCTAGGCATTCCAACGTCGATGCGTACCTCTGGGGGATTGGCGTTAGATCTGGGTGTTTTAAAATGATGGCACTTTTTATCGATTCTACCTTTTTGTAGACCTCCTGCACCTTTTCCTTTTCCTCCTTGAGCTCGCGCTTCAGCTGCACGCACGATTAATTCCTCCTGTTTCAAGTTTTTGGCCACCTTAGCCAACTCCTCTTCCTTCTTGGCCAATTTTCCTCTAAAGCCCTTATGTTGTCATTCCGTGTGAATAGCCTCACCTCTGTTTCAACCGCGACCTTGTTTAGAGCATTGCACACTTGCTCATCTGAGAGCTCCTAAGCATTTACCAAGGGGTTGTCTCCCTTAGACTCTGGAAACATGATAAGCACCTTTTGGCAGACCTCAAAGTCTGGCTCATCAACGTGGGACTCAAATGCCCAAGAAAGCATCTTCTTGGTCCTGGGGTACGTGCCTCCTTCTCAAATGATCCCATGGCTATAAGTCTCTCAAGTGGGTATCGTGCTCTGGAACCTTGCGCGTAGCACCTTCCTTGAATCATCCACATAGCCCATTATCTACCTCTATTCTGCATCCAGAGTTCTTCTACCCGAGCGTGCACCTTTGGGGAAGCTAACTATCAGAGTGGGGCCTCCTAGGCTGTCATGTCCCTTTTCAATGCTCTCCTCCTTCCCTTCCTTAAGTACTATGTCTACGCTACGCTCTAACTCCTGGTCTACAAGGGCCTCGAGCATCTTCTTCACTTCTCACTCGCCACTTTGGTTATCTACTCCTTGGTAAAACTTATGTCTCCCTGCTTCTCCATGGCATCCTTCTCATCCATCTTTGTATCTTCAGTGCCTTCATCACCTTGTGTGCCTTTTTCGTCATCACGTGAATACGAACTCTTGCTTTTCATCCCCACTCTCTTCCTCCGAGTCATAGACACTAAATACATGAGGTTCCAAAGGTTCCTTGTCTTTCTCTGGCTCTTCCTCCTCATCGCCACCTCCTTCACTCTCATCCTCTCCTTCTCCCAGATATCTCTCCAAGCTGTTGGTCACCTCCGAGTCAGCTTCTTCATCCACCCTCTGCTTCTTCCTGAGAGGTGTCTTCTGGTCAGGAGATTCTACCTTCTCTTCTTCCTCTTGTGACTCCTCCATGGTGGTGGGTTGTTTGGGTGCCTCTACTTCTGGCATCTTCTCCTTTACTAGAGACTTCTTCTCCAAACATAGGTGCTTGGCTTGGCGCTTGTAGAAGGCATGCTCACTGTCTGAGCAATGCACACTTGGTGCTCCTTCCTCTCCTCTACCTCTCTTCTTAGACGTTGGCTTCTTCTTTCCCAAGGGGTCCTCAGGTATTGAGATCTCATCCACCAAGTACGTGCCCTTTTTGAAATTTGGCCTTATGCGCATGTATACGCATGCGCGGATCCTCCAAGTGATGGGAAGCATTATTGGCCTAGTCATATGGATTTCATGTGACACGTACTTCTCCACGTACATGCGCTTACCTCCGAGGTAGTTTAGTTTCTTCCTCATATCCCTATGCTCCGGTCCAACTTTCCTAGCTCCAACCTTAGCTTCTTTGATTCTTTAAATCTGTTCACTCCCACTTGGAAGTATTGGGCAGTGAACGCGAAAGGAAATTTGCACCAAGGGCTCCATGATTTGTCAATAAGTTTGAACCTACCCAAGTAGTAGTGTTGGTACACCGTGAACTCAACTTCTCCCTGTGTGGCTGCCTGGGAGTTGTTCAGGATCCTCCACTCCACCCCGAATGCATTTCTCAAGCGTGTATACCATTTTTCAAGCCGTGCTTTGTGGGGAGCCATCATTATATCACATGCATATTTTTCAAACCTCTTCATGGGCGAAGGGTCTTTACTGGGTACTCCCACACAAACTTGTCTGGTGCATCCGCACTCCAATTTCTACAAACACTATGGTGAGCAAGGACATTGCCAAAGAGGATCCTGTCCCCTTCCTTTTGCACTTTACAATTTCCTCGGCAATGTATGTGGATAAGTTATATATAGTCCCCTCTGCAATCTTCCTATAGACATGTAGCCATGGCTTGTTGACTTGCGTCCATCTTTCTTGGCCATTCAACTTTCATTACCAGTGTGCGGCCATCTTCATAATGGGGTCCTTGATGTCTGAGATGTCATAGTACCATGACCCTTTCTTGCAGGCATACTGTGATGGTCTCTTGAATAGCCTCCTTGTCACCAAGGTCATCTTCCAAGCTATCTCCCTCGCATATGAGGCCTGTAAACTGTGAAATCAACTGGGGAGTCATGCGCATCTTGCGCCCAACAAAGTGGAAGTAGTCCTCATGCACCCGAGACATCAACCACTAGTACAAGTGATCCAGCTTCCCAAAATAAGGCAACTCATAGAGTTGCAACAACCCTGCCTTTTCCAACTTGACCTTTACATCATCATTGTAGATAGGAAAACCTTTAGGTGTTCATTTGTTGGTTGGGCATACCAATTCTAATGCCATTTATTTTTCTCTATAGTGTTAGTGTGGTGATTATAGTCACTGACCAGTATGCTTCTCAAATGGGATTCCCATTCCTTCCCCATCATCACTCCATCTGGGTACTACATCTCTGCATACCATTCTTCATTTGTATCTACCTCGGGTTCTGGTTGTTTAGCCTTAGCTTTGCCCTTTCCTTTCTTGGGTGCCATGGTCGAGGTAATTTTATCACTCCAATCCTCTCCTTGTTACTCTACTTTCCTTCTCCCAACCTTCGATCTCAGATCCGTGATACAATTCTTCTAAACCCGTGCCCTAGTTTGTTGAACCCTAACTTTGATAAATTCTTCACAAGACAACATCTTTTTACTTCTTTCCATGCCCGTGTAATTCCTTCCTTCTGGTTCACAATCTCAAACTGGCTCTTCACATTTTTAATCACACAGATCTTCCACTTGATTGAATCTGAAAAACCCTAGCTGATAACACTCACTTATATCTCCAACTCTTCATTTTCGTAAAGTAAAATGAGAGTGCCCCAACCCTCTATTTATAGTTTTTCCTTTTTCTGGTCATTAAAGGCTACTTTACCTACCCCATACTTTGTTCATTTAATGTGGATTTTTAAAACAAATCCCATCTTCAAGTGCCTTCACTCATGTGCCCTTCCTACACGTGAAAACCCTCTTTAACTCGCGCCCTTCCTACGTGAAAATGCCTCCAACCTTCTGGGCGCACAAACCAACCTGACAGAGACTCTTACGTGCTCAACATGTGCCGAAGGCACTTCTTCTATCTAGATTCTTGCTTTCACCTACCTCGTGTTGCTTTAACTGCGCTTCCTTTTCCTTTGTATGTGGGATCTACAAGTAGCTTTATCCTGGCACCAACCATTCTATCTTTTCTCTTCATCTCTCTTTCAACCGGCTACTCAACAAGGCTCTTCAACACAACTTCCTTAGTACTTTTAATCACGTGCTTCTTCACTTTTCTCCTTCACTTTTCTCCACCCCACACTTAAATGATGTGTGGTCCTCTGCGCACTCATAAATTCTCCAAAAATAGCAATAAGGTTACCGGCGCCCAAGGTGCAAAACAAAACAACAACGTGAAAGGGAAACACAAGGGAAGGAAAATGCATAAAGGAAAATTTCTAAACTAACTGGAAAAACTACCTTATTTACAAACACCAAGAAGACTTATTTATAGTAGGGCTTCACCTACTGCCATTAAAGTGTCCAGAAACTTGTTCCATCCAAGACTTCAGAATCGCACGTGCCTGAATCAAGGATGTACGAGATTGTGTAGGACCTAACCAATGGACTTTCAACTTTCCAGAGATGGCGCAAAATCTAGAATCATACAATAATACCATCTGCCCAACCTCAAACTTCTTGTTTCTAATATGGCGATCATGCCAAGCCTTTTGCTTTGCCTTTTCCATTGTTTGGCTCCAATGGGCAAGTGATCATCTCTCATCCAGTTTCATTAGTTCATCAATTCTTTCTTCCAGTGCTTGCTCATCAGCTAATCCTCCCGTGCGCTATTCACAGAGAAGGTAACATAAATTCAACCGAAAAATAGCTTCCATGCCAAACACCAATTGAAAAGGTGTGGCTTTATTTAGTCTTTTATACGTAGTCCTGTAAGCCCATAAAACTGCTGATACCTTGTCATCCCAATCTGTCTTCCAACATCATAGATTTTGGTCAAGGTATGACTCAGTATTTTGTTGAATGCTTCATGGTTCCATTTCTTGTGGGTGATAGGGCGTAGTCTTATGATGAGCCACCATGAACTCAGATAACAGGATCCTCATGGTCTCATTCAAAAATGCATACCCCTATCACTGGTCAAACTCAAAGGGCATCCATACCTTGTGATAATGTTCTCCCATAGGAACCTTTCCACTGTTGCTACTGTGTAATCTTTAGTTGGGGCTGCCTCTACCCACCTTGTGAGATAATCCATGCAAGTGATGACATAACGTGACCCAGTCCTACACGTGCACTACCAGTGCAATAGGTCCTACAAAGTCTATCACCCACTTTTCAAAAGGCTCGCGCTAGGAATAGGATGCAAAGGCATTTCATCCCTCCTTCCTGGTTTTCCAATGTGTTGACAAAGTGGTCACATGCTTTACAATAATCCCTACAATCTCTGTACAAGGTTTCCCACCATAAACCTCCATTAATATTTTACGTGTGGTGGCATCACCTACGTAATGCCCACCCGCACTTCCTCCTTTGTGTGCTTCCTCCATGATGGCCAAGCTCATGCTCTAACACACATCTGTGCAAAACTTCATCACGTCCCAATTTGTATAAGTCTCCACTAATCAACATGTAGGGGCATGTGTGTATGGCCAACTGCTTCTTTTCTAATGCCTTCATCCCATCCGCGCCACACCTTCTTTTAAAAATACAGCAATCTCTTCCAAATCCGAGGGGTGCGCGCCACAATCTAAATAGTTGTGCATCTGGCATTGCTTCCTCAATACTTTGCGCGTCCTCTCTTGAATCAATTCTTGATAGATGATCAGGTCCACAATTGCTTTTTTTCCGGGCTTCACTACAATGGTGAATTCAAACTCTTGAAACAACAACACCCATCGACATATGTGCCCTTGAAGAATGGGCTTGTTCACTAAATACTTTAATGCCATATGGTCGGTGTAGAATACAAAGGGTGTCGCCAACAGATACTGTCTAAATTTGAAAAGTGCATAGATCATTGACAATGCCTCGCGCTCGGTTGTGGTATAATTCTGCTCTACTGGTGTTAACTTCCTGCTCACAAAATAGAGAGGATGATCAACAATCCCCTCACCTGGTTGTGTAAGTACTACTCCAATGGTGGTTCCTGAGGCATCTACATGGACATGGAAGGGCTTGTCCCAAGAGGGAAATCATAAAATAGGCAATGGTAATAAGCCTATCTTTTAATGTATCAAATGCCCTCTACTGTGCCTTTCCCCAATGGAAGGTACTTTTGTGTCTAAGTAGCTCTTCTAAGGGTGGTGATCTTGGCATACCCCTTAATGAATTTTCTGTAATACCCCGTATGCCCAAGGAATCCACACACTACGTGCTCTAGCTAGTAGGCTCCCTTAACCCCACAATAACTACAACTTTAGTGGGATCTACCAGCAAGCCCTCCTTACATATGATATGCCCCAATAAAGTCCCAAAGGGTGTAGCAAACACACACTTCTTAATGTTGAGGGATATCCTCAACTACCTACACCTTTCAAACATTAATCTCAAGTTGTCACAAAGTGGTCCTTAACTGACCATATACCGTCCAATCATCCAAATAAACCTGGAGAAACTTATGAATGAAGTCTGGAATGCTTGCACCACTATGCGTGAAAAGACAAGCAGTGCATTCTTCAACCCAAAGGGCATGACCGTATATATGCAAAACTTCCCCACTCGGTGGTGAAAGTTGTCTTCTCCTGGTCCTCCTTTGCAATCTGGACTTGGTGGTATCCTGAAAATCCATCCGTAAAGGAATAGATTTCGTGCCCAATGACTCCTTCCAAAATTTCTTCAGTGAAGGGGGTCAGAAATGGATCAATGACACAAACTACATTCAATTCCCTATAATCCACACAAATTCTAATCCACCCATCCTTCTTGATGTTGATTACCATCAGACTTATCCATTCGATTCTTCCACTACCTCAATGATCCTAAGCTATCATCTTGTCTATTTCCTCCTTAACCTTCACGTGTAAGTTGGGATTCATCCAGTAGGGCCTTTTTCTAACCGGTGCACACCTTCCTTAGTTTTATCCTCATCTCCCCAAGGAATGGTGAACGCATTTTAGCTCATGGTACCCACGTGGGAATAAATCCTCGAATTCACGTGCAATAGATCAATGATCTTTGATACTTCCTTCTCCATCCAATAATCTCCAATAATAGCTTCCTTAGGTTCTTCTCCTAAACCGATGTTAACTTTCTTTGTCTTTAATGGCTCATGGTAAGCAGCACGCACGCGAGCATCTACACTATCCACAACTTCGCGCATCCCTAGAATGGTTAACATCTAAACTTTTTGATTCCTCTCCATCAATCACATATACTAACTTTCCCTTCTCCTTTTCCAAACACATGTGCTCAAGCTGTAACTCTTTGTTTCTTCAATCTCTTCAAAACACACCTCCAATCCTGGTTCACCTAATAATTCCAATAGCCTATCTTCCATTCTAGCACTATCCCCCATGGTAAGGTGCTTGATACCTTGCAAGGCCTTATCAACCGATGGTTTGGTACTCGATACTCAAAGGCTTGAATAAGATCATCCGTGAGCTCTTGCCAATTCCTTGTCTGGCAACGTGTCTCCGAATGAATGTACCATGCACGCACAACCCTGTAGTGTAGAATACAACTTGTGCACCCAGAGGGATGGTGGCAAGGCTTCCGTGCCTTCTCTCTAGACCCATTCACATTCCTGGATATGGAAAGAGGTGGGCTCCTTCCCATGGTACTCCTTGATGATGGTGGGTATATTACTTCTAGAAAATCTGACAGAGAGAGCAATTCTTACCTCGTGCCACTCTAAAAGGCTCTCCTGATGTGTGGCCCACCAATGAGCTGTTGTGCGAGCAAGATGTAACTCAACATCTCCCTCCATTCCTTCTCATTCTTCCACTGAGCTTCTATCTCCGTAAAGATCTCAGGGAAGGCTCCTCCGAGTACTTGGGTAGTTCTTTTCCTCCAAGGCACCAAACCATGCATGCCTTTGTTACCTTGGTCACCGATCCTCTCAACTGCCATCCCATTAATTCGTAAGTCCCATGCCCAATTGTCACATGCCAGATTGGTGGTATCACTCACTGACTGAGCATCTTCAAACTGGATAACCCCATTAATAGGGTGTACCATCTCAGGGTCTCTGATTGAGTGCACATAAATCTTGTCTAGAACTTCTTCTCCCAATGGTTCAATGTAGGGCACTGACTTCCCATCAACCAGGGGTATAATGACCCACTCCTCTTTGTTCTCAAAACTGATGTACCCTTTGTTGAACCAAGGTCCGCATTGTTCTTGTAACACCAAGGGTGCCCAAGTAATGCTGGGAAATTGTCCGCCTGGTGAGTGCCAAGACTTCGAAGTCCCCAGTAAACTTGGCTCCCTAAATAGTAATAGTTGCATCCTTCAAGACACCGATGGGCATTGCCTTAGTCTTGTTTTCCATATACAACACATTTGAAGATGGCTGTAATGCAGGTCTCCCCATCTGATGCCATGCATCCAAAGTCAAAACATTAACCTCGCGCCATGCTAGTGTCAATGAGTATATTATTGAGGAGCCATCCATCTACAAATGCATTCAATGTAATCTCCTTGTCATAGTCGAGGTTGTGAGGGGGAAGGTTTACATGCAAGACCTATCTCTCGCACTCTTCTCTCGGTGCGTGGTACCTTCTCTCTCAACCAGGATCCTAGCAAAGGAATGATGTTCTCCTACCTTAGCAATTTTACACACCTCCTTGACCTCATCCATGTCATCTTTTTGTGCCTCGATTCTCCTTCCTTGTTCCCTCCTAGATTCTCCTTTAGACACGGATCTCCCTCGCAAGCTTCAAATAACATCCATGGTGTCCTGATATATCTCCTTCGATGCGCGGGTCTGGATACTTTCCATGAATGACCTCTTCCTCAAACTAGGTTCTTCTATCTTGGTATCTCCCTTGTGCGTGTGGCTTCTGCCCTTGTTGTTACCAAGACAGGCTCCAAACCTTCATCCCGTGTTACCCGAGGCATCCATTGTATGTCTTCTTTCTTGATGCTAACCATCGCAGCACCTTTGTCCTTCCAGTGCTGCTGATTCATATGCTCAAATAATTCTGGGCACTCCTCATACTTATGCTTCTTTCCGCACACCATGAGCACTGCAACAAGTCTGGGCACTCACGCTTGTAATGTTCTATAGATCCACAGTTAAAACATGTTCTCATGGGAACTCACTCTTCCTCCATGGTTACCTCATCCATGAAATCCTCCTCAAAACCTCTTCCACGCGTGCCTCCATCTCGTGCACTCTTCATAATGGTGATCATCATTTTTAGAACCACTAGCAATGCTGGTTTGGCACACCCCATGATCAATGGCCTCATGTATCTGATCAATGAGCCTACAATATTTAGTATCATGGGTCGTGGAGGTGAAAATATTGCAATAACAAGATACATTCTTCCTGATCACGCGCTGCAAGCAAGGGACATCTACTTGCATCATGGTCCCCATGACAAATTTCACAGTCTAATGTCACAGCGTGTACCATCCTCGGGGAAATTGTCCTTAACGTGCCCCTCTAATTCACAATCTATGCACCACAAACCACTGTGAGTCTCATGGACCGAGTTTCAGATAGATTTTCCAACTATTTAGCCATAGCAACAATCTGAGCCTCCAAGAATGGGCTAATGCCAATATCAATACTACCAACAGCTTCGACATGCAAGGCAACCTCCAATGCTTCACGTGGATCTATAAAAGTCTTATGAGACAAGGCCCTTCTAAAAGGGGTGATCAATCCTCCAAAAACCACTGTGCATGTTGAGAAGGATGTATATCATATGATAATTTAGACAAGAGAGTCTTAAAGTGCGCATCATACTCCCACACACTCTCTGCCATTCCTTGTTGTATCTCCTTCAAAGCGCTAATGCTTTTTTGCTCGAACTCAGGAATGTGGAACTCTGTCAGAATGCATTCTTTAAGGCAATGTAATCCACCACCATTTGATGAGGGTCATACTTTCTATACCAGCTATGCGCGCGCCTTGCAACGTGGTTACAAATTGACTAGCCTTTCATTCTGGGGTTGTGATACCTTTCGCGCACCATAGTAGTTCACACTTGTGAACATGTTCCACAACATCCTCAATGCCCTATAATCTGGTAAATGTAGAGACATCTCAAAGAAAACCTGAGGTGGTGGCTGGGGTCCTTGTCCTGAACCAAAGCCTTGGTTCCCTCAGTGTTTCCTCCACCACCTGATCCACCAGGTCCACCGGGTCCTGTACCTCCAGAGCCACCAGATCCACCAGAACCACTGGGTCCAATAGGGCCTGTAGGAGTTATGCCAAACCCCCATGGTCCCACTGAACTGTGCACCGATGGTCTGTGATAGTGCCCCACTACCGCTACTTTGTCCCTGCCACTCCCTGATGCGAGACCAAAAGCTTGTACACTTGCCCTTGTCCAAAAAACTCCTCCAAATACTAGAATATGTGCAGCCATAGAAGAAGGAACTGAAAAATTATACCTCCTAGGTGTGGATCTATCTCTTCCACTAGTTTCAATTAGATCAATACTTCTTCTTGGTTTGGGAAAACCAAGCGCCAGGCTCTGGTCACTGGGTGGGTTCAGATATGTGCCAACGACTCTCCTTTCTCCATGTGATGAACTCTCACCAGAAGCCGAAGGGGTCTCCCTCACATGCTTGCCAAGATGGGGTAGCATAAACTGCTCAGGTTCCACATCTTCCGTGAACCTCAACTCCTTCCCGCAACATCTATCTCCATAGATCCATCACACTAGCAGCCTCACGTCACCTAGTAATCTCCCTTTCACGCGCTTCACCATACTTGAGTTGTCTTTCTTCCCTCTCCCTTTCTATCGTATCATCTGCCATCTTCCTCCACCCGAGCTTCCTTACCCAAAGACTCATAATGGTTTAGCCTAGCCATTGGGAGCACCTCTAAACTCATGGTAACCATCAATATCTTCATAGCTAGAGGAATAACATGTAGAAATGTTCCTCTAGGTTCTCGTAGAAACTCAAACTCAGCAATCTCTGGGCAAGAATACATGGAAATGGCATATTCCAGAGTGTAGCTAGCTAGTACTCCTCCCCACCAGTGATCTATAACATGGGTCCACATCAGATCTACATCCTGCAACCTCTGGTAGTCTTCTTTGGTCCATATCCGTGATCCATAATGCCAACTTGATCTAGATGCATAGGCTGAAAGCCATCCATATAACTCTACTGGGAAGCAAAGAAAAAAAAGTCTCATACAGATCATGGTAGAGATTCTCTTCTACCCATCTACGTGTATTAAACTCAGGTCCAGTGTTGAATCTCTGGGAAAATTCATCTTCCATGCTCTTGAACCACGACTCAACATTTTCCAATGTTAACCGATCCATCATTACTCTTTACACAGATCATGATGCATGTTATATCCCACTACAACTTTGAAAAGAGGTCCCAAGCAATGGAACCAAGATGTAGTCAATTTTACTCCCACTATAAAAGGAAGGAATCCCATGCACGTCGGCCTATCACCCAGCAGAAGCTGAGTGCTCACCCGAGGCATGCGCGGGGTGTCGAGTCTCTCTTTTATGTGAGTTTTAGTGGGAAGCATTTATCTATGATTAGTGTAAGAGTATTCAGGAAAGAAGTTTAGACATACAAGAATCATAGGGCTCAGAATGGCCTCCAGATCCTTGTAGCTTCTTTCAGACCGGATGTTTTAATAGACTCCATAACATATATTATAACAGAAAGAAAGATACAATCATTCATTCATAGCATGTAAGGAAAGAGAACTCCTATGAATGAAATATACATTAAAGCTACTGATATCCATGTCTATTTGCAACAAGGTAACCTCATTGTATTCATTGTTTCATTACAAAGAGCCATAGAGGGTAGACCGTAGTCATGCACATCACTAGGCTTGTATAACTATGCCAAAAGAAAAAGAAATTACAATACTAAGCCTAGTACATTCCTTTCTGCATCAAAGTTCCACTCGCAAAGCAATCCTGCAGAGCTTCACCCATGTTATCTCTCTCTCTGTGTATATCTCTTCCTCTATCTCTATATCCCCATCTGTATGTTATCTCGGTCTCTTTTTCTCTCTCTTTTTCATCTCCTTCCTGCCCTTCCAGAACTTGTATTTATCATCTTCCCGCACTACCAACTCACCTTGCCTGCGCTCCTCGATCCATCACCAAGTGTCGAATGTGGTCCTCCAAGTGAGCATGTTCCTTCAGGCCTGAGCTCTCCACTCCATCTCATGATGATCTTCTAGAAGATCCCATCACTGGCATGCTCTTTCCGTGTGTAATCGATCACCACGTGTTCTACCTTTGTTACATAAATTGGCTAAGTCCGAACCTTATTTTACATGCCGCACATGGCATCTTATCCTACGTGTTTTTCCTTGTATGCAAATTGGGATCACGTGCTTTTCACGTGTTCTAGGGGCCCCAATAAGTGAGTTGCATTTAAATAGATGGGATGGAAAGTCCCAAACCTAGAGTGGTCATGTGAAGAAGAAGAGGAAGACTATGGCACTACGAGTCTAGATGTGGTGGAACCATGTGCCTTTTAACTCTTCCTCCTGATTTAAAGAAGCTATCTTCTAGTAGCTTAGATGTGGATATGGAAGAACTTGTAGAAGCTTTGTCAAAGGATCTCAAGTTTATTTAAGGAATGAGCACATCATTAGGTCTATAGGTCATGTGACATGCTTTAAAAGGGTTTGGATCAGTTAGAACAATAAAGGTTTTACCTTCATGTTTATATTTTAAAAAATGATGTAAGGTAGATGGGATATAATGCATAGCACATATCCATGGATGGCCTAATAACATGTTGTATTGAAACTCTCCTTCTACAAGATAGAAGAGTTTGTGAAGGCACTTAACACCTACTTTGATAGGTAAGATAATTGTGCCTAATGTAGGGGTGGAGGTGTCATTAAAGGTGGGTAATATTGCGGGTGACTAGGTGGCGATGGTGTTAGGTAGTGAATCTAGTTAAAGGCATGAGAAGATATGATATTAATGTTAGTGTCATTGTTGATCATAACATTCTTGATGAGTGTATCATCGATTTGGGCAATGACAAGGAGTGGGGGATCGTGAACTTAGGGTTGTAAAGATGGGATTTCAAAATCGTCAAAAGCAATAATGGCAGAGACATTTTAAGGGTACAAACTAGATTTGTGAATGGTTGAGGATCGTCTGATGGTACTGATATACATTGAAGGGCCTCAATCATTGTTTTTCAATGTTATAGAGAGGTTTGAATAAACTCATAGAGGGAAATTTTCACGAGAGCTTGATGGAGTTGTTTGATGATGGTATTTTGTACAAATGTGGTGGATTAAGTGTGTGGAGCAATAAGGATAGATACCTTATCCTTATAGGATGGAGGATTATATGATTCTAGAGCAAGTAAAATAAATACACAGGGCCTATTTTGACCTGGAGCCTTAAGGTCTTGTGTGCGAGACTCTAGTAGTTATATGAACAACATTTATTTGATGGAGTGGGGTCTTACTGGAAGAGACCTCACCCTTGTTAGATGTGGATGTGATGTTAGATGATGGCTTGGATGTTGTGTATGTTGGATGATGTTGTTTAATTTTATTTGGATATGTCAAATCTGTAGGGAGAATCCCTTTACCAGTAAGGTTTCGAATTATGACATGGAGGGCTTTACATTCTTTGGTAGAGTGTCCTGATGTTTGATGATATGCACAAAACACTTCAAAGTTGTACTAAGATGGTTTCCACCCTCGAGAGCTAGATGGCTTGAGAGGAGGTAATGTTATGATGGATAGTTGGATGAGTTTTCAAGGGTTCTAGTATAGTACCATGTCGAAGCTGAGGTTGAGGGGATTTTTGTTTCGTTAGATGACCTGGAAGTTAGAGTGGATGAGGTCATTTTTTATGTGACATGTTTATGTGCCAATCGGGGAATGACCTTAGATTTTATAATAGTAACTATGAATTTAGAAGAAGGACGAGGCCCTAAGATAGAAGGTAATGGCTTTGTATTTTTATGAGGGTCTTTGACAACTTTGTGATATAGTTTCTATCTTTTTGGATAAGTGGTTTGTGGGTTGTATAGTGGATTTATTGAGGTTTTGCATGTGATGTCGGGTGACGTGATCATCGAAATATATTTTTATGATTTCCATGAGGAGTTTCTTTTCTTATATTTTTGAAGAGGTCACATGTTGGTTTGAAGAAAAAGTGGTATATGTACTAGGTGTTAGAGGTGTAGGTGGGATATCTTTAATAGTGTTGATAGTTTTATGAGAGTTGACAACATTATATTTGGGTTGACTACTAGATGGGGCATGATTTGGAAAGGGTTGTTTAAATAAGTCCAAGTTTTATTCAGAGGTGTGTTTAGATTGTCAAGTTGTAGGTCACCTCGGTCGATAAGATCCTGGAGGAAGTTTCTAAATGAATGGCACATTTCAATGGCATGGCCTCAAACATAATGGTATTTACAATAGTCATTCTCTCAATACCATGAGTTTTGAAACACATGTCAATAACAAATAGGAGGAAGTTTGATCATACACACAGCTAGGAGTTTGTCGAAGACCGTGCTATAGGATTCTTTGATGGGTGTATAGTTACGTTGGGGTCAGGTGTGTTTGGAATCCTAATGTCCTTTAGATGTGGATTTTATGGCAACTTTGTTTGTTGAGCCTTTGGACTTATTATTCCTGAAAGAATGTTTGAATGGGGACTCATGTTTAGGATTCTTTGAGTGGAACTTGACTTTACTAGCTTCGAGGTGCGAAGTTCTAGTTTGCATACCATGGTAAAGGATTCATCGAATGTTTGGAAAGCTTGTATCTGAAGTGTTGATGATATGTGCTTAGCGCATGATCAAGAAAATAAATCAATCAATTTGGTTTGTGGGAGGGTGAAGGACAGTTGATTTATGATACCCCACAAGTGAATGATGAAATTTGCAATAGATTTGTCTTCAACTTATTTGATAACGTAGAGATTTGTAATAGAAATATTAATGGAAAAGTATTCTAAGAATAATTGTACAAGATGTGCAAAGGAAAAGAGGGAATATTGTGGGATGTTGTTATACCAGTCAAGTGTGGGCCCTAGGACATATGAAATGTCCTCAACATAAGGTTTTGATCATGTGTGATAAGATATCATGCGTGGTGAAAATCTTAGATGTGTTGTTGAGGGTCCTCCTTACTATAGAATTTAATGAACTTAGAGAGTTCCTAGTGTGGGGGATATGCTTTGAAAGGTAATGATGCATTAATTAGTTCATTACATATCTATTCATATGACAAAGTACTTTTAGGACCCATGGTGGTAGCTTCAAAAGTTGAAATCCTATTCATTAATGCTTATAAAGGATCGTTTTGTGATGATTGTTGGGGTTGAATGATGACAAGCTAGGTTGATTATGGACATGTGGATTTTATTGCTGGTATAGATGATATGGTAACGAGACATTGTCTTTGAAGGGAACACTTGTGGGAATGTTATAGGTATGTTATGAAACCAAAGGTTGTAATGGTTGGATTTATTAAAAAAGGATGGGAATAGAAGTTCTTATAAGGGGTTGAGATGGTTGTGGTATATACTAAGGTGGAATGGAAGTGTTGATAAGTGGTTGGGATGGTTGTAGTATATAGTGAGAATGGATTTGTGAGACAAGGGCAGTCAATTCTGTTGTGAAGAGGGGTGAGTACTAGCAATGGAACTAGTATTAATGAGAGGTATAGATGTGGGGATGGACATGACTAAATTATGGATGGAAGACATGGGTTGTTGTGAAGGGATAAGAGGGTTTGTATTAGGAATAGAAATCGAGATTACACGAGGTGGAGGAGAAGCATTGGAGGCTACGGGACTAGATGTGGAAGGAGATGTGTTAGTATTATTTTATGAAGATGACGAGCTTGACGAAGGATTTGATGATGAGGATGGTTGTTGGTTGGGTGTGTCTTGTGAAGAGATAACATTAAGGTCAAACTCGATGAGTGAGATTGATGAGGTGGGGACGAGATGCCCATGTTCCACCAACAATGGAGTAAGGATTAATTTTTAGCTAACCAAATCGTGATTAGAATTCGATAAGTGGGAAGTTTTGAAGGTGATAGTTGTGATGGGAAGTTATTGTTCAAGTATTGGTTATTAGAGAAAGATACCTCGGGAAGAAAGATATGCATTAAGGGTTAGTGGGTTAAAATCTAGAATTTCTGTAAAAAATGGATCACCACTATTGATGAGGCGGCAAACTAGGTGGATATGGGATTTATGATGTGGCTGATTGGGAACTAGAAGAATGTGGGGTTCTTGATTGGGTGTAGATAGTGATCAAAATTGGTAAATTATGCTTGGAATTTTCTAAATGGGTCTTGATAGAGTTTAAGGCTTGTTGAAGAGGGTTTGACATATTCTCGGTGTTTTGTAGATTAGATTGTTGTCTAGTTAAAATCATGAACTAACACATATTCAATAAAGAAAAATAAAAAAGTGGTTGATTAAAACATCTAAAAACAATTTACACAAGGAATTATGTTTATTTTAATTAATTTAAGAAAGGTGTGAAATGTGCAAAATAGATAAAACATGTACTAAGAGAAGGTTGTTTAAGGCCTAGTTTAAGGTAATTTCAATGATTAAGCCCTCGATATACCCGAAGGTATCGAGGCCCGAATCTATGTGTTGGTGTCGTACGAGGTGTGCTATTGGGGTATATCCCCTCACTTCATAGTCACATAATGATAAGGGTGTCAAGTGCTTAGCTAATCTATTGCCCACTAGATTGTTTATACTCAGCCAAAACACCGAGTTGACTTATCCTCTTGGTATTAAAGTTCAAGTAGGTCCACCTGAGAAGGGTTGTTTAGATGTGAATTAAGTTTGATGTGGTTTGGTTGTGTGTGAAGGGAGTTTTTATGAATGCAATTCTTTTAACTCCTAATTAAGCTATGTGAGCAAGAAAATATGAATGTTCATTTTAAGATCCAAAGGAAATGTTTTAGTTCCATGAAAATAAGACACACAAAACGCAATGCTAAAAGAAATGAAAGAAGAAAAAGAGTGTACATGTGATCAATTTTTCCTTTCTAATTTTTGATTTTAACTTTTAAGTGCACTTTGGAAATAGTGATCAACGCAAAACTCCAAGTTGAAAATTTAGGCAATATGATAAGAAAAGAAACGAAAGATATGAAATATAAATGAAAGGGGACTAAGAAGGTCCCGTC
Organism: Taxus wallichiana var. yunnanensis; assembly: GCA_018340775.1. Taxonomy (NCBI): domain Eukaryota; kingdom Viridiplantae; phylum Streptophyta; class Pinopsida; order Cupressales; family Taxaceae; genus Taxus; species Taxus wallichiana. The sequence goes on along the minus strand of CM031244.1, from coordinate 225,404,001 downwards.
AGGCATGCCTAGATGTTTATAGTGATTTTTGGTTAAGTGTTATAAATGATGAAAGTACCAAAAACTCAAATAAGATAGGGTTTAGTAGTACCTACATCGACAATCACAATGTCATGAGGATCAAACATGAATAATTTGAAAAGATCCTCCTTTTGCCAAGTGATAAGACCTACGTATAAAGACAACTAAACAAAGAGATATTAGATAAGGATGATAACAAATTTCTTGGTGAATGTCAATCCCAAGAATCTGAAGGACTTCCTTGAAGGGTGTCAACTTGTTTGATACAATTAAGTGATTTGATAATGATAAAAATGATTTAGAACTCAAGGGGATGGAAAGATCATGTTCAGTGTTGTAAGTGGCCCAGGATAAGGCAGTAGCAAGCTCAAAATCTAGGAAATAGTGAACTAGGCTTGTTTAGATGTGTCTTGTATCTCTCGTATGATTTCTAGTTGATCTTAAATGTATTTAATTCTGGTGTGAGAGAAATGTCACACAGTGATGAGCTCATGTGAGATGTTGAATTGTTCTTATGCAAAACATTGTTAAACGATCAAGAGATTGTATATGTTGGTGATGGGGTGTGAAGGACCTAGAACAATAATCTACAAAACATACATCTTGTAAATAACTTATTATATTAAATCAAAATATATATATATATATATATATATATATATATATGATAATGCTGAAAATTCTTTGGCGAGGATAGGCGACGATCGGGGTGAAATGCTAATTTTGACAAAAGGTGATAAAAAAACAATAATTGATGTAAGATGGAATTGACGGTGGTAAGGTAAACTAGGGGGTCTAGAATTATGTGGGATCCTAAAAATAGATGTTTAGATGTATTTTGGAGGCTAATGAAAGAAAAAGAGGTCAAGGGATTGATCGACGACAATCAGGATCGAATGTGATTGTTGTTTAAAACTCAAAATATTCTAAAGGTTGGCTAAATGACTAGATGAGACACAAAACTTGAAGGAGATATGTAAGGTGGATTAAATGAATGATCAAAGATTATAATGAATGTAAAATAGGCTAACAAAGATGAAAAATAAAGGTACTAACCTTGACAAATGTCCTGAAGGTGATAGAGCTCCAAAAAGAGAATTGAATCGTGATCTGATGAAGTTCCTCAGGATTTTTATAGCATGATGTTGGTGATCTCGAGTGTGATGACGTTATTCGCAAGTGCAAGCGGTTTTTCCTCAAATCCAAATTCTGACTAACTGGGAAATGGAGGAAGAGGTTGGCTAAATAGAATTGAAAACGACATCTGCAACAATCATCTTCGATTTGTTAAGAGAGGTTATAAACCAACAAAGGAAAGATGAAAAATGGTTAAAACCACTTGTCATCCTAGGGGTTTTAGGTTGTTTGGTAAATGGTGGGAGGTTAGGGATTCAAGTAGGAAGAGGTTAGGGGGTTAAGATGGGTAGGGTAAATTAGGATAGGTTGGTTTTAAGTGGTTAGGGTAGGGTAAATGAGATTTACACGGGTAAATGAGGATTTATGATGGTAGTTTATAAGGTACTTAGGATAAGGATAATAATGATAACTATGATAATGTGATTAATGTGTGTCGGGTCACCTAGGGGTGAAAAGGTGGTGTCTACATCTACATACACTTGAATTATAGAGGTAAGAACACATCATGGGGACTCATTTGAAATTTTAATAGGGAAAAATTAGAGAGGTTGAGCTTAAACAAGCTCTTCTCGAGAAGTTAAGTGATGGTCAACCCCTTGCACGTATTTTATGTCTTGTTAAAACAAATTTCATTAGAGAAAATCATGAAATAAGAATTTCAGAGTGGAATGGATTTGATTCTGATGATGAAAGCATGTTTTTTATTAACCAAGAGGTGTCCACCAAAGAGGATGACCAGAAAAAGTCGAAGAGAAGGAGAAATAGTTCTTGGACACTACCGAGACTCAACTTCAAGCCTTGGGAATGAAGATGAAGGTGAGCAAGGTGATTTGAATGAATGTAGTAACCCTAATTACTTTACATGTATAAAACTTATTGTCATCCTTAGAGATTATAGTGTTGAAACAAAAAGAATACCTTTAGACATTGAGGCAAATCAAATGGACTTTCAAGGGACCAAGAAGAATGATATAGAGCTAGTAAGCCTTATGTTTGAAATAGAGGATAAGTGAGCAAAGCCAAATGTTGAGAGATGAGTTTTTGTTGAGAAGAGAGAAAAGGAAGACAAGTTAAAAGGGATTGCAAACATTCTCAAAAGAGAAGGATGTTCATTAGCTTTAAAATTTGGGTGTTATATCAAATACATATCTAGATTAGAACCTAAATTAGAGTTGACATTAGCTATGTTTGTTTCATAACATGAGGAAGAGTATAAAGGCATCAAAAGTCAGATTATGATCCTTCTAAAGCAAATTATTGATCAAACATACGTGTTTTTTTATCAAGTCACTGATATTTTAAAGGACGAGATACAAACTTTGTTTTCTCTCTTCTCATCTACCATGGGTGTTTCAAAGATGATCTCAAGGCCAAAGTTCATCAAAAAGGAAATCTAATTCTCCTAACCAATCATTGGCTTTGGATGATCTATTTTTGCATTGTTAGGTTAGCTTTGATATGCTTTTTTCAAATTAAGTGCTTTACACAACTAAACAACTAGAGTTTTTGAGTTTTGATCATAGTTCTTAAAAATTGTAGAGTTTTGTGTCAGGTACCTTTGCAACTTGGGGTTGATTGAGTTATCTTTTAGAGGCATTAGTCTACTTCTACAAATTTTTTCGGGATATTTGGTTATCCATGCAACTAGAGCCAATTTTGGCACGCAAAATTGACACACTTCATTTTTAGCACTATGGTTAAAGTTATAAAGCTTAGATGCTTTTCATGGTGATATACACACAATTTTGGGAATCCTTATGATTAAAAGTCATCAAAAATATTTTCTCTCTTTTCCTCTACATGTATTCAAGATAAAACCAAAAGAAGTTAGAATATTTTGGAACAATTTGGCCTTGAGACATTCACATGATGGTTAAATCTTTCAACTCCTTTATTAATAGGACTGATACCTTAAAAGAGAAAACCTTGAACACATGTCACTCAACAACATCTCAAAGATTTTAAACTTGACTACTTTTATGGTTTTTAACTAGTGTGATGGATCTTCGACGCATGTCGGCAATCAACATTCAACGCATCCACAAACCTTGAGTTTTTGTTTCCAAACTTCCTAGATGTTACAAAGTGTCAATGTGTGCCAAGTGGTGAGCATCGACACATGCGAATTTCTCACACCTAAGTCATGGTCTCTAAAATTTGTAGAGAATCAATGAGCAACAAGTGACAGGGGAGGATGCACGCGCGCAATCAACACACAAAACTATATCAATGTTTAATGCCTCTCCTCAAGACCTCTAGAGAGCCGATGGGCTACATGTGGCTTGGATGGAAAAATGGAAACAATCAACATATTAAGCTTCCCAAAGTTTTAAACCTAATAATGCAGCGATGAAGGACACAAGGAGGCAATTGGTGTCCTGCGCTCCGTGTACATTGAAACTTTTATCTCAACCTCAACCATGTCAAAGTACTAATTGAAGACACGTGGAAAAGATCAAAGAGCTCGGGAGATGCAACATGGTTTTCTTCTTTGGCTTAAATTTGATGGTATGTGTATAGTGTCAAATAGAGCTCATGGACGTCACAAAGGGCATGATCTCGGTTTGTTTTTTATCAATTATTTTATTGGGACCTATATTTGACCTATAAAATCTTAGAGAACTTTTCATTCATCCTAGTTTCAAAGAGAAAGGTTGAGATATCATAGAGTATTTCTTTATCCAAAATAAATCCCTAGTTATTTGAACAACATATATTTCCATTTTGACTCTAAGGTTCTACATTGCAAGTTGGGCACACTTCATTTGCTCCTTTGGCACATTCCCTTGGTTGAAGATTCTTCACACACCCGTGTGCACTCCTCATTTCCTTCACCTCTTCTTTTCCTTTTCCTTTGTTCCATTTTACCTTGCGCACACCCTCTATGCATTCACCTTCTTCCCAACAGTTCATGCATCCTTCACGCGCACCTTGGACTTGTTTTCCAAAATAAGCTAAGTCCACGACATCCTTGCGCACCCCCTTCCTTGTTGGCATACATTATTTTGTAATGATTGTGCCTTTGCCATAACTTTCTCCCTCATGTATTCGTCCCATTTCACCTACACGCGTTACCTTTTGTGTACCCTTCCTTCTCTGTTTTCCTCCCACACTTCACTCTTTGTGTGATACCTTTGTGCCTTCTTACGTGCCATTTTGTGTCACGTGGCATCTATCAAACATTGAGTGTGTTACAAAACTAATCAAAGCATGGTAGTTAGGTCTTTGAATCCTTGCAATAAACCAATGAGTGACACATGGTAGAAAATGACAAAACAATTATACAATTTGGCGTTCTTTGAGTCAATCAACACATGCCACATGTCTTGCATTTTCTATCTACACGACAACTTCTATGACATCATAAATTTTTCTACAAGGCTCTAACACACGTACGCTCGGTCTCATTTGGAAGTTGTTGACATGAACTACACTCTAGATCATTCAAATTCAAATTTTAGTGAGGATTTGGTAGGTGAGAAATAGGGAAATCTTTTTGGCCATTAATGAACATATATGATTACTCCAACCACCTAGATTTGATCTGATTTTCCCTCCTTGCTTCTCCTACATGCCAAATAGACTTGGAGAAGTGCATTTGATAGAAATTTATAGGTGGATTTGCAAGCATTGAATGCTTGTTGTTGGTGGTTGTGATTCAAATATGAGTTTTCCCTCCTTCTCTCCTTTCTTCTCTCATCGATCTATCTATAAATGTAAGAGCATGGTTCATTGTAAAGGGTTGGACATTTTGGATCCTCTAGCATTTGCTAAGGACTCTGTATCTTTGTATTTTGAGTTGCAAACCTCTAGATTTGGATCTTGCATGTGGATATTAACCTTCAGATGCCATTGTAATTGACTATGCATTTTTCTGGAAGTAATAGAAGCATTGTTTTGTGGCTATTCTCTACCTTAACATGTTTGTATCCTTCTTTCTTTCCTCTCATTTGTATTGTGTGTTTGTTATTCCATTTTAAATCCCTTGCAATTTCTTTTTCATTTTTGTGTCTCATGGAATCGATCATGTGAATGCATTTTGGTGTCATGTTGCATGCACTTGCCTAGCCTCCTTTATGCCTTCTCCTTCATTTTCACTCAAAATAGATAGTGTTCATCCCACTTTTTTGGTGTTATCACCTCCTTAGTTTAGTTTTCCATTTTATGTTATCCTTTTATCCCTAGTCCCTTGGCATTGTTAGCTTAGGTTTCACTTTCAGCATTAGGAGTAGTAGTAGTAGTAGAGGTAAGTAGAGGAATCAACCTTCTCCGGAGGTCTGTCTCAAGCGCGCAAGGTCCCACAACTTGGAGATAGTCCCATTGTTGACTCAAATGACTCAGTTCTTTTAGATATGAGACACGGGTGTAAGTTTTGACAACCAATAGTTTCTGACACGTTAGGTGGGACCAACATTGAAAAGCTTAAATTTCATCATTGTTAAGTTTGGTGTGTGATTTAGTAATTTATAGCCTTTAGAGGCTTGTTTAACACATCTGGTGACTCCCAACATCAAGATCTATTGATTTTTAGCAGTCTAAGCACCTTTCATGAGAAGAGTACATACGAGACAAAGTGCAACAATAGCTGAAACATCTTTTGAGTACCTCAACTATCTCTGAGGAGAATACGTACTAGAACACCTGTGTGTGCATCTCCATCTCTAGCACATCGTGCGCATTCCACTCCTCCTCAAAAAAATTGCATCCTAATTTCATGGTGCTACAACCACCTCCTCCTCCGAGGAACTTTTCCAACTTCATTAGTGGAAGCCCTCTCAATCTTAATGCACACATGACATGATATGCAAACAATCGTGCTCAAAAGTATCCCATACTTCACTGGTGAGAATCAAGTCACCCCTATTGAGCATATCTAGGATGTAGAAAACATGTGCTCTATCTATTTGATCACACATGATGATGTAGTAGTCAGGCTATTTGCAACCTCATTCAAAGGTAAAGTGCTCAATGGTACCGAGGCCTGAGACCTGCATCTATTGCCACCTGGGATGATCTTGGAACAACTCTATGTAATTATTTTGAAGACAAATCAGATCACCTATCACTTGGTGGTGAAACAACTGACTACAACAAAGAGGGCACCCAATGAGCAAATGACTGATTTCAATATCAGATTCTAGAAAACTTGGGACAAAATCCCTCAAGTGGTAAGGCCTACAACCCCAGCATACTTTCTTGTATTATCTAAGGCCTTAAATAGTGACATCTCAGTCATGATTCAATCCATGGGGGTAAAACCCTTTACCTTCTTACAATATCAATAATAAGGGCAGAAAATAGTCTCATTCAGGTGGGAAAGTTAGCTCCTAGACCTCCCATGCCCTTATTCTCAAAGATGTCTCAATGCACCCCAGCCTTCTATTTCTCTCGATGTTCTTGTGCAGAGAATGCAACTGTTGCATCCACATCTTATTCTCCCATGCACGAAAAAGAAGATGAAGAGATGAAGCCCCGATTAGAAACTTATCAATAAATTTATATCCTTAGAAAAAAGCAGAGCACAAGCCTTTAAAAAATTCTAATCAGGGAGCATAACCAAAACAATCATCCTGGCGGAATCAATATGGAAACTAGAGATATGGGTAGAACTAGAAAAATGATAGATGGCATGCTAACGTGCATCTTACCCTTACAAGTTATTCCTCCTGCACAACCTCTTCCAACACCCAACACAAGTCAAACACTAGTTCGAGTTTAAAAACAACATGGCTCAAGATTTTGAATGGTGCTTTCCTTGCAACATGCCTCATAGTCAATATCACTGCACCAACGTCATGCACATGTAGCCTATATGATCCAAAATGCTTCTAACTATGAGCCTTCCACAAGTGCAATGAAAAGAGAATCAAGAAAAGCCAGAAGGCTCCTCCTAAAGGCCAATTTGATATTCTTTTTGCACCGAGAACTTTTGTGCAATCAATCAAGCTATAGATGATGCAAAAGACAAACGCACGCCTAGGTTGTTGACAACACAAGATACAAGAAGCGTATGCTTGAGCTCCGATGCGCAAGTCTTAGTTCTTGTAACATAGGTCGATCCTGAAAAGCAAAAATATGTAGCCAAGGCATCTAGTAGTCAAGGCACATAAGTTCCTACATGTGAGGTTCCACGCAATGCTCCTTTTGAAGTGTGCACACTCCCCTCCTTTTGGTAGGTCAAGCCTCTGTGCAAGCTAAGGCCCCTGCTGCATGCACTTAAACAATCAAGAAGAGATGTTGTTGCACCCAAAATTCATAAATAAATGGATCTTCCATTCAACATTGTGGACCAAATGAAGAAGACAAATATAAATGTCACAATGTGGGATGCCCCTGACCATTCCATCTCAAAGCGTGAACTATTGCATGAAGCTCTAAGCGCAACTTTGCACCGATCAACTACCAAAAACACATGTGTGTGCTTGCTATCAATATTTGTTAAGAAGAGGAGAAGCAAGTAAGTAAGGTTGTCAAAACCCCACCTTTCTATATGTCCTTGATCATAGGAAAACACCTCATGCACAATTGTATGATTGACTCAGTGCTAGTACTTTATGTCATGCCTAAGAAAATTGTTGATGTCCTAGGTCTTAAGTACAACCCTTTGTCCAAAGGATTCCTACAACTTGATGGCTCAACTGTTACCACTTTGGGAGTCATCAAGGGTCTTGAGTTAACTCTCCATGCATGTCCAAGCCTCACCATAACTCAAGATGTGTCAATCATTGACTTACCTCCTTTGTTTTCCTTGTGTTTCAAGGGATTTTACTGCTAAAGTGGGTGGTTACTTGTCTTCTGATTGGTATCATATGTTACTCAAGACAAGGTATGGTACCTTTTACCATACAAGTTGAGCCAATATTTTCCTATCATGTTGAGTCATATGACCCATCTCCTCTCCAAGCCAATTTCCTAATCCAAGAAGAATAAGTTTCAAGTTTCTAAAGAGAATTTTGTCCCTCCTCCTCTTCCTGATTAGTGTTAGATGAGTGGGTGAAAGGCACCACAAATTTGATCCATATGTTAAAGATATTGAAGCTTTTGAAATTGGGCTTGGTACTTATTGCATCCTTAAAGAAGAAGTTGTGATGTCATGCGCTCAAAAAATAAAGAAAACTTAGGGTTATGGAAGTTATACTTTGATGGTTCTAGAAGTAAAAATGGCATGGGTGTAGGTGTTGTTCTCATTTCTCCAAGGATGAGAAGTTATTCTTCATGCATAGGTTGTAGTTCACATGCTCCAACAATGTAGAAAAATATGAGGCATTGGTGCATGGTCTTTGATTGTGAAAAAAAAACATAAGGCGTTGCAGATCTTTGGGGACATAAAACTAGTTATCCACCAGGTCACAAACAAATGTGTGACAAAGAATAAGCTTCTCAAAGCTTATAAACATAGATTTTGGGACCTCCTTGAGAGATTTGATGCTCTAAATCTGCAGGTGGTGCCAAGGAAGATGAAAAAAGAAGTTGATCAGATGGTCGCATGCTTGGCTCACAATTTTCTCTCCTGAGGATTTTATCAAAGGGAAATGCACAACATGTCAAGATGGTAATTAGACCATATATTCAGATAACAACACCAACTAGAAAGTGTTTGACAATGACACAGATCATCTAGTTTATTCATAATGAAGTTGAGTTCTCTTCAAGCATGCAAGTTGATTTGCATGACAATTATGGTGACCAAGTGATCCAGCTAAAGACAAACAAGTTTCCTAAAGGGTTGGTCACCTTAGAGAAAATATTTAGCCCTGATGATGAGTTCAAGGGTGAAGAAAAGAATATATGCGTGACGCAAGAAGACTACAGTCCAGTTACCATTACGTGCGTCAAGGAGTTTTTACTTAGTAAAAGCTTGTGCGCATGATGAAAAGAAGGCCTTCATCTCTCTTTGTTAGAAATACAATGATATTTTCTCATGGGAGTATGAAGACCTTAAAGGATTTGATCCAAGTGTTGCTCAACACTCCATTGACCTTGATCCTAACATCAAGCCCACTAGACAAAAAAGAGGCTAGTCAATCCAAGGATAGAGCCCCTCATGAGGAAAGAGTTATCTAAACTCATTGAGGCAAAGATCATTTTCCCATCAAATACTCTACCTGGGTCACGAATCTTGTTCCAATGCATAAGAAGAATGGTGAAATCAGACTCATGCGTTGATTTCAGATATTTGAATAAGGCATCCTCAAGGATCATTATCCTTTTCCTTCTATGGAGCATATTTACAGACTATGTGGCTCGTGCAAAGATTTTTATATGCTCGATGGGTATCAAGATTCAATCAAGATCCTATTCAAGGAAGAGGATCAATTCAAAATGGTGTTTACAACCAAATGGGAAAACATATGCATATCAAAAGATGCCCTTTGGTCTTTCAAATGTAGGTGTAACATTTCAGCATGCCATGGATATTGCCTTCAAAGGATACATCAATGAGTTCATCTTGGTTTACCTAGATGACATAACTATCTTCTCAAAGTAGAGCGTGGATCACATGGCACATCTAGAGAAAGTCTTTGAGAGATGCAAAAATTTTGGGGTGTCTCTTAACCCCAAGAAGTGAAATTTTGCAGTGGCGTAGGGAAAGCTATTTTGGGCCATGTGGTCTCAAAGGATGGCATCGCAATTGATCTTGAGTGTGTTTCAACCATCTTGGCTCTTTCCTTGTTGGCACACAAGAAAGCCTTATAGTCCTTCCTTGGAAAAATCAACTTTGTTAGGAGATTCATTCCTAACTTTTCAGGACTGGTAAGGCCCATCACCCTCATGCTCAAGAAGGACAACCTTCAAGTGGATAAAGAAAAGGAAAGGAAAGTTTTAACAAGATCAAGCAAGAAATTGCTTGTGCACCAACACTCATCAACCTGGACTACTCAAAGGATTTCATCCTTTATGCTTATGGAGCTGATGTGAGTGTTGTTGTTGTCCTGACACAAGAAAATGAACAAGGAATGGAGCAACCAGTGGCTTTCTTCAGTCAAAAATTAAAGGATTATGAGTTGAAATACAGTCACATGGAGAAACAGTCTATGCCATCATGCGCGCACTCAAGAAGTTTAAAAAAGTATGCTCGCCACAAACCACATCAAGGTGTTAGTTTTCACACTCAAGTGTGAGAGAATTCATCATGGGAGAGAAATCAACGAGAAAAGAGCAAGATGGGTGACCAAAATCATGGAGTATGATGTGACTATCAAAAGCCACAAAGCTAGTAAGAGGTAGCACACTCTGCAAAAAAGCTTTTTGAAGATGTGCAAGATGAACCGAGACTTCATTATTTCTAGATGAAGATCTCCCATGCATGCAGCATGAATAAAATGAAGCCCCTGGAGCACACAACTGGATGAAGGACATGATCACATTCCTTTCCAAGGGTGCATACCCTCCTCTGTTTGAAAAAAAAAAGAGAAGACATCTAAGGCTGCAATCTATTCCATATGTTCGATTGATGGTCTTCTCTTCAAAAAGAATCTTGATGGCATGTTGTTGAGGTGTATTGATGGTGTGCAAATTGAAAAAGTGTTAGCAGAATTTCATGATGGATTCTTTGGTGGACACTTCTCTGCCAAGACTACAACATGATGAAGATCATAATGGCAGGACTCTTTTGGCCTACCCTATTCATAGATGCGCACAAGTGGGTCATGAAATGCAAAGAATGTGCTTTCTTTGCAAGAAAGAAGAAATTGACAACGCTTCCCCTGACCAATCCAAGTGGATCAACCTTTTACACAATGGGGTCTTGACTTCATAGGCATGATCAATCCTCCTTCAAGTGTTGGCCACAAGTGGGTGCTAACAACTATGGATTACTTCACCAGATGGATAGAGGTTATCACACTCAAAGAATCAACCGAGTCAGTCATCCTCATCCTTGACTTTCTCAAAGGTATTGTAACAAGGTTTGGCATTCCTCAAGACAATCATTTTAGATAATGCAAAATCCTTCCTTGGTACTAAAATCATTGATTGGGCTCTTAGTCTTGGTATATACTTGAAGACTTCCTCCAATTATTACCCTCAAGGTAATGGCTTGGCAAAGTCTACAAACAAGAACCTAATCAGAATCATGAAGTGGACAATGAGCATCAACCAAAGACAATGGCATAAAGGTCTCGCGCACTCTTTGGGAAGACATAATCACAATGAAGAAAGCAATAGGAACTTCACCTTACAAGCTTTTCTATGGAAAGGAGGATACACTTCCTTTAATACTTGAGTTGAATTCATTGTCACTTGCCCAACAAGCTAATTTGAAGGCATAGACCAGAGAGAAATCAGAATGGCATAGAGCTGGTTGAACTTGAAGAATCAAGGAATTCTACCATGATCAAGCTAGAACAACATCAACAATCAACAAAGAAATGGTTTGATAGAAAGGCTAGGCCTCAAGCTTTCAAAGTTGGGGACTTAGTCTTAAAATGGGATGCTTGACAGAGCAAACTAGGGTGCCATTCAAAGTTTGATGCACTTTGGAGTGGCCCATATACTATCAGTTCTTGTAAGGAGGCTAACTCTTTTGAGTTATCTCATCTTGATGGAGGCGTGCTATCAATCCCAGTCAATGGGATCTATCTCAAACCCTTCCATTAAGCTTGTTGCATCATTTTGTATATATTAGAGTAGTTTCAATTCCTCCAAGTGTGTTATGTGCACATTGTCTTGTTTATACATAGTTCTTTCTTCCTGTGTGCTTTCTTGCATGCACTCTTTTGTTACTTCCAGGATGTCAGTCATCTTCCAAGTAGATTTTGTAGGTTTTGTAGGATTCAAACAAAGTTCAGAGATGTTTCATCAAGTGACTTCAAAGGTTATTCTTCAAGGTTCAGATCATAATTTCATGATCACATAAGTAGACTCCATGCCCAATGGATGCTCAAGCTACGATCTCCTTCATCTAGTAGGAAGATGGCCCCAAAATTCACCAAACTATTATCCAAAATAACTCCCATAGTTATTTGGACAACTTATATTTCCATTTTGACTCTGAGGTTCTACATTGCAGTACGCACACACTTCATTTGCTCTTTTGGCACATTCCCTTGGTTATAGATTCTTTTCGCGCCCTTATGCGCTCCTCCTTTCCTTCACCTCTTCTTTTCCTTTTCCTCTTTGTTCCATTTTTCTCTGCATGCGCACCCTCTACGCATTTGCCTTCTTCCCAGTAGTTCATGCATCCTTCACATGCACCTTGGACTTGCTTCCCAAAATAAGCTAAGTCCCTGACATCCTCGCGTGCCCCCTTCCTTGTCGCCACACATATTTTGTAATTATTGCACCTCTGCCATACATTTCTCCCTTAGGTATTCCTCCCATTTTGCCCCCACGCGCGTTACCTTTGCGCGCCCTTCCATCTATTTCTCCTCCCGTGCTCTCACTCTTTGGCATGCATACCTTTGTGCCTTCTTCTGTGCCATTTGTGTGCCACATGGCATCTATTAGACATTGAGTGTGTTACACACAACCAATAAAAGTGCACCAACTATGGGCACAAAATCCTTCGCAATAAACCAATGAGTGACATGTGGTAGAAAATGATAAAACAATTGTATAGTCGGTTGTTCTTTCGGTTAATCAATGTGTGCCACGTGTCTTGCGTGTATCATTTTTGCACTGTAACTTATGACAAGCCATAACTTTAGCTACAGTCTCTAACACACGTGCACTCGGTCTCATTTAGAAGTTGTTGACATGGGCTACTACACTCTAGATCATTAAAATTTAAAATTTCAGTGGGATTTGGTAGGTGAGAAATAGGAAACATCTTTTTGACCATTAATGAACATATATGATTGCCCCAACCACCAGATTTGATCCGATTTTCCCTCCTTGCTTCTCCTACATGCCAAATAGACTTGGAGAAGCGCATTTGATAGATTTGTAGTGGATTTGTAGGAATGCTTGTTGTTGGTGGTTGTGATTTAAATTGAGTTTTCCCTCCTCTCCTCTTCTTCTCTCATTGATTCATCTATAAATGTAAGAGCATGGCTCATTGTAAAGGGTTGGAAATTTTGGATCCTCTAACATTTGCTAAGGACTTTGTATCTTTGTATTTTGAGTTGCAGACCTCTAGATCTTGGTTCTTGCATGTGGATATCAACCTTCTAGACACCATTGTAATCAACTATGCATTTCTGGAAGTAATAAAAGCATTGTTTTGTGGCTATTCTCTACCTTAACATGTTTGTATCCTTCTTTCTTGCCTCTCATTTTTATTGTGTGCTTTGCCGCCCTAAATCCCTTGCAGTTTTGTTTTCTTGTTGTGTCTCATGGAATCGATCGTGTGAATGCATTTTGGTCTCGTGTTTGCACATGTCGACCTACCTTTATGGCTTCTCCTTCATTTTCACTCAAAACAGATAGTGTTCATCCTACTTTTCTAGTGTTATCGCCTCCTTAGTTTAGTTTTCCATTTTATGTTATCCTTTTATCCCTGGTCCCTTGGCATTGTTAGCTTAGGTTTCAATTTCAGCATTAGGAGTAGCAGTAGTAGTAGAGGAACCGACCTTCTTCGGAGGTCTATCTCAAGCATGCAAGGTCCCACAACTTGGAGACAGTCCCATTGTTGATTCAAACAAGTGTTGTGTGTTGCTCAAGGAATGCAATTGGGGCCATTGGATCTTTAACTAGCTCGTGATTAGTTTCTAGTTTGTCGTCGATCCATGGTGAATCCACATGAGTGATTTGTGCATGCTCTTTCCTCCTCTCTCTTTCGCTCTTAAACTTTGAAGTTCCTCCATTTCTATTTCGGAATGTTCTCTAAAGTGTATAAATGGACGACGTATTGGCTTCATCAAATCATCTTCTAACTTGACCATTTTTGTTGGATATATGATCCTTTCATTTGTTTAGTCTGTAGGTGTTCAATTTAGCTTTGTTTTAGATGTTAGAGTTATGAATGATTGTGAGCAATTCAGGGGAAGTTGCAATTTAGATCTAGGAGAGTAGTTGTGCATGCTTAATTTTGTCATAAACGAGATAGAAAATTTAGACGGAAGCTATCATCGTAGTCTAAAGTATATTCACCTTGATTATTAAGATATCCATTTGGTTATTAGGTGTAGAGGTTTGATGTGTAATCACCAAAGCATTTGATTATAAAATCCTTGTGGATTTTTGGTTTCATTTGCACTTTTAACTTATCATGTGCTATATTTTAGATTATGACTTATAGTGGTTTGATAATTAATTAAATCTCAGTGTGTGTGGTTTAATACTTGTTAGAATTGTGGGGAGCTACACTAATTGTGTAGATTGATGTTGCTTTTTATGTTATTTTGATTGACTTCATCTTCAACTTTGTAGGTTAGTCCAATGGATAAGGCACGTTTTGAAGTTAGAATGATCAACCCTCATTTTTATCAAAGCATGTTGTACTTACCTCTTTAAGACCTTTGTTATCATCTTGCTTATTTTTAGAGGCCTCTCTTTTATAACTTTGGATTTAGGTTTATGAGCTTTCCTTTGATCATTATGCTTGTCTTAAGTGCAATCAACTTATAAATCATGAACATCTTTGTTGTAGTAATCTATTTGTTTGCACCCTTTGTCAAATTTTAAGTAGTCTTATGATTCTTCTGTTAGTGACAACAAATTGGGTGGGAAATCATATTGGTTAAGTTATATATTTGGGTATGCTACACTAATATATACATACTTTGTGTTATTTGACACATTTTGGTTGTTGTAGGTCTCCCCCTTAGGTTGCAGAGCCCAGAGAGTAAGAGGTTAACCACCCTCTCATTTGTTGCCTTAAATCTACCCTTGATTGGTGAAGAACTACACATATAGGGTGACTCATACTACTCTCTTCACTCGCCATTACATGTGGAACAATTTTGAGAGCCAATATGGTCAAAGGCATTTGTAAGAAGCTTTTGAAGTAGTAAAGCCCTTTCTTATGTGGGTGGGGACAATTTCCAATCTCATCTTTCCTTCAATGATCATAACATCGGTGGTCATCCATTGTGTCTTGAGATAACATCCTTGTTGAAATTCACGGTATTAAAGTGTTCATACTCTTTCGAAAGGAATTTGCACCATTTGGGACTTAATTTCTTTTAGAAATTAGGGTTCATGACGTGAGCTCAAATAGAAATTTACGCTTGTTAACTCAAGTTTTCCTTGATTCTTAGAATTCAAGAGCTCATGTCAAATGTAATGCTTCACAAATTGAGCCTTGAATTTCCTAGGGTGTGGTGGTGAGACCGAAGATGTAATATTGACACATCATTTCAACATTACAACATGAGGTTGTTATATTAGTTGATGAGTTCCTTTTCCTCATCTCTTGGAAATTTGAACTCTCATTGGAGTTTGAATTCCTTGCCTAGAACTTGGATCTTTCACATTGATTGGGTTTAGAATTCCAAATTTGAGCCAAAAATTTGCCATTTTTGTGGTGTTTTATCTATTAAGGCATGCCCTTGGGGAGAAACTCAAGACATTGGTGTTTCTAATCCCAAGTGACCTATTTGTGCTCATCCAAGTCTTTCAAACATTTGTTTTGGTCTTGCCCCCATGCCCAATCTTTTTGGCATTGGATCCATCTCTCTTCTAACCTTTCCATCCCAAACTTTCACTTGGAAAATGGCCTTTTTGGTGACCACTCAAGTTGGTCGGCTTATATAGATTCTATATGGATTTTTTTAGATCTATAATGTCTTTTCAAGTCATGGAAAGTTAGAAATGCTACTATTTTTAGCAATGTTGATATTTCACAGTAATACTTTTTACGAATGATAAGGTTCATGATATACTTTGTGTTTTTAAGATCTAAGCTCAAGCTAAAAAAATGGCCTTGGAATCGCACTACCTGTAGAAAATGCTTGACCACTGGGGGAGTGTGCTATGCACTATGAGCCAGTACCACCCGATGCACCGAGGCTAAGCCCTTTGCTTATGACAGTGAGGCGTAAATGCATTCACTCTCATAGTCGCCATTCCTCCCGGTTCGTGGTCACTCCTTTGCTCCTCCACCTTAGTGGGGTAGTTGGAGCCCACCTCCTTGGAGGGGTGGCTAGAGTTTGTCACCTTTGAGGGGAAAAACTATTTTTGGTTTGTTTGGTTGGCTATCTTAGGCATCGGGTGGCATTACCATGGTTGGCTCCTCTCCCCGGGATGGGGAATAATGGTGCCTTTGGCCTTGTAGGGTAATTCTCAAAGTCAAGATGGTTGGATTGCGGCCGAAGTGTCGACATAAGAATTAATTGGTTTGGGAGCCTCCCTCCCAAAGATGATTCGCCGCCACCCCCAAGTCTTCTTCTTTACACTGTGCTTGATTTATTTGATCTTGTTCTAATGTAATTTGGTTACCATTTTCACATTTTTTGAGCTTCGTGTTCTCTATGACCTTTGTCTGCCGCACATGACTTTTTTAATTACCTTTTTGAAGTTATATTTTTTTGTTGAAACACATCAATATATTACCAATAAATAGGTGGTTGGAAATGTCACGTCTAAAAAAAAAAAAGCGAATGGAATCTACGATCTCTTAATATAAGGGCATGGTCCCATGGAAGGGCTTGGGCTTCTATTTTCTTGCAGTAGAAGGTCCCATGCTTGTTTTTAAAGCCAGCTACAGGAAATAATAGAATCTAGGCCTATAAAATAAGAGCTCCACTTTTTTAGCCCCCTAAACTTAAGAGGTCGCTGGAGAGGGGGGTGGGAGTTTCCTCCTATAGTTTAGGGTTGATAAAATCTAATATACATTCCCGCCATTATTTTTTGGTGATTTTAGAGAGAAATATGATTTTATTTTCCTACAAATAACCATAAATATCCAATGGGATCCTATAATATCTCAGCAGGTATTGTTGAGGAAACTAATAAAAAATCATGGAACCTTAAAATTGCTAAAATGCTCCTAAATTTTCTCGATATTTAAGGAGCCCCCTTCCATGGGACCATGCCCTAGGCTTATCCTATATTTAAAAAAACTTGGGCCGAGCGGGGAGAAGGGAACGAAATGGGCATTTGAAATGGAGAGCAGTAACCCATTAACCTGAGCGTGCTACATGCGCAGCGGAATTCCCAAGCATTGATGGAAAATTCATCTCTGTTAACAGGCTTAGGCCGCGCCCCTGCGTACACGCTTCTCATTTTCATTCTCTCTTGCCCAGGTTTGCATTTTTAACCACACCTTCTGCAATGCGAAACAAATGATTCAGACGCCCTCCATAGTCTATTTAGGAAATTAATTATAGCGTGAAACATTCGACGTACAGGTTAAGCGTGAAGCAACATTTTGTCCGTCCCCAGCGTACATCAATTCATAAACAGACAGTTGTAAGAGCAGAAAGGGAAGCTTTGAGGGTATCGACTACACATATTTCAGACCCTACCCAAAGAGGTAACTGTTTTTGTATGATGATTGTATTTCTGTTGATAATTGAAACCTTCCATGAACACTTTATTTAGATTATTGTGGGTGAAGGGAACACTCTAAAAGGGTGAAAAGCCTAAAGCATGGGATTACATTAATCGTTCCTCCCCTACAAAAAAATGTTTCAGTGCTTTGCCTTGTCGTTATTAAAATAAAATACATGCAGAAAAATGTCTTTAGGGTAATGGTTGCTCATGAAAACAAAAGAGCAAAATTCCACGAAAACTTAATTACGTGATTGTATTCGTTTCTAGAAGAGGCGGTTTTGGGTGTGTAATATAGATCAATGAATTACATCTAAACGCAACATGAATAATTTAATTATGTTTAACTAGACATCGCAATAAATGTACAATGAGAAATAATGGCTAATTATTAAATCCGAACAAAAGATAAATTTTTATACAGGGTTGTGATACTGTATTTTTTCCTGTGCTGCCAATCCACATTTTGACTTGGAATTCCTATCCCAAATCTGGAGCTCTAGTGTACCTGCACATAGATTTTCTTCTCGATCTTAGACGGGCAACAATACCTGAACGATTAAAGAAAACATGTGGTTTGGGCTTGCAGTGAACAAGAGATTAACAAAGCTAGTGTTGTCCAGTGCACAGTGTTCCTACTTCCAATGATTGTTCTAACATGAATAAGTGTTCTAATGATTGCTTGATTTCTTCCAGAATGTGTGTTAATGCTCAATAGATTCTCTCTAATGATTTCTAAATACAATGAGTCTGAAAGAATTACAATGTTTGTCTGCTTATAGGTGACATTTGAATTCAAATTAAACATTTTAAACACCCATTTTAACTTCCAACTGCTAGGACCTGGAGAGGGAAATGAGGGGAACATGAGTGCTCTCAATTTAGAGGGGGTTTAAAGCATAAGGTAAGGTGAGGATAAGGGAGGGGACTTTTAAAATAAGATCAAACAAATTATTGGATGCACAAGAGGGGACGAATTACAGCAAGGTGGAAGTCAACAATATGGATCATATTGACTAATTTGAACCAAATTAGGTAACATAAAACAAGCATATCAAATTAATATAAAGTAACAATAAATAACTCCACCAAACCATTATAGTGCCTACATTTTGCGCCACTTTGACATATTGTCATGTCCCCTTTTTAAATAATGTATAATAAATTAATAATATATTTTAAGTGTTGAAAAGTAACTTTGTAAATGACACTAATGTTTTATTATTATAAGAAGTTATTTTTTGATAAAACAATATTAATGAGGAAATAGAAAAGGGAAAGTTGTTTTTTGGACTCTTTCATTGTGGAACTTGACTTGAAAGTTGTAAAGAAGAGTTTTTCCATTTGGGGGTCATTTGAGATCATGTTTTGTCATATCTTCATTTCTATCTGGAAAGTTGAGCTTGTTGCTTCAACCTTCAGTTATTGAGGATGAAAACCCTCTTTGGCCTACAAATTTTGGGGACGAAAACCCTCAATTTCTCCTTGGTGATTTCATATAGAGGTCACATTTGAGCTTCATTTCAGTTAATCAGAGCTAGGGCACAGATTTAAGGTGAATTTCAGTGGTTGGCAGCTAGGGCATCCACAAGAGATCAGATTTTCAGTCTTATATCAGCTAGGGCAGCCATCATTCAGTGGTAGCAGCATTGGAGGGCATCTTGAGAGTGTTTTGAGGTCTTTTAGAGCTGGGTGAACCCCTAAGGGAGTGGATTGAACCCTTGTGGGAGTTGTTGCAAGGGTTTTGGGTGGTGCATTTGGTGGTAGGGCAGAAACTACAGCCCTTCTCTCTTCAGATTTGGCATCAAACGGTCAGCTGTATTCCTCTTTTAATTTCAGTTCAGAAATAAATTGAAATAAATTCATTTGCTGATTGTAAAAATTATTTTCTTCATATTCATGTGCCAAGTGGATTTCTAAAGGCTTTGCCCCTTGTGGGTATCTCTACTTGTTGGTTTTCCATAAATAAAAGCAAGAAGTCAGACTGTTGTACTTTTTATTGATAAGGGTTTGAATAAAAATCTGTTTGTTGCATATTTGGTATAAGGGTTTATGTGAATATCCATAATTTACTATTTTATGCCCTAAGGGGATATTACAATGGTATCAAAGCTAGAATTCTCCCAGCCTGTGAGGAGAAGTCAGATTTGAATGCACATCGGTGAGGAAGGCCTCAAGTATTACCAAAGGAGAACACCAACAAAAAACGCCATGGGAGAGCGGGAACATAGACGCCCCTACGGATGAGATGAGTTACTTGCAAGAGTTAATGGTACAAAATCAAAGGGAGATGGAACAAAGCTTCCAAAGAACTATGAGGGCATCTATGATAGAATTAATTCAAACTATATAGGGTGTTATTGAGAACAAGGGGAATCTAGGAGAGGGCAGCTCTTCCGCCAATGAAAGAGCTTCAATCAACCCTCCTTCGAAGACTTTTAGAGCTAAGTTTTTGCAAAGGGAAGAAGAAGTTCCATTAGAGGGGGAGCAACAACCACCGCCTCGTCAGGAGGATGAGATGGAATGGTTTCATGAAGGGTATCAGGCTCTAAGTCCAACAATCCGCCATGACATGTCTTTCATGGAATATTATGAATTGAAGACAAGGAATGGGCATAGAAAAGGAAGGAGACATCAACAAGAAGCCATCAAAAGGGATTTTGATCTAGCAACAACAGCCCCTAAGGGAAAATTTTGCCTTTAAGACAACAAAGGGCATCTTCTTTTGGGCAGCCTAGGAGTTCACCTTCTGGGCAACCAAGGACAGCTCCATATGGACAACAAAGAAGGCCATTTCATCAAGGTAATGTGCAACAAAAAAGAGCTTCCAAAAACAAACAAAGAAGTGGAAACAAGGAATGAGCTAAGGAGGAAAAATTTGTGTTTCATTTGCAAGAACATGCTTTATATGTTATGCCAAGTGTCCAAAGTTGATGTGGTTTTAGCCCAAGAAGTACCCATCACTCCTCCCAAGGTTGAGTCATTATCGAATGAGATGGACTTATAGGACAACTATGAAAAGGCACTTGACAAGATTGGTGGTGTTAAGGCAAATCCATCAAAAGCTTCTACTTCAGCCAAAGGAGATAAGCACTTGGACCATTCCTATGATGTCAGTTCAAATTATGAGAGGAATGTTCGATCCAAGAAACATATAAAAGGAACTATAACCAGATTGTACCAAGCCAAAATTCACATGCTAATCATACACCACGATCAATAAAATGAAAGCAATTCGCCATAATAACTTTACATAAGCCTTTAAAACAAATGAGCAACAATATCATATATTATTATGGAACTCAATGAGAAAGGGGCCTGCTTATATAGATAAGAAATAACAATCTAAGAACCACCAAGGTCGTAGATCAAGCCATAAATCAAGGAAAAAATTAGTCAAGACCATAGATTTAGAGAGAACTAGGCATCAAAGATCTAGTCAATACCATAGATCAAGGAAAGAACTAGTCAATACCATAGATCAAAAAAAAGGAGCTATACCTAACAACTAGATAATATCCCCCTAATATCTAAATAAATAAAAAAATATCCACACACATAAGTGAGTGAAGATAAATACAATAAAGGTAAATAAAGTACCTAGGTGAACATGAGCTAAGGTAAATACCTACTCTAACACCCTCCCTCAAGTGAAGCTAGGGGCCAAAATAGAAGTGGCATGTCCACAGTATGAGTCCCGACAACTAGGCTTGATGAGGTACTCATGTACAATATATCCATGAAGAAATCTCGAACCAAAAGAAAGAAAGAATCCTGCTAGAAGGAAAGAGAAAGAAGAAGGAAAATGTTCTCACGAACACCCCTCAATAACAACTTCCGAAACCCCAAGCATGCCACGCAACTCAAGGTAGTCAGGTGATGCAAAAGGCTTTGTAAAAATGTCCGCAACTCGTCGCCGAGTGAGTGTACTCCAAACAAAGAACTCCATCGTGAATGTGCTGACGAATGAAGTGGATGTGTATCTCAATATGCTTGGTACATTGGTGCTCAACTGGGTTGTGAGAAATGTGAATTGCACTTTGATTGTCACACCAAAGTACAGTCGGTGAATCCTATGGGAATCCAAACTCTGTCAATAATCTGCCAAGCCAAAGAATCTCTTGACTCATCAGAATCGCTGCCCTATACTCTACCTCAAGATGAAAGTGCAATTGCTTGTTGCCAGATGCCCAAGAATCGGAGAAGAACCAAGACAAAAAAGTTAGCCGGAAGTGGAATGCCTGTCATCAATAGAACTCCGCCAATCTGAATCAGTATATCCAACCAACCGAGTAGAACCCCTAGTGTAGTGTAGGCCAAAGTGGGAAGTGTTTGTGCAAATAGCGCAATATCCTTTTAGCAGCCTGCCTGCCGGTGACTACTATGAGGAGGATGTGCAAACCAAGACACAAGCCCTACCGCAAATGAAATATCGGGCGAGTATGGGTCAAGTACATGAGACTTCCAACCAACCGCCTATACAAAGCAAGATCACAAAGTGGAGTGGTACATGTGGAAGTAAGGGTAACCCTAATCGAAAAGGAGATGAACTTAGCTTGTAATCAGCCATATCAAAGCGTTGAAGAAGATCGCGGGTGTACTTTTGTTGAGTCAAATGAATCCCTGAATCTGTCTGAGAAATCTGCAAACCAAGGAAATAATGCAATAACTCAAGGTCTGTCATGTCAAATTCTGTAGAAAGAGCCCTCTAAATAGTCTCAATGTGGGAAGAAGAGCTGCCAATAAGCAACAGATCATCAACATACAAGACAAGTATCACAATATCCTCACCAACATGTTGGAGATACACTATATGATTAGAGTGGCAATGAACAAAAACCCAGTAGATAGAAAAAAGAATCCATCTTCTCATACCAAGCCCGAGGGGCTTGTTTGAGACCGTAGAGACCTTCTGAGCCTACAAACAAGAGAAGAATCTGAACAAATCCAAAGAGGTTGCTCCATGTATATATTCTCTTGTAAATCTCCATGTAAGAAGGCACTCTTTGCATCCATCCGGTATACGGGCCACCCCGTGATGCAAGAATAAGCAAGTACAAGACGTCAAAATCCATCTTGCAACAGTGCAAAAGTCTCGAGTAATCAATACCTTCAACTTGTGAAAAACCTTTACAACAAGATGAGCCTTATATTTGTTAATGGACCCATCGGTTGCGTATTTGGTTCGGTATACCCATTTACACCTAACCATCTTTTTACTTTAGGAAGAGATACTAAATCCCAAGTATGATTCTTCATCAAAGAAAAATACTCATTTGCCATCGCATCATCCCACTCCTGCTTCCCACGAGCCTTTAAAAAGACTGTGGATCCTCGAAAAACTTGAAACAAAAGTCCAAAACCCGTAGAATGTGTGTAATGATGCTTAGTGGGTGGAAGATCCCGTATGAAAGGTGTTGCCTCGTAAATTGCGATGCGAGCCCACTTAGGCATAAAGTGTCAACATCGGTGGGAATATGATCGTCAACGACATCTATAACCTCCTCATCAACCTCCTCAAGATGAGATGGAGGCATGGAAGAAGATGAAGAATCATGAGGAGTGAAGCGCTCATCAAACCGAACATGTGTTCAAAAACAACGTCGTGAGTATCGAATCTGAAGTCGATAAACTCTCATGTCCTCACAATACCCTACAAAGATCAAGGGTTTACCCTTCTTATCCAAAGCTTTCTTTTACTTCTTTGGCACAAAGGCCGAAGCATGGCTCCCAAAGACTCGAAAAAATGAGACATCCGGCTTAGTGTTGGACCAAGCTTCCTCCGGAGTCAAATGCTTAAGTGCGCTGTGAGGTGTGCGATTCGAATGTAGTTAGCACAATTAATCGCTTCGCCTAGTAGATAGGATGTAAATCTCTAGAATGCATCATACGCTTAGCCATTTTCTTCAAAGTTGTATTCTTACGTTTCTCGCTAAGCCATTTTGTTGTGGAGCATGAGGAACAAAATGTCTTTGGTGAATAATGCCTTGAGTTGCCAAAAATCAGAAAATTCATTGTTGAAGTATTCCCCCATTATTAATGCGTAGGTTCTTTTATGCAACTAGAGTTTGTTTCTCGACCAAAGCCTTGAAAACTTTGAAGTGTGAAAAACATCACTTTTGTACTTGAGAAAATAAACCCAAGTACGCCTTGAGAAATTGTCGGGTAAGTGCATACCGAGCTCCATCAAAGAGGGGGTAGGAAAACCATCAAGTCACTATACACAAGCTCAAGTGGTGAAGAAACTCTCTTGGACAAATTCTTAGGAAATAGATCTTGGTGTTGTTTCCGTAATGCATGGCCAGAACAAATTCCTCAAGATAAGAAACTCTAAGAAGACCTCGGAGGATGGAGGAAAACGGAAGGAGGTCGATCAATGACCTCTCGTTAGTCGCCAACGACGGGGCCACATCAAGGTTTGGTAGCACATTTTGTTTCAGTTGTGTGTTTGCTTCCAGTTGTGCGTGGTGTGTTGCAGTTTGTAGTGTTCTTGTTTGAATAAGTGAAAATTTCACATTGAGGGGGAACATGATCCAATGTTCCATTTCCAGTTTTTAGTTTGTAATGTGCGAGAAACAATTTTTCCTATGTTATTCCCTGCAGTGAGATGTGATGAGAGTTGATAATAGTACTTGGCACATCATGATGTTGTTATAGGTAAACCACTTGAAAACCTTCATTTGTGGTTTGTGGTAAACCAATCAAAAACCACCATTCTTGGTTGTTGGTAAACCATTTGCAAAACCATCACCTTGTGGTTTGTGGTACTCCAAATGTAAAACCACCATTCTTGGTTTGTGGTCAACTGTTTGTAAAACCATCCTTGAGGTTTGTGATCATCCTATGAAAATCACCAGATCATGAGCAGGTGCAAGTATAAGACAGGTTTTCCCCATGTTCACACTAAGGGGGAATGTTAGGAAATCCTTTGTTAGTGCTCTCATATTTGGTATTTACCGTATGGTAAATTACTTGTGTTACGGTAAGTTAATTTGTTAGTAGAATATATTGTTATAATAACAATATATTCCGTGGTTATTTGGTTACACCGTATTATTATAAATGGGTCATTTGTTACCTATTTTGTAGGAGGTAGTTTTCCTACCTCCATGGCTATATAATAGCCATTATATTGTGATCGTTGTTTTAAAAACCGGTCAAACCGAACCGAACCGGCCGGTTTCAAAAAAAAGTTGAGTCGGCCAATCAGGACCACTAGGCCGGTTTTAGCCCAAACCGGCCAAACCGGCCGGTTCCGTACGGAACCGGCCGGTTCGTCTTTTTTTTCCTGTGCGCGGCGGCAGCAGGTAAAAAACACGTTTTTCAATGTTTTTTATTTATTTTTTATTGCTTCTAAAGTGACTAAACCCTAATTTAGTGTGATAAATATCCCCCCCCCCCCTCTATCACTCCACACCTCTCTCATTGAGCATTTGTGAGCATTTGTGAGCAAAAGCATTTGTGAGCATAAGATTGAAGAGTTTATTTTTTGTAGTGAGCTTGGAAGTTGGAGGCTTGGAGTTTGTTTGGCATTGCTTGTGGGCTCTTTGTGGTGATATTGGCATCCATTTGTGAGCACCTCATCTCTATTTGTGAGCACTCTCTTATTCGCAAGGATTTGGAGGATTGGGGCAGCCTTGAATAGTGTTCATTTGGAGTTGTTTGGTATCAAGTGTGGGCTCTTTGTGGTGGCATTTACATCTACATTTGGAGTGTGGGCTCTTTGTGGTGCTATATACAAGCTTGGAGCATTTACTCACCTCATTTGTGTGCACATTGAAAGGTATGTTACATTTTAAACTTGCCTCTTATTTGTAAATTTTATTAAAAAGAAATAGGAAATTTATTTATTTTTTATTTGCATTTTCAGATTTGTTTGCATTTGCAATGGCCCCCAAATCAAAAGACCCTACATGGGCCCATGCAGACGTAATTGATGACCAAGTTTTTTGTAAATATTGTAAGAAACACATCAAGGGGGATTCATAGGTTGAAACAACACTTGGCTGGTCAAAGAGGCCAAGTTACCCCATGTGAGGCACCTGGTATTGATGACATTAGGTTGGAAATGAAAAACATGCTTGAAAAACATAGAGAAGAGAAGGCTAGGCAAAAAGAGATGGAAGCTGAAATAGGGAGAAGGAGGGAACATGCCTTGAGTGTTGAAGGATCTTGCTCTGACCCTTCTGTGACTGTTAGAGACCCCTTTCAATATATACCTCCCCCATCCACTCATAGTCGAGAAAACCGGCCTCAAAAAAGAAAGAACATTCAAAGTTTTTTTCCATCTTCCACACCTGCCACTGCTAGTGCCTCTATGCCAACACAAAATCAGCCTACCTTGGATAACCATTGGAAGAAGCAATACAAAGCATGACTTTTGAGTACATTCTTTAGATGGTGGTATGATGAGATATCCCTTTCAATGCTGCCCGCTCACCTTATTACCAGCCGATGTTTGATTCCATTGTTGTTCTTTGGTAAGGGCTTCAAAGGCCCTAGTATGCATGACTTGAGAGGATCACTTAAGAAAGAAGTTGCATCCATAGATGAATATTTGAAAGGTCGCAAAGCTTCATGGGCCAAAACAGATGCACTATCATGTCGATGGGTGGAGTGATGGTAAGAACCGCACAATAATAAATTTTCTTGCCTCTTGTCCACAAGGTACCATGTTTTTGAAATCGGTAGATGCCTCGATAGGGTAAAAGATGCAAATTTATTGTTTGAGCTTCTTGGATGAGATTGTTTTAGAGGTGGGGGTAGAAAATGTTGTACAAATCATAATGAGATAATGCATCTAATTATGTTCTTCTTTGGTAAGATGTTAGAGGCTAAACACAAAACAATATTTTGGACTCCATGTGCTGCACATTGCATAGACCTCATGCTTGAGGATATAGGGAAAAAAGATTGGATCAAGAACACTGTAGAGCATGGCAAGAGCATCACCAAATACATCTATAATCACTCATGGGTATTGAACCTAATGAGGAAGAACACTGAGGGCAGAGAACTTGTTAGGCCAGCCATCACGAGATTTGCAACGAACTTTCTCACGTTGCAATCTCTTATTTCCCAACAACAGAACTTGAAAAGGATGTTTTCAAGTGATGAATGGAATGCATCAAAGTGGAGCCGGAAACAGGATGGGAAAGACACAAAGAAGAAACTTTTTGATAATTTATTTTGGAAAAAAACAGCAGAGATTGTGAAAGTTGTTGAGCCTCTTGTTAAGGTGTTGCGGTTGGTGGATGGGGAAAAATTAGCCATGGGCTATATTTATGAGGCTATGGATCAGGCAAAGGAGCAGATAAGGGCAGCATACAAAGACAGGGTAACTAAGTATGGGCCTATATGGGAGATCATAGATAATAGATGGAACAATCAACTCCATCGACCTATACATGCAGCTGGGTATTTCTTGAACCCAAAATATCATTACAGAGCTCAGCTTGGAGAAGATCAAACAGGAGAAGTAAAAGATGGTTTGATGAGTGCCAGAGCGCATGGTCCCCGATGAGATGCAACAACTTGAGGTTCACCGCAGAGATCGCCTTCTTCAACAGAGCCACGGGAACCTTTGGGAAAACCTCGCAAAGATCGCAAGGATGTGGACCAACCGTAAGAAATTCTAAGTTTTTCAAGTTCATTTGATTAAAATTTTTAATGAATAATCATGAATTTTTAGCATAAGACAATATTTTTCTAATTAGTTGAATTACGCTTTAACCTTTAAGTTATAAGTTTATGTTTTACTTTTAATTTTTAACTGTGTTTTTAACTTTTTGTTGTCATTGTTTACTAATTAAACATTTACATTTTTTATCGCAGCACATTGGTGGGATTCATTTGGTAGTCCGTGTCCTCAATGCAAAAGTTTGCAATTAGGATCTCGAGCCAAACTTGCAAAGTGCTTCGGGTGCGAAAGAATCGGTGAGTACATCTTTGAGCGGATTCACACGAAGAAGAGAAACCGTTTGGAACAACAACGGTTGAATGATCTTGTCTTCGCGTCTGACAACCCTTCGGTTAAGGCGTAACCATTGTTGAACCAAGACTCGACATCGATCCCATTGTCTTGGATGATATAGATCCAACTTCAGAATGGGTAGAGGAGAGTCAGCCAGCAGAGTTTGATCCCGATGACTTGGGGTGGATGGGTTTGGATCAAGAATCTGATGAGCCATTAGCAGCACGGCCGCCATCGTCACGAGACACAAGAGCACTAGTCGCACTCGTGTCTACTCCCCAACCCGTGCAGCTCCAGTTGTTGCAGATGTACCTGAGGATTTGGATGAGTCCGAGTCAGAGCCAGAGGCCGGTGATCATATTGATGAGGATGACCTTGAGGATCCCATTTCCAGCAGCGGTGCAGAGTTTGATCATGATGATTGATCATTGATGTCATCTAGTTTATTCTAGAGTTTTGTAACTTGTAGTATTTGTAATGTATCAATGATCATATCATGTTGTTTTTTTGGAGTCTTGAACTATGGAGATTGATCATGGAGACCATTTAGAGCCTCGTTTGTCTATGTATTTTGTTTCGAAATCTCATCTATGATATATGTATTGTGTATTGGACTTGGAGTTCGTGCCATTTTGCTATAAACACCTTTCTTGCATATATATAAGAGAAAACTTTGCATATTCTGTGTGTACTTGTTGGAATTATGGTTTTTAACCTTTCAAATATATTATTTTCATTAAAAATATAAAATTTTATGTATTTTTTAGTAAACCGGTTCATTAAGTTTGAACCGGTCAAAGTTCCGTTCCGGTCCGGTCCGGACCTCGGCCGGTTCCGAGTCCGGTTCCGATTTTTAAAACATTGATTGTGATTGAAATTATAAAAACAAATATTATTTTCCCCGTGCAAATCTGCTTGTTCCGCTTCACCATGTGGGTATCTCCTTGTGTGTATCTCTACTTGGTTTTCCATAAATAAAAGCAAGAAGCCAAACTGCTGTGTTTTTTATTGATAAGTGTTTCAATAAAAGTCAATTTGTTGCATATTTGGAATAAGGGTTTATGTGAATATCCAAAATTTACTATTTTATGCCCTAAGGGGATATTACATGTATCGCAATTAAAATCTTCAATAAGTGTATATCATGGTAATATTATTAGTAACATTACTTAACGAGTATATCCTACAATATAGGATAAGATCCTATCATTTAGCAACTAATCCTCAACTACTTCAACTATTTATGGGTGCTCCCACAAACACATGTAAACCTCTAATAACAACCTCACTAAAGACATCTATTTTGACTAACAATCTATATTATAGGTTTAAATAATTAAACCTATTTACTTCTAACTATACAAAATAACCTAGATTTTCCAACATTTCCCATTACTACATATAATACTTTGGGAGAGAACACACATTCATGTGTGAATTGGAACACTCTCATTTCAACACATTTAGAAATGCTTTTGTGATGGGAAGGCTCACACTACATACAAACATGCAAACATGGACGCACACAACTATGTACCAAACATAGTAGGGGGTTTGGGATCTCACTACACAATCTCGGTTAGAATGGTCCTCACTAATCAAAACAAATTTGTGAATGAGGAAAAACATTTGGTTTAACACGAACAAAGAATGGATTGGGACTCATGCTCTCGTCCATACCCTCTAACATGTGTAAACAAGGACACACCTAGCTGTCCACAATACGATCATTCACACTAGGCCCTATCTATCATCGATACAATTTGTGAATACAGACAAACACATTCTTCACAACAAGTGTAGCATTGGCCTCCACTTGCTCTTCACTAGTGCTCCTACGGTGGATAGGGCCTCATTGAACAATTTAAAAAAACTAGTAGTGGAGCTAGGTCGTTACCATGCCTTCTCAATGAATGTTGGCGACCTCACCGATCATCTCATATGTAGCCATTTCTTTTGAGCACCGCCATTGATCACTAACAAAAGTATGGTTTTCATAGGCATGATACCATCCTCGTTTGTAATTGTTTTGTCTCTTGATTTGTAGTGTGCTCAAGATTGGTGATTGTCTTCCAACCTCCTTTCGTCCTTCAACGCCCTCGAAATGTTGCTCACTCAACTAGATCAATCTTGCTGCGTATTAAGGGTTTCAATGTTGCTTCGTCAAGGACTTATCTCGCTCACGATAGTGATTTTCCCCAGCTCAAGCAAGAAATTCCATACCAATTATACATTCCTTACAAAACCTTATTTCTCCGGTTATGATATTTTTCCCCTTAAAACACAAAATGGAGACACCAAAAGACAAAACTAATACCACCAATGAATGCAGGCTACCCAAAAAAACCCAAAAACTAGTGGTCACACTACTATACTCAGTTAGAATTAAAAATGAATTTTTTATTTGATGGATACATTTAAAAAACACGATTAACATTAAAAAAAGCTGCAAAAGTTTTCTAACCCTTCACTTCCTAACGGAAATGACCAAGCTTTTGGCTTATAATACCAACTCCTTTATGCAAAGCATTGAAGTGTAAGGATATCAACTTTATTTAAGATATACCATTAACAAAAAAACATTGCCAAATATTTTTGTAACAATTATACAAAGGAGAACAATCTTTATAAAAACATGCTGACATGTTAAAAGGACAAATCTTAAGGATGGAAGATGAGAAAAATGAAAGCATTTATTAATTTCTTAAAATGAAATCAAACAATTCAGGCTATCCACGAAAAATATTAAATATATTTTTTTGAAAACATTTTTCAAATTCCAAATATTTAAAAGGTGTAAAGTAGATGATTTTGATGCTATGCTACTCATTCTATGACAGCGCTGACAACACTAATTCCTCAAATTTCATGTGCATGGAATATTTATTGGTGTAGGTTGAATTCATGTGCCCTTGCGTTGTCGGTGGTGCCAAAAGTCGAGTTGATTCATTTGTTCACATGGATTTAAAGCTTTAGATTTGCAAATTTCTTGTCATCAAACAAGTTGTGGTCTGATAAAAATACTATTGTATAAAGGTTTCCTTCAAATGTATCAGCTCATTGATTTGAATCGTGCCATTTTTAGAAGCACACTCAATACTCAAAATATTAAAATAAACTTACTCTTGAAGCGCATAAAAACAAACAATGGCACACAAATATTTTCTATATTTTCCATGCTTCTAGAGAGTTGGCTTTGCTCTTATGCTGTTATAGTATTGCTCCTTCTTCGACCGCCTCCCCTCCTTGGAACGCCTCCCGCTATTAAGTTTTACTATTTATTATATCATATTATTACTATGCCTATATGCAAATAAAACTTTCACAGGGTCTGGGATCTTTGATCTGTTACCAAAATCTTCAATAAGTATATATCCCAGCAATATTATTACTAACTCAACACATACATACACAATGAGCATATCCTACAATCTAAGATATTATCCTCTCATTTAGCAACTAATCCTCAACCTTTTTGGCTATCTCGTGGGTGTTTTCACAACCGCCCATAAACTCTACTAACAACCTCACTAACATAGCTAGTTGACTAGCAATATTATAGGTTTTAGTTATTCAAACCTATTTACTTCTAACTATATGACATAACCTAAATTTCCCCACATGTGGATATAAATGGAAGTAGAAAGAAGACTGGATGCAAAATTTTGTACTCCTGGAATTCTAGATCAAAAGCCAATGCTCTAGAGAATCTGCATAAACATTATTTCTTTTTCTAAACACGCATAGGTGAGTGCCAAATAATGATAATAATCTGTTGAAATTTGAAAACTGAAAACAAGATACCTGATATTGTGGAGAAGGGTGTGAAGATGACATGGCGTTGAGTGCCTCTCAATTTGGATGAAATCCCAGGTACACATCTCGATAAAAACTAAGTGAGATCTGAAAATAATTTTGGCTAAAAATCAGAATAAAATACAACTTACCCAATATTTGAGTAACAATCTAAATATAATTTGCATTTAGTCTTGAATGTTGTCTTGAGAAGAATCTGCCGGAGATGAAGTGAGGAAGATGTGAGACTGGGTGGAGTTAGGCACCCTTATTATATAATGTCCGTAACATCCCCATTTTAAAATACCGAACAAGGGAATTTTTTTTTTTTTTTTATATAACGTTCTCTGTTATGAATTATAAAATTCAAACACACGTTCAAGTTTTAACAATTGTTCTCTGCCCAAACAACACAGTTTGGATCACACAATTTCTTTTTAAAACGAATGTTCCCTGTCCGCATATTTATAATATGGAACACACATTCAATGCCATTCAATCTTATAACAGATTCTATATGCTGCTGTAAATGACTCGAGGAACTGCCGATCTTCCATTTTCATGGCTCGGAGTTTCAACGATCCTTCATTTCATGACTCGGCAACAACCGATCCTTCATGTCCGTTTATGCATAGTATAATATATATACCAGTTCTTATAACCGTTTCCGGTTATCGAAGTGATCCATTTAAGAAGCCTATCTGAATATCTGTTACTGATATTCATCTGACATCCTGCATCTTAAATTAAGTGATAAGGACAACGCAACCAGCAATTGCGATACTTTGGCCAAAGATTTTCACATGCTTTGCATGATCATATTCCTGGATGTTATACACATCAACGGAATACGTCCTTCACTTCACTTCACCTGTTATCTAGAATGGTCTTTCCTGGTTCCTACCAGTCCTCTTCGTTTAAGGTCAGTTTTAAACTTCCAGTTTTCCAACTAGTAATATGAACGAATATAAGAAGGCACTCCTGGTAACTAAAGATACGCAGACATACGGTGTCGTTACCCCACGACTCCGTGTGTCTAGTTATCCTTAGTATTCCGGAGTCACTCCGTATATCTGATCATATCCTATCCCCCGCTAAGAGTTACACATTCAGCCTATGTATTCTAGATGTTTTGATTCGGGAGGGCATTGCTATATGTTAGGCCGCAACATTGTGTCGTCATGAAGACCCCGTCTTCATGGAGACACTACTGTAGCTGCTGGCGTATGCCAATGTCCTGCAGAATCCACCCATCGAGAACACACATCTCGCTAAAGTGACTTAGCCACGAATTAATAATTAAAATCAACTTTTCAAAGATTCGTGCTTGATCCTCGATCCTCGTTTCGTTGCGATTGATATAGCTAAGAGGACTAAACCGTCCATTAGCTTGTTATGCATCTTCTCCTTTGTATCGAAGGGCTACATTTCCCTACTTGGTTCACTTCTTAATCATTGGATTAAGCAGTCCGTACCGACGGATGTGATAAGTTTAACCTATTAAACTTAGCCAAGATTTTCCAACTGCAACTAAATTCAGAATTCTAACTTATTAGACGTCATTTAAACGAGGTCTAATTCCCAAGAAATGTATTCATTTGTTCTCCTTAACGTTATATGGTTAAGGTCCATTAGTTATGGATATACTTATCCTATATCCTTTATTCTGAATTTAACACACGAGATCATTAATGGAGCTCGAAAGCGAAGTTCGATTACTCCGAAGTTTAATTGGTATTCCTTAGCTCCTAAGCTAATCCCGAATACCTTCCAATTATGGAATCATATTCTTCTTAATCCTTTTAATGTCAATTAAAAATTCATCTTTACCCAAGTATGAATTAATTGCATTTTTCAACTTAAAAGTTGCATTTAGGTAAGAATAGATATCAGTTTCCATTTAACATCCATCCAAGGACAATTAAACAAATCCAATCAAGAAATAACATTATATTTCCAATTTAGACAACAATTCAAACTGATATAAACATTAAAATATCACACATGTAATTGTATTCAATATTTCATGTCATAATCCGTACATTTGCCAATCCAACCGATTGGGCATGGTTTACATAAATCATCCATACAACTCATAGATAGAAGAATATACTTTCTTCTTTTCACAATTCCTCGAAGAGGAATAAAAGCGACAATTACAATACATCATCAACAAATCAAGAAGCATCAGAAAACAGCCAAGTCTTCATTCTAATCAAATTCCATCTGCAAAATGAATTGCACGGGTCAGTTCAATGAACTGAGCATATTAAGCACTTATCCTTAAAATAAGGTGTTTCAACTAATTGTCTCAATAAAAGAACCCTGCTTTTATGAAACGACAATTAAACATTAATCACGAAATAGCACAAAAGAAAGATCAAAGCATAACAACCGAACTATCAAAATATCATCACAATCAGCCAAGGAACTGCTGTCCCGTTTCCACATAATCATTACAAGTATCAATTCACAATATTTGTAAAGTTA
The DNA here is from genome assembly GCA_018340775.1 of Taxus wallichiana var. yunnanensis. Taxonomy (NCBI): domain Eukaryota; kingdom Viridiplantae; phylum Streptophyta; class Pinopsida; order Cupressales; family Taxaceae; genus Taxus; species Taxus wallichiana. Next base: position 225,370,211 of record CM031244.1, on the reverse strand, counting down.
GGAATACAAGTAGCTTACTGCATATATAACATACTGTTATCCTTTCCACGCCTTTCAATAACAATGAATGCAAAGGATGAAACTAACTGGAATGTAAATCCATTACTTTCCTTTCAGTTCATACATCATATTAGAATCCAAGTAATCAAGTACAGACAAGAAAGCGAACAGCAATGCATATAGTTGCTCCCATCTAAGCACTATAAAATTCATTATTCACGAATTACAGATTTCCAACTGAATGAAAGTAGAAAAGATTATTTTTCCCAAGTCATTCATTCATATCTCTATTTCTTTCCACATGACTGTCCTAACAGTGGAATCCAAACGAAAGACAAATCAAGATAACAGTTCAGAGTGAAACTTACAAAATCCATTCAGAATTCACTTTCCAGCAGAAGAGTAATTTCATTTATAATCCGCTTTAATTGAAAACAGGGAAGAATTCATCATCCATATCCATACTTCATTTGAATCAGACTCATATGAAAATCCGAAACAGGTTAGTACAACATTATGTTCATCCAAGATCAAACAATATAAGGATGCATACCATATATTTACCATACTAAAAGAAACCATATTTCTTTCACTGTATGCTAAACAAATAAACAATATTACAATCATACAGTCAATTAATTTCATGATTTCCTAATCCTATGAACGTATCCCGTTCAAAACAGCATATTATTCATTGTTGTTGCCTACAGCAAATCCCATCATAAAGCACAGTAAGCCCCTAATGCTATCTCCAAAATTCAACAACCAACAGAGAACATTTCCTGCCCTTAACCTTCACTAAGAAAACAACCATCTTCTTTGGACTCATCAAGAATTGTTCAAGCTAATTTCAATTCTCCCAAATGACAGTACCAAGATCGGAAGACCACACGAAATATTTAAAAATTTCATTTGCACAGAAGGTACAACACTTAGAAAAATAATTTAACTACCGCTGTCACTTCCAACAATCCGATCTTATAAGGTTCAAATAACTTAATTACTATCTCTTTCGAAATCAATAGCAGAGGAGGAAGAACTAATTTCCATGATATCAGTAAGAACAATCATTTGCTCAGAAAGAAATAAAACATCCAAATCGTGCTCACTGCCAACAAGCATTCTGCCCGAATCCCCTTTTTGGTTGAGTTCAAAATAATATGCAAGACTTCGGAATGCAATATTCAGTTATCAATACCTCTTTTTGAAGTAAACCCGTATAGGGAGCTAAATGCGTAAGTCAGATACAGTTAAGACAAACCCAACAACAAGACAGAGTTCCCATGCATCACTTCTTTCGCACAGCAATTTAAAGTCAAGTACGCATTCACAAAACAGTCCGAACTAGAGGATTGAGCGATCATCATTTAAACACAACAATTCATCATACCTTCTTCAGCAAGAAAACAATATATTATACTATAAGTTCAGAAGGAGAAACTATTTCTTTTCTAACTTTCACGAGCACTCATATAAAATTCCAATGCCCATTCTTTTAAAATACAAATGCCATTTCCTTATAATCCCGAAACAGCAGAAGGAAGAGAAAAGTTCTATTTCTTTCAGCAAGAAAACTTCAGCACAGAAACGACATCAAGTCGCACACACAACTTTCACCATCTTATCACCAAGTTCATGTGACAAAAGACAATCATACAGCAATAAGATGACCAACACTACCTGCACAGTTTCCTATCATCATTTTTTTTGCAAGAAAACCAGTTCGAAACCCCGTCTAATCATCAACAACCAACACAGCATGGAGGTATTCCATGCAAGAAGAGCAAGACAGTTAAACACAGCACAGAGAAACGATTTTCCTATCATTTCAAAAGAAAAGAAACAGCAAGGGTCGACGAACCCAAATCATGGCAACACAACCCAACCATATTCAACCTCCATTTACATGCAAAGGCAGTTCCAGACACAACAGCAAGGAACGATTACACAACCTGTTCCAATTTCCACACAACACGAACAGAGAAGGGAATATCTATATCCAACCACCATACTGTCACAACCGATACAGTAATTCATTTCCAACTTGATTCGAGCAAAAACAAATCAAAACCGAGCAACCAGAAACGATTCATCATATCATTTTCCAAACAAAAAGAAGCAAGAATCGATGAAACCCAATTCGAATCGACTCGACAACAGTCACAAAATCAAAACCCAAGAGCAGGGTTGTTTTAATGAGACACTTAAGCAAAGCAAGAATTTTTAAAGAGAAGGGCTTAACATGCCTGAAATCTCTTTTCCAAAACTCGAAGAAAGATCCATTTGCCGCGTTTTTTCCTTCCACAGCGACAGCACAAACTTCCCAAAGACTCCTTTCTTCTTCGGGAAGCAGAACCTTAAAATCTCCAAGCACAGTGTCAATTCAAGAGCTGGTTCGACTGAACCAGACCAGAAAAACCAAATGCAGAGCAACTTTGCAAAAGCCAAATCGAAACAATGAAAAATCAAATTCCCTCATACACTTTCCAAGGCGAGCTGGTCGCGAGGACCAAGAATAATCAATGCAATTAAGGCTCTGCCTTTTCCTAACTTCCACGCCACCGCCACTTGAGTTGGCGAACTCTAAATTTCAAATTTCCCATGCAAAACTGAATTTGGCTCTATCTCCAAATAGATGCCTCTATTTCCTACCTGCCCCGCCAAAACTGGCGCTGTCCACGTATGGACTGTTTATTAAATGCCAATGAATGCCCTTTCCATCCTTATCCTTTCCTTCCAAGGGTCTGCGCGCCCTTTTAGATTAGGATTAGTTTAGGTTGCATAAAGTGTTCAACCTAGGTCTTAGTTTAGCCTTAGGTTTTATTTTCCTTTTTTTTTTGTAATTTAAAAATCCACTTAGGGTAGTAGTGTAGGATGCATGTTAGGACTTAGGATTAGTTTAGGGTTTTAATTCCTACTAACCACTAACACCAAACAACTTCCATCCAGCCTCCCTACTGACATTCACATTAATGCAGAGCAGGACGTTCCGTCCTTTGGATCACGTGCCAAGGCCACTGTGTCCAGTGCATTTCTTGCCTCACGAGGTCCCAAGTTCGACAGTACAGGGTTCAAGAATCGAACCCCTGTCGTTGGTATCTACGTGCCAGCTGCCCAAAACTGCAATCAGGCGCTGCACGCTCATAACAATCCCGGGTTCGGTTCAAGTGTGAATCGACACAGAAATCACAAGAGGACCTCAGCATACTTGGATCAATGGAATTGATTCAAGGTATGCTGTCAATCAGTAACGAGAGTATAGCAAGTATACGACAATTTGTCGTCACATTAGCAAACACGCAAGTACAATAATTGCTGTCCTATACAATAAATCACAGCATGCAAGAATCCAAGTTAGCAACACATTCTTTTAAGATCAGAGTTTATCTTAACATGTTTGCCTTCATTCCAGCAGTTATAACAGCATGTAAAACATTCACCAAGATAACATGCAAAATCAGAGCGTTACATAATGTCTCCACATAAAATATGAGTAAACCATGAATCATTTGAAGCTGGAGCTAGGCACCCTACCATGAACAGGCCTCCAAATCCATCACGTTGAATATGATAATGTACATGCCTCAAAAATATGTTTTTGAATATATACTGAATATGATAAATTGGCACACTTTTGAGATGTGGGGTGAATATGTAAAGCTCATATCTCGAAGGAATAGATTAAATGTAACATGTACATTGGAAAACCACCAAATATAATGATATTTCAATGAAAGCATATGTGTAGTGAATAATTTTCTCCATATGGCCTCATGATATAAGAAGTGTAGCATCAAAAACAAACTGCCCCATGTGATCTCAACACATAATCAATATAGCATCTATGATATATTTGTCTTGTATGGGCCCAATATATAAGCAATATAACATCATTATCAAGAACGGTGCAAAAATAATGGAAAAAACATATATAAAGCACTCAAAACACAATGTAAACATGATAAGAGGCACACTAGACACGGTGTAAACACGATAAGATGCACACTAGACACGTGTAAAAATATGAAGTAATGAAATCGCATCCGTCTCGTAGTAATAGGTTAGGTATTGGGATCAAAGCAAGTATTTGAAAACACATTATGAAATTATATCGCACTTGAAAACACATTAGACACATAACAAGCACATCAAACACTCGAGCAAATGATGCCTATACCAAGATTATACCAAATTCATCCTTCAAAACCTGTGCCTACATGATATGATCCCGACAAATTTTGTTGGTGGCATGCTACCATTGGACACTTGATGAAACGAGAATTCAAAAGGATGCCTTTGACCGTATGTTAGGCACTAATTTTGAAATTGAAGCAATTACTAAAGAATGCTACGAGAAATATCAATCCTTTTCAAAGCCAATAAAATCATCAATGACAATGCCCTAAAATGGGGCATAATCCTTGAAAGGAACCCATAAACAACTTTCAGGCAACATTCAACGACTTTATGATCAAATTCATCTTCAATCCTAATATGTGAATGTGGCCAATGTTAACTATCGACAAAAGCCTACACATAAGAATTCTCGTCTTTACGCCTAAAATGCCATCTCACAAAGATGTTTCTCAAGGATAGTGAACAATCTAATGATGTTTCTCAAGGATAGCAAATTCTCTCAAGATAAGAAACTCTAAGAAGACCATCTACCATACCATGAGTGCTCAACTCCTTCAAATATTTGTAATTGAGATGCCCAAATCTTTCATGCCAAAGGTTACTCTCTGAATTTGCATGAAAAACCAATCCTGTCCCTATAGAGGAAGTGTCATCAAAACCCTCAAAGTGATATAGTCTAGAATTATGATCAACAATACCTTGAGCAACAAGTGAATGAGGCTCCAACAAAGTTTGTACTTCGCCCAATGTGGTGTAAAAGTCACCGTTTTTCCTTGACCAGAATGATAAATTTGATATACGAAAGCTAATTTGTGGTAATGTTAGGAACATACGGTGCATCTTGATATCGCCACCATCAAGGTGTATATCACCTTTTACCTCAACAGAAAGAAAAGAAGAATCTCCAACCTCAATTTTGGAAGTAGATATAAGATAGATAAGATGAGATAATTATATTAAATGGCCAACAAGTGACCACAAAAATAGGTCAACGGACGCACCATACAAAGCAGGATAGAAGTAACAGGAAAAACCCAAACGGGTCCCTAAGAACAACAAAGAAGAAGAAAGAGAGAACGAAGAAGAAGAAGGGGAGGTCGAGGAGAGGCCGGACACCAACCTCATGATCTGCCGCCAAGGTCACGAAAAGAAAGCGGTGATGTCTTTGATGTCGGGACCGGAAGTTTGTCAAACGCCTATGATCTCGTGGAGAGTCGAGATCTCCGGGTGAACCTGGTGTTCTGACGTCCATGAGAAGGGGCCCTTGGCCGGGTCTGGGTCCATAAATCTCTGGCCTGGGAAGAAGCACCTCTGGTCCTGACAGATCTAGAATGAGAGTCCCCACAAGAGTCAGGTCTCCGCTTGGTGCCCCTCTCCCCGGGATCACAACAAAGAAAGATGTGATCCGTCTAGTAGTAGTCTCCTTGGAAGGTGGATGGAGGACCTCGTCGCGAAGCTTAAGAGCTTCCTGTAAATAGAGAGCGAGACACCTCTGATCATAATACCTGAAGAAGGTCGTGAACGTGGGACGTTCACAAAATAGACAATGAAACCTCCCTCTGATCTCATAGTAGACGGGCATCGAAAAATGAAGTGTTCCTCTGTCTCAACCTCCTGGAGGGAGCAAAGAAGGCAAATCCGCTCGGTCCTATCCAACTGGTGATCACTCTCGACCCGAAGCCTGTGAGAGCCAACTCTGACCTGGCCCAGGGAGATGCAGAGAGCATGTATCCAATGACGGGAGATATAGGTGGGTCGAGTGATGAGTCCATTGTTGACATCAAGAAAGTGATTGGCGTAGAAGGCCATCTTCGGGCTTAGCACATCGGGGGGTTGGTCCAAGTAACCTGAATGAACTTGTTGGTAAATGTAGAACTCAAATCTAGAGAAACAAAAGACTCCTCGAAGAAGTCATGTGATGAGAAGCACCAAAATCTATAACCCAACCGTCTGCAAGTGGTGACCGAGATCTCCCAACAACATTAAGTGCTTTGCCATGCTGATTAGAAGGAGGTGGAGTGGAAATAAAAACTTTGTTTCTTGATCGCATCCTCTAAGGCTTCGCATTCGCTTATAACACTTATGTTCTTCATGACCACCGCCCTACAAAAAGAGCATGAAATGCTAGACTTATTCTTGGATTTAGAAGACTCCTTGGGTTTAGAGTCGTTTTTTTGGGTTTAGGAGCACTTTGAAATGGAGAAGGGGTGGATTTGGTTTTCCCCGCCCTTAGAATTACATGCATGTTGGCTAGATTTTATGCATAGCTAAAACCTAGGCAGTCATGAGATAAATCTCCCTCATTTACCGGTGAGGCTCCCATGTAAAATTTTGTCAATTATGTATTCTAATAACTATCTGTGGGTTTTACTTTAACTGCGAAGCTCATGAACCATAGCTAAGCAATTCTGCAGCAAGTAAGCAACTGTAAAGAAATATTTGCAGAGGGGGAATAGTTGAATACGGAAAGAAGGAAAAGAAGATGTGTAATCCAACCAATAGTTTACAAAGTTGGTCTCATACACTAGATAAAACAAATAGATCTCACAATACAGAATCAAAGGAAAGGAAAACTTCTAATCTAAATCTTAGACAATGCAAAGTTTATCTAAAGATCTACACAAAAGTAAGAAGCCAATGCACCGTTGACACAAAGTTCTCTCGGAAATCGCCTTTGTTTAATTCCTCAACTTTCAGAAAAGATATAAAGGGTTTCAGCACAAAGTCTGAAACTCAAGAATGCTAATTACAAATTCTGATTCTATAACCCGTAGGCTTTTCCTCTATTTATAGTGTATAGAGGGCAATTACAAATATGAAGCTTTTTTTAATGAATTGCCACATGTGAAAACTATGAAAAAGGGAAGCATCTGACAATCTTCCCCCTGGAATTCCTCTTTGCATGACATGCATGATTTATAACTAAAAATAGAACCTTCTATTTTGCATGTCTGCCACCTATTTCCAAGTAATTGACTTCTTCCAGTAACTTGAAGTAACGGCTTTTATAGCCAATTACCTAAGTTTTACAATTTTAATTGATTGCTCAATTGTTTTGTCGGAGAAAATAAGAGAAAGAAGAAGAAATTAGAAGAAAGTTGCAACACTCTCAGTCTTGTTCTTCTTCCATACTCTGTATGCTGATCCAACCTGTATTGCACTTCTGCTTCATTCACTTTAGCAATGAATGATCTGAATGATATCTCTGCCTTGAATTTGAGATGCCTTTTTCTCCCATATGCTCTTGAGTAATTTCCTTTGATTCTCACCAAATTGGATCTAGAAGCAACTAATTGTGATTTTGCTTGCGGGTGTTGCCTCGAACCTGTCTTCCCTTTTATCTTTGAAGCTTTTGCTGTTCTTTTCTAATACATGCACCAGTAAAATGCTTATCATAAACAATTCAGACAAAAACTCATCACCTTTTATTTTTAATTGGATATGAGCAATTTTAAATTCTAGAAAGCACTCTGGGTGAAGGAAAATACAAGTAAATTCAATGAAGGTTTCAATTGGAAGATTGAGAGCACATGCACAAGCTCTTGAAAGGAATTTTCCATGCAATGACTTCCACATGGGCTGCATTAGAAACAAGAGAATGAATTTTTGCCGGAAGTTTTGCAATTATGAGAGTTGGATCTATTTCTTCCTCTGATTCTGAAGATATATTCAATGTATCAGACATTGACTTCTGCTTTCTTCACCAATATGGGCATAAATGAAGTATTCCTGCAAATAATTCTAGACACACATGAAGCTCATAGCATGAATATCTAATTTCTTCACCAAGATCTGATTATAAAGCATGCTGCCCTCTATTTTTAGACTTTGCTTGCATGCCAAACAAACTAAAAATATTATTTTATTCACCTGAGCACTTATACCAACATGCAGATGCTCTGAATAATAAAAAGAAAGCTTCTCCAACCCTAGGCGCCAAAATTGGATGCTTCTTGACAATTAAAAAAGTCAGCTTTTAGGCATTTAGCTATGCCAGAATGGGTCGCACTTTTTGGCTAGAAGATATGCTAAAAATAAGAAGTCAAAGCAATGAAAATTTTTACCTCCAGGCAGCTCCAAAAATCCCATCCTTCACTTAAGTGATTTGTCTTTAATGATGGGAAAAAACAACCTTCCAGGCAGACATAAAACTCCCACTTACACCGCCACTACTAAAATTCCCATCAAGTGAGTTAAACCTTTCCTTCCAAAAAGTGCGGCTTGCATAATTTTTTTTTCTCTTAAAAATGCGACTTGCATGGGTGAATAAAACTTCCTTGATGGGAATTCTTACCCTTCTTGGAAGCTCTAAAATTCCCATTGGTACTTTAAGTGATTTATCTTTCATAATGGGAAAAAACAACCTTCCATGCAGGACATAAAATTCCCACCTGCCTGCCACTACCAAAATTCCCATTGGCAACTTAAGTGATTTGACTTTAATGATGGGAAAAACAACCTTCTAGGCAGGCATAAAATTCCCACCTTCCTTCCACCACCAAAATTCCCATTGGTAGCTTAAGTGATTTGACTTTAATGATGGGAAAAAACAACCTTCTGTGCAGCGCGAAATTCCCACGGCACTTAAAACCATCCTTCAAAAATGCGACTTGTATGGAAGAAAGTTTCATTCCAAAAGTGTGAGTTGCATGAAGAAATTGCTCTTCCCAAAAAGTGCGACTTGCATGACTTCTCATTATCGGAAATTCCTCATGCAACAACTTCAAGCCTTATAGGATTCCCTAGCGGCCATTGAGGAAGACTGCTCAGATCAACCTCCTACCACCAAGATTCATACTATAGAAACCCTATCTTGTCCTCAAGCCGATAAAGCACTCTCCACAAAGTTTCGTAAGGATGACATGATTAATGACAAAATCCTTTTTCGTGCCGACGAACCTCCCCTTCATAGTAGAGTTATGATCCATGACACTCAAATAAGGAAGGTGCTAGCAGACAAAGGTTGGAAATCATACTTTCTTTTGGTTAATCAAAGCCTCGGGATATTCTAAAAAGATCTCAAGCGAACACAAATGACTTGTTGTGGCTCGATAAAAGCCATCAAAGGCCCCTTAGATGCATTTGGCTCCTAATCACTATGGGACCAAGAATGATGCGCACCAAGGTCATGGTCTTAGATCTTCTTGTCTACTATAACCTACTTTTGGGCTGATCATGGTGCATTGCATGAGAGCAATCACATCCTCCAGAAGTTGATGCCTTAAATTCATTCACAATAATAAGTAATTAGAAGCATAAGGCTGATCCCAACCCATGGGGCATCCTTGTTACCAATCCTAACAAGGTGTTCCATAGCTACACCACTCCAACAATGCTTGGTGTATTGATTCGTGAATTCTTTGACTACCAACTAGGTATCCAAGACACGCTTCAGAATCTAATGATGTTGAGCCTAACGAAGTCCAAAATGCATGTAACAAAAACAAATTACCATAAGATATTACAAATTGGCTCTCTCCATCTCTCTTACCAAGAAATCGATATCTATCTATACTTGAAGACGATATTGAGAAAGATCCTCCTCAGTAACACTAAAAAAGCATCTTACAATTATGATGAGGATATTTTTGAATGCAACGAATTTGGAATTGTCAAAATATTCCTCAACATCCACCTCTCTCTCCAAGATCTTTTAGTCAACTTAGTGTCTCTGCCAAAGAACCTTCCTTCGAACATCTTGACCATGGTCATACACCAACATCTACCATACAAACGATGAGGATTACATTGTATCCCATGCACAAGCTAGAGACCTTCATGTTCTCTGCTATCAAAAGAGCTTGGCTTAAATGCGTGCCTTTAACCATGAAGCCAACATGATAAACATTTCCTATGATCCAACTTCTCACATTATCTCACACTTTTGGCATCTTACAATTCCACCCCCTTTCATCACCTTAGACTTTGGAACATTTTATGATGCACACTCCCATCCTTCTTCCAACTCGGGGGCATCTTACAATGCCCACCCTCCATCAAGATCACAAATACGACTTCAAGAAATTTCAAGGAATTGTACTACACTTGACCTCACGTAATCACCCTTCGTTGTATATAATTTTACGATGAATTTTTCTATATCTAATTAGATATGGTTAGCATAGTTTTACATTCTCATGTTTTTCATGATTTTACTAATGCGGTACTAACATGCTCTCTTTTCTGTTATAGACTACATTGCATAGTTCTTTCTATGCTTCTTAGCTATATCCTTACTTTTGAGATATACCCTCACCTTTTCGCGCTTTCCTACCTCTTGGTTTTATATGCTTACTAGCTTTACCTTATTGCTACCCACCTCTTGGTTTTATACACTTTGTAGCTTTGCTTTATTACTACCTACTTCCGAGTTTTATATGCTTCATTGCTTTGCCTTGTTACATTACATAACTCTTGGTTTTATATGCTTCATAGCTTTGCCTTATTATTGCCTACCTCTTGGTTCTTTATGCTTCATACCTTTCACATCTTATTTTTACAATCTTGAATATCTTAATTCCCGAATATCTTGCTTTACTTTACTCTCTTACTTTACGACCTACCTTCAACACCTCTTTCCCTCTTTAAAACGAGGAAACTTTCATCAATGTCAGATGTAGCATAATTTTGTGAATCTCATCCAGTTACTCTCAAGGATCACTTTCAAAGCTTTATCAAATTCGTCGGGGATGCTCCTAAATCTATACAACGTATGGATGAGCTTTGCAATCAACACAAGCATATTAACATCTTTTTAATGATGGGGGCAAGCGAAAACATGTCTTACCCTCTCATCGTGCATCCCATACTCATCTTTCTTCAACCATGGTGTGCTATCCCCAATAATGCACCTCCACAACCTAACAATACTAATCAGAATATTCCCCCTGTGGATTCAACCCACCTATTCTTACAACTTATAGACCGCACAAGTCAACAACAAACCACTAGTAGTAACAAATTCCTTCGAATGCAAATCCAACTTTGCTCAAATGAATAATAGACCACAACATATCTAGTGGGGCACACCAAATCGATGTGCGCACCCTGACCCACTTCTTTCGTCCTAAGGGAATCCAATCCCACAACCTAACATTGCTAACAAGGTTCTTCAATCAATTCAAAGAATATATTACCGCTTATGGATGTTGGAGGAATCGCTCCAACCATCACCTATGACGGATTCAATGATCCCACTCTTCACACTAAGACTTTTGGCAACGTCTACAAAGACCAGATCAAAATTTAACTCTTAATTGGCTATCCAACTCTTAGCTAAGACCTTTACAGTGATGCTTTAGATTTGTGCCATTCCCTTCGATAACTCCGTTGTTGAACTTGAAGGTTTAGTCAATGCCTTATTTGAAGAATTTCACTATCATGACCTACCTGAAAACAACATTAATGCCTTTCCTCAATGTAAACATTCAATTCATGAAACTACTCAAGATTTTATTGGAAAGCCTTGCAAACAAAGCCGAGCATAAAATGCCTAACGACAATCTTTTCGGCTATTTGTCATAGCTTTAGAACCTCACCTTTAATACAAGATTAGGTCCATCTCTCCACCCACTTTGGAGGAATCCTTTGAGCAAGATAAAAGACAAGACTACCCTATGTGTGAGTTCAAAAAACCTCGGTCTAAACAACAACCTGAAAAAACTCAAGTCCTTACATGACCTAAGAACTGCAATACCACTAATCATGGAGTCACAGACACTCACAATCATGATAATGCTTCCAATAGAACCATCCATAACATTCGATTCAACCCCTCGACCTAAAGGAGGTTTTTATCCTTACCCACCCCACCAAGGGGATTGTTATCATCCACTCACAAGCGAATTATTATGGCGATGTCTACTTAGGCCATTCTTATAGCCTATAGACCCCTCTCGACCTGTTCTCTGGTTGTGACGATGAAAAGTTCGTTGGTGGCAATGCCAATTAAGGGCATTCTCATGAGAATTGTTGAGTGCTTAGTGCCCTAATCTATGCTTTTTTGTTTGGATGTGACTTCAATCACGACACCATCGCTATACAACGACATAATGAGGCAACCAAAGTGCGAGATAAAATGCAACATTAATGTCACGATGTCGTGCATAAGACTAATGCCCACTTGGGTATCTATAAGGATCCTTTACCCAATCATTCCAAGGATGATACATCTCATCAACCCGCCAACGATAAGAAAATTTCCTCTTCTTCAACCAACACCATGAAACTACCTATAACCCCACTCTTAACTTTGAAAATGTGGTTAATGGTGTAGACACAGAATCACGCACTTGGGTACATTTCTAGGTCCTAAACGCATGCTAGCATTTACATGATTCCTAAGCAAGAAAACTAGTGGTGATAACTATCTTTGGCCTCTTTTATTTGTTTCTTGTTTTCTATTTGGTCTTACACACCCTACTGCTAAATCGAAACTTTACTTGTTTATCTTTCATGGCTTCAAACACCAACACCGGTCAGACAACATCACCTGTGTGCTCATGTCCCCTCCTGGGCACCCTCGACCCTTTCTCACCTTACTCCTTTTGGGTCTCTTTGATCTTTTGGGCATCTTTTTCATTTATGTGTCGGCCTTTCGGCTTGTCAATTACGAAATGCAAACAATGGAATCATATAAATACACAGTTATGTATTCAAAATGAAGGACCAAACACTAAGCATTGCTATCATCACCTAAGCTTGCATTCAAAAGGCACCTAAAACACTCAAAAACATCCATCTAGCATCCATTCAAGGGACAAAGGATTGCATACTCTGCATACACAACATAGGAAGGGGAAGTTTATTCTATTCCATCCACATATTTGCATTATTGAGCAGATCTAGCCTGCTATCTTGTGCATCTTACACAAGGGCATCTTAGGGCACAATTTTTACACACTCACAAGAACTACATGTATTCGAGATGTAGTGCAACGCTTGGTCGTAAGTTCACTCTCGGGGTGACTGTCAGGGTCAGTCCGACTCCCCATTATGCATTTTCCTTTTTAGGTTTGATGTGGTTTGTGGGCTTGTGTAGGTGAATATCTCTTTTATAGGTTACAGATACCTTCGGCGATCATAGTGTGACTATCAAAGCGATCAATAGAGGACAATAGTGAAAACCCCGCAACATAACAAAAGTCAAATCCAAAGCTTCGCATGGTCACGGGCACCCAGATCAGTCATCAACGCCTGCACCCCCTGTCCCGCCTTGGGTGCCTTTGTCCGTCATTGTTCGTGAGGTACAAAATTTACAGAGATCAATAATGACAATGCTTGCATCATGTTCATCACTACTCCCTCGTGCGAGATGCACAAAAATCAGGTAAGTTCTTCTATCTCCTTCTCTTGCCTAGGTGCTCATATTTTAATCTTAGTTTGCTTGTGTCATTTCGTATTTCGTCATTTATACAACATTTATTTCAATAGTGACTCATAATATATAGATTTAATTCAAATTAATTAAATCATTTGGTGAACCCAACCTTTCTTCAGGGCATTTCATCATCTTCTTAACATGGCTGAAATTTATCCACCCTTTACTGATGAAGACCTTCATGATCTCCAAGCTCATCTTGTTGAACATCCGCAAGACCTAGATCTACTTTTATTCGTTGCTCGTGAGGAGGCCACCAATCTAGCTGAGCTTAACCCTCCCACCTCTAATACTTTGCTTCCATTCCTATTGCAACACAATCTCCCTCTTCTACCCTTCCACCTACTTTTATTGTTCCCATGTCCGTTCCTACTCCTACCAACCATTTCACTCTGCCTCTCATTTCTCACACTCGGCAAGTCTCTTCTTCTTGCACTCAAGACCTAGCTTCCTTATATCAGGACCTCCAAGTTCAAATCCGTTAGTTGCAGCAAGCTACTTCACATTCTTCTCCATCTCTTGATTCCTCTTTACTTCTTCACACTCCTTTAGCACACGCCATTTCTCCCTATTCACTTCCTTTAATTTCGTCACCCCTATGCTGCCCACCTTCAATGGCCATGGTGACCCTCAAGAGCATCTTAGATCTTTTCATGTGGCATGTCTCGACTATGCGGATGATCATACATTGCTTAGCTAAGCTATTTCCTAGAAGTCTTTAAGATTATGCCATGTGTTGGTTTTATGATCTACTTGTTCATTCGGTAACTTCTTTTATGCATCTAGCCGATGCTTTTCTTGCTCACTTTTCAATCAATATCGGCACCAAGATCTCTTATGCGCAACTTGCTCAAATTAAACAAGGATCTAATGAACATCTAGTTGACTATGTTTTGTGTTACAAGAACAATCTAGCTTAAGACGATCAATGTATTTGCTAATTCAAAACTGCAAGACCTTTTTGTTCAAAGCCTCTACCACCACTTCAGGAGAGTGTTATCTTTGAGACCTCTCCTTCATTTGATCAATTATGCCATACGCTTAAAATGCGCGAGGTCAAACTCCTCTCTATGGGAAAATTAAAGTATCATGATTCTCCTTCATCTTCTTCTAATAAGTTTCAAGATAAATCAACATTCAAGCCATCTCCTAAGCCCATCGAAGCAAAGGCAATTGTTAATGCCGTCTCTCCACCTGAAAAGCTTCAATGACAACCTCCAAAGTGTACTTTCACCAAATTACCATATGCACCTTGGTTTCTATTGCCTCAACTCATCGAAAGCAATCTAATTACTCTTCCACCACCGCTCAATCTTGATCCATCTCGCCCCGTGGCTGCAATTATGATGAAAATGCTAAATGTGACTATCATCAATGCATTGGGCATTCTACCGATCGTTGTTTCAAACTCAGGCATCTCATTCAAGATCTTATTGACAATAATTCACTTGAGCTCCTTGAGCCATCTTTCTAAGCCGGTCAATGATAATAAAAAGCTAAAAATATTTAATGACCCTTTTCTAAGCATGACACACAAGCTCTTGATTCTTTTGCTAATCATACATATTGATCTATGTACCCTCCTTCACCGAGGCCCCTTGACTTCCTTGTCGCTTTTACTGATGCATCACCACCAACCATTTCATTTTCAGATCACGATTATCATGCTACATTCACTTCTGATTCATTACACATCAACGCTTCTATCGGTTCATATACTATTAATAACACCATGATCTATCCAATGGCTCCTATTAGTGTATGCTCTATTGCACTTCTCATGGATATCAAATGTCCACTGTCTAATATCACATATCCAGTTCCTAATTCTTTTGGCTACATCAGGCTTCCCATTACAGTTGGGCCTCTTACCATGCTTGTGCCATTCGTTGTGGCATCTTAATCAAAGGTTTGTGACATGCTCTTAGGTCTTTCTTGGCTCTGTGTCGCTCAAGCCATTCCCTCCATGAATCATTTGTGTCTCAAGTTCATTCACAATAAGCAAGTTATCACTATTAAAGGCATTCCACCATGCACACCATTGCCTAAGCCT
The DNA here is from genome assembly GCA_018340775.1 of Taxus wallichiana var. yunnanensis. Taxonomy (NCBI): domain Eukaryota; kingdom Viridiplantae; phylum Streptophyta; class Pinopsida; order Cupressales; family Taxaceae; genus Taxus; species Taxus wallichiana. Next base: position 225,354,642 of record CM031244.1, on the reverse strand, counting down.
AGTCTTGATGATATCTTTCCACTAACTACAACATCTAGGCCTCCTGGGCCTCTCAAATCTAAGGCACACTCTGCACCTAATTCTCCTATTCGCACACGACCTTGTCATCCTTATCAGTCCACTAGTCCACCTCGTCGACCTAAGTCCCCTACTCGGGCAACCCCTTCACAGGTGTTCACCACCGCCTTCACCACATAGGTCTCCTTTACATGCATGACACTACTCTCATACTCCACCGATCTTAGAGCATCGTCACATGCCTTTATCTCCTCGGATATCGGGTGGAGGGCCCTTGCCCTTCACTATCGTTGGATAGCCTTCTATCCTTTTCACACTTGGGGGGCATCACAATTTCTTCCCCCTAAGCATCATAAGTTGTGTATAATATCTACTATCATGTTTCAGTGCTTCACACTTAATCTTTCTCAATACACTTACACATCTTGATACACACCTTGTATCGTCATTACCCTATGACGCACTCTAGTTCCACGGTTCATACTTGACTTCTTTGAGAGTCTAAATCTGAAATGAACTTTTCACGCTTTCACGCATTCACTTTTCACGCTTTATGCTTCATGATCTATCTTTGTAGCACACATTGTTCAAATCGGTGTTACGCGGGGACGCGTCCCCCTAAAGTGGCACGCTCGACGCCCCGGACGCCCCGGAGACGGGATGTGGGGAAACGTTTCCCCACGTTTTTCTTTTTGGGGTGGGAAACGTCGGGGACGTTTGGCAGGGTTGGGAAACGCCTGGGGGACGGGGGGACGTGGGGGGGACGTGGGGGGATGTCCAGCGTCTCCCACGAAGTTTGGGACGCAAATGCAAAGTTTAAAACATAAAAAACAACACTTTTACTTTTTTTTTTTTTTAATTGTAAATCATTAATAATAGAAAAACAGCATTACTAACCTAACCCTAACCCTAAAAGTGCAATTTTATGTTATAAATTTACATTATGGGCTCATTTCATATTCACACCAAGCAAGAGCAAGAGCAAGAGTGAGAGCAAGAGCAAGAGCAAGAGCAAGAGTGAGAGCAAGAGCAGAGCAAGAGCAAGAGCGAGAGCAAGAGGGAGAGCAAGAGCAAGAGCAAGCAAGAGGTATTTATATTTATAATTTTATTTGCTTACAATAGCCGTAATTTAAGTTTTTTTTTTTTTTTAATTTAGATTATTATTTGCATTTTTGAGGGGCTGTTTTTAGCATTTGCATCTACATTCACAATGTTATCATGCATGTAGTTTGTAGGATTTAAAAATATGCATATTGCATAGGGTTTGGTTGTAAATGGTTACGTTTTTTTTTTAAATTACATTTTTATTTCTATTTTAAAATTTATCTTATATTTGCATTTTTTAGGGGATGTTTTTTAGCATTTGCATCTACATTCACAATGTAATCATGCATATAGTTTGTAGGATTTTAAAAATGCATAGTAAAATTTAAATGGTTACGTTTTTTTTTTAAATTTTTTTTTTTAAATTTTTTTAAATTTTATATTATATTTGCATTTTTAGGGTTGTTTTTTAGCATTTGCATCTACATTAGGCATATAGTTTGTGGGATTTAAAAAATGCATCTTGCATAGGGTTTCGTTGTAAAATTTAAATGGTTACGTTTTAACTTTTTTAATGACATTTTATTTCTAGTTTAAAATTTATATTTACATTTTTTAGGGGCTGTTTTTACTTTTTTAGCATTTGCATTTACATTCACAATATAATCACGCATGTCGCATATAGTTTGTAGGATTTAAAAAAATGCAGATTGGTTACGTTTTTTTATAAAAATTAATCAATCATATAGTTATGGTTGTTTTTAATTCATTGCAGCAATCATCACAATGAGTTCTTCATCTGAGTATGAGTATGAATCAGAGCAGGAGAGGGTTGAACGGGAAGTTGAGATAGGTGGCCGTGGAAGAGTTGGTGATGCCACAATGGGGGGAGTGGAGAAGGGACACAAAATGTCGTGGCAGCGGCAACTGGTAGTTCAGTTGGTAGTGCTACCAATTGCCCCTCTCCAATATTGTCCAAATTTGCCATTGGACCATTTGATAAGAAGAAGCCATTGCAACAATTTGCCCAAATTGTTGATAACCCCACCTCCAAGTATCGAGGGGGGAGCAAAGTATGGAAGTGCAACATATGTGCACTGACTTGGCATGGCAGTATCACTAGGACCAATGCACACTTGTTGCACATTACAGGAAGGGGGTTGGCACTTGTAAGGGCCTTTCACTAGAGCAGAGAGCTGAGATGGTGAGAATCTTCAATGGAAATACTACAGACAATGTGCCAGAAGTTCGTGGTTCTACTCTGGCTGGCAAACCTACTAATACTCTGGCTGGTTCTAGTTTTGGAGTGTCGGAAGTGGAAAGTAGAGGGAAGAGAAAGGCCGTGGGGGCAGCCCCAAATTCAGTTGTTGATATGTTTGATTCAAAGGCAAGGGAAGAGGCAGATGATGCTATTGGGAAATTTTTCTATGCTTCTTTGGGATTCCATTTAATGCCGCTCGCTCTCCTTATTACAAGGAGGCTATGGCTAAGGTTGCAAAAGCAGGTACAAGTTATGTGCCTCCTGGAGACACAAAACTGAGGACAACAATCTTGGATAGAAACTATTCCAAGGTTAATCTATTGATGGAGGAGATGAAGGTGACATGGGTGTCACATGGATGTAGCATTATCATGGATGGGTGGACGGATATTAGACATCGTCCTCTTATCAATATCATTGTCTCTTGTAAAGATGGACTGTACTTCTTGAGAGCAATTGATTGTTCTGGGAAGCGGAAAGATGCTTGAGTTTCAATATCAGATTTTGAAGGATGTCATTGAGGAGGTTGGACCTTCAAACGTTGTACAGGTTGTCACAGATGCAGCTTATGTGTGCAGAAGCAGCAAGCAAGCTAGTGGAGTGGGAATATAGGCATATTTATTGGACTCCATGTTGTGTGCATGCCATGAACAATGCACTGAAAGACATAGGGAAGATTCAGTGGGTTAACCAGATAGTGACTGAGGCCAGAGATGTGCAGAAGTTCATATGTAATCACCACACATCATTGGCACTTTTTCGAAGAAGGAATTTTTGAAACCAGTTGACACCCGCTTTGCTTCTTATTTTTTTTTGTTGGAGAGGATGTTCTGAGTTGCAGGAGCCCCTGCAAATTATGATTATGACACATGATTGGACTAGGTGGCGTGAGTCCAAGAGATAGATCAAGGAAAAAAGTGAAGGAAGTGGTGTTGCGGGAAACATTTTGGGTTGATATGAAATACATCATATCAATCATAGCGCCGATTTTAGTGTCATCAAATATGGGGATTCTAACGACCCGAATCTTGGTGAGATCTACGAGTGCATTAACGGCATGCTTGGGCAAATGAAGGCAAATTTATTCGGGTGAGGGACCCCACTTTGGAGTTCTAATGAACATATACAATGACCCATTATTCGGCGGAGATGGGAGAAGTTGAACGCTCCTCTATCATATGGTGCGTATGCACTAAATCCCAAATGGTATGTGGAGAGGCCAGACAGAGTTATCCCATTGGATGATGATGAGGTGAAGAAGGGCCTTATGAAGGCCTTTAAAAAAATGTACACTCCACAGGAGGCTTCACAGATCAGATTGGAGTGGCTCGACTTCACTGAACTTGATGGGTACAAAACATCAGCAAAGGCAGACAGGGTAACAATAGCACAGGAGAAGCCAGTGAGTTGGTGGCGATTGTATGGGCTTCCAGGACTGTTGCGACCACTTGCCATTCGCCTCCTTTCCCAGGTTTCTAGCTCCTTTGCCTCTGAGAGGAACTGGTCTACATATGGTTGGATACACTTTGTTAAGAGGAATAGGCTTACCTCTGCGAGAGCGGAGAAGCTTGTAGCTGTACACAGTGCTTTGCGTCTTATAGATCGCAAGACACCTGAGTACAAACAGACTCCAACATTACGGTGGGATGTAGATCTCGAGGAGCCGAGGCAGGTTGAAGAGGACAATACTATGCGCAACAAGGGATTGATTGGGCTTACCTTTGAGGACGAGGATGCTACTACCAAATGAGGAGTTCATGGATATTGCTTGGATCGATTCGATTATTAGGCTTATACTTGTAGTTGTCCTCTTTTTTTGTAATATTGACAATAGACAATTGTTGGTGTATTTGGCTATGAGATTAATGATATGAATATCAATTATTGTCACTTGATCAATCGTAATTTACTACTCAGATTTAGTCTTTTAGAATGGTTTTACTTTTATCTTTTATAATATATTAAGGAATGTATTTGATATTTTGATGTTTATGAGTTCAAGTTTCACCTTATTTAAATCTCAAATGGTTTTATTTCAGCTTATTTATATAATTTAGTCACTATATCTTTTTATTTCAAATATTTATATATTTTTTAATTAGCCCCCCGCCGTCCCCACCGTCCCCAAAATTTAGAATTTTTGCCACCCCCAAAACCCGCCCCCCGTCCCCGTCTCGTAACTATGGTTCAAACCATTATCCGATGACACACTCTTGTTCTATGGTTCATTCTTGGATCCGAGGTTTTCTATAAATGAACCTCATCTCATACACATCCGTTAGGCACATTTGCTCCCATCATTTTCACACTTTGCATTCCATTCCATTATACTCATATTGCATTGCATATCTTGGTTGCATTTACTCTTGTTAGCTTTTCTCCTTACATGTTGCATTTTGCTTATTATGTGGTGTCCCCAGATTTCACCCTAAAATTTGGAACTACCCATTTAAAAAAAAATCGTTCTTATAAAATAACGGGTCTTTTTGTGTTTTTATTGCTAGAAGATGTTTGTATTATGTTAAGATATTCCTAGTGAACCATATGAGCCAATTTCGACAAATACCCATATGCTGAAACCCATTTTATCCCTTTGCCAAGTTTTGTCTACGGAAATTTTTATTTAATTATTTATTAAATAAATAATGCTTCGTTTGAAGTAAATTGTGCTCCGGTTGAATCCTGTTGAAGTTTTGCATGCTAGTATTCACACATCACAATAGGGTTTTTACCAGGAATGAATTGAGCTTTGTCTGTGACTTCTGACAATGTTTTTCGTTTTTATTTATTTATTTTGCGTTTTTTTCCGGTTTTCCCCGTGGTCTTTTTGTTTAATTCCCCTGGGTTCGTTCTTTGTCCTGTATAGTCTGTTTAATTGCACCGGAGCATCATGCACAAAAAGCCGGAGATCATTTGTAAGCCACGATGGGATTTTTAGTAGTGCATTTCTAGAAGGAATCAACGTCAAAGAAAGCATCTTGTTGATAAAAAGATGAAGTCATGCAGGGTGAAAATTCCCATTAAAAAAGCCTCTCTAGGGAAGTCACTGAGAATTTTTGGAATAAGTCATTTAAGTTTTTGCAATGGGATTTTCGTAGTGAGAATTTTGGCAGAGACGGGAATTTTTTACTGCTTGCAGGTACTTTTTCCCATGAAGTCAAAGTCACTTAAGCTGCAATGGGAATATTAGAGGTGGCAGCAACGGGAATTTCTTACTTGCCTTGTAGGGTAAAAATTCTCATTATAAAAGAAAAATCACTTAAAGCACCGGCGGGAATTTCTTACTTGCCTTGCAGGGTAAAAATTCCCATGATGAAAGTCAAATCACTTAAGTGAAAGAGGGGATTTTTGGAGCTGCAGTGCAGGGTAGAAATTCCCATCAAAGTTGACTTCCTATTTTTGGAAATTACCCTTGCTAAAAAATGTGACCCACCTTGGGTGAATAACAATGCATTTAATAATATTTATTAATGGTTTATTCACCCAATTTTGGCGCCATAAATAGAAGGAAAGTCAATGCAAGTGGAAGAGCTAAGGAGAAGTCAAGGATGCATGCTAAAAATAAATAAAATAAATTTATTTAAAAGCAACTAGCAACATGCATAATTGGGCGCCCAATTTGGGTGAATAAACATGATTGTTTATTAATTAAATTGCCAGAAATAGGAAGGGCAATTATTAAAAATAGTATGTTGAGGATTATATAAGCATGGGTTGCCATAATAAAGAAGTAATTAATTCTTTTTGATGAGGATTGCAGCCTAGACAGTTTTGGCGCCAAAAGGAGGATTTTGCATTAAAGTTTATTTTCCACTACCGGGAAGCTTCCAATTTTGGCGCCTAGGGTTGGAATAGCCTAATTTTGGTCATTCTGAGCATCTGCATGTTGGTATATGTGCCGGGTGAATTAAATAATATTTTTGCTTGCTTTGCATGCAAGCAAAACCTCAAATTTTAGGGCAGCAGACTTTATATGCAGATTTTGGTGATAAAAATCAAGTATTCATGCCATGGACTCCATCTTTGTCTGAATAAATTGCAGGTATTCATCACAGGTGCTCAAATCAATGTCAGGTACATTGAATATATCTTCCGAATTTGAAGAAGTCAGATCTGCACAAATGGATCCAATTGCAAGGGATTCCGAGCATAATTAAAAGAAAAAGAGCTCAGACAAAGATTGTTCCAGCCATGATAAAGCATGATGAAAGAAAAGGATCAGCAGAATCATGCATAGCTTCTAGATTTGCTAAAGTCAATGATACAAACATAGGCCCTGAACCTATCACCGATTTAATTGACAGATCCAAATCTCATAATTGCAAAGGCTTCCGACAAAAATTCATCCTCTTGTTTCTAACGCAGCCCGTGTAGAAGTTAGTGCATGGAAAATTCCTTCAGGATCTTGTGCATGTGCTCCCAATCTTCCAGTTGAAGCCTTCATTGAATTTACTTGTATTTGCATTCACCCAGAGTGCTTTCCAAAATTTAAAATTGCTCATATGCAATTAAAAATAAAAATGATGAGTTTTGTTTGAATTATTTACGGCAAACATTGCATTGGTGCATGTACTGAAAAAGAATTGCAAAAGCTTTAAGGATAGAAGAGAAGACAGGTCAAAGGCAATACCTGCAAGCAAATCACAGTCATGCATAGCTTTCAGATCTAGTTTGGTGAGAATCAAAGGCAAAAGAGTCAACCGCATGTAGAATATGGAAGAAGAACAAGACTGAGAGGGTTCGCAACTTTTTCTTATTTCTTTTCCTCGTTCTTTTATTTTTCCGACAAAGTAATTGAGCAATCAATTAAATTATAAAACTTAAGTGATTGGTTTAAAAGCCGTTAATTGAAGAAGTCAATTACTTGGAAATAGGTGGTAGACATGCAAAATAGAAGGTTCTATTTTCAATTATAAATCATGCATGTCATGCAAAGAGGAATTCAGGAGGAAGATTGCCAGTTGTTTCCCTTTTCATAGCTTCCGCATGCGGGAATTCATTTAAAGTTTCCTATTTGTAATTGCCCTCTATACACTATAAATAGAGAAAGAACCTACAGGTAAAAGATCATAGTTTGTAATCAGCATTTTTGTGTTCCAGACTTTGAGTTGAAACCCTTGATAGCTTTCTGAAAGTGAGGAATAGAGAAGAGGCAGATTTCTGGAGAACTTTGTGTCAACGGTGTATTTTTATTTCTTATTTCTTTCTAGTCCCTCGGCCTCTGTTGTTTCCATCTCCTCCTCTCCTTCTCTCATTGTATTTCGGGTGACCCGTCTGGGTCCTCTTTCTGGGTTTGTTTGCTTTGTACTCTTCGGTCCCATTGACCTACTTTTGTGGTCATGTGTTGGATATTAATAACATTATCCTATTATCTTAATTTATCTTTTCTTATCTTAGTTAGATCTATTCATAAACTTTGTGTTATTCTAGATCTAGATCTCGAAACTTTCCTTCGCTTGAATTCTGTATTTCATGATCTATTTGTTTTAATCTATGTGCATGTGATTAACTCTGTAAACTATTGATTGGGTTGCACATCTTCTCTCCTTTCTTCTCGTTTCCTATTATTTTTCCTCTTCTGCAGATATTTCCTTTCTCTTACAATTTGCTTACTTCGCAAAAGCTGTCTAGCTATGGTTCATGAGTTACATAGTTAAAGTAATACCAACAGATAGATATTAGAAAATATAATTGACAAAATCTTACACGGGAGCCTCACCGGTAAATGAGGGAGATTTATCTCATGACTGCCTAGGTTTTCAGCTATGTAGAAAATCTAGCCAACACTATGTTAGCCGGATCCGAGTATGCCATTATCCTTATCATATACACATGGACGTTCACTTGGTCTCTAGTTGTGAATGCAGATCTCTTATAGGTTCTTACACGCTGCAATGATGCTTGACACTGTACCTTTTACTAGTCCCATCGAGGCTCATGGGGGCATCTATCTTTATTACTCTCACACATTACAGGTGTTATTATTTCATCATTTACTACTTCTAATTTCTAACACATTACTTTTTATTGATATATACATGCCTTGACATACTATTTATCTTTCTAACATGCTAATGGGTGCTTCATGTGTAGCATTTGCTTTGCAAGACTATATGCCACCATGGTTGTCTGATACACTTTGCTTGACATTGTTTCATGGGCTATGCCCTATGTCTTGAATGCACATTGTATGCTTTTGGCCGCTTCGACCTTGATTGTATTATGACATTGTGAGTGATGTCCCATGTTTGAAACCTGCTTTTCATGGTCCACTTTGTTTGCACACTTGTTACATTGTCTTTTATTGCATGCTTGCTACTTTTTCTACTAACACATGTTACTAACCACTTTGTTTGCATGTGCCTTGGTTTCTACCATGCACATTCCCTACCCCCTACAGGTATACAATACAACTCAACATCAGGTCCTCTCCTTTGGGCCACATTCTCCTACAGACATCGCATGCACCCCAAACGAGGGGGACATACATTGGGTGAACAAATCACCCCTACAACAACTTAGAGCTACAATACAGATCTACATAGTACATGAACAACACATGAACACATTCACAAAATGGCCTAGAATCTGACTTGGGTCCTCAAGACAAAGCCAGACACCAGTGCCCAAAATCAGACAATAGGGCTAGGGTGCCTATGTCCTCCCTTGGGCGCTAATGTCCTAGGGGCACAAACAATCATCTTCTCAGATCAACACAATTCATAGAAGCCTTGGGAGCAGGTTCTACGATTCTGAGGCATAGTCCTTGATTCTAAATGCATTATATCTCCTACATTAAGTACAATTGGAACTAATTCGGAACAATTTGGGATAACAGAACAAATCGGGACGACTATACCATATGCATGTCATGTATCGGGTAGAGACATGGAAGGAGAGTAACACTAGACCTATCTCCCCAACACTTGTTATTTGGCGTGAGATCGCCCAAAAATTTGCTATTGGTGTGAGATCGACCAAAAACTCGCTCGTCACAAAGCATTTCAAGACATTTTTTCTATCCTTTACACTCTTATACATCAGTGCACACTTTCCTTTACACACTCTTACATACTTTTACATATTTATGCACATTTTTCTCTGATTTATCATATACAAGACTTTGTCTACATTCTTGCTCTTCTTTTGCGCAGTTCGTCCTTACAAGAAGCTAAACAACCCCAAGCTCTGACAACACAAGACAACACATATACTTCATCCCTAGGGTCACTTTACTTTCCTAGTCTTCATGCTTCACTTTGCATCGTTCCACGCTTCAGTTGTCCCCTCGACATGCATTTTGTTGCATGCTCTACAGGATCATAAGGTACGCATCTCTTATCTACTTTATGTTATCGAGTATTCACTCAACAACATAAAGTGGGGGCAAATGTAGACACAAAATCACGCACTTGGGTACATTTCTAGGTCTTAAACGCATGCTAACATTTATATGATTCTTAAGCAAGAAAACTAGTGGTTGACAACTATCTTTGGCCTCTTTTCTTTGTTTCTTGTTTTCTATTTGGTCTTACACACCCTACTGCCAAGTCGAAGCTTTACTTGTTTATCTTTCATGGCTTCAAACACCAACACCCAGTCAGGACAACATCACCCAGGGGCTCATGTCCCCTCTGGGCACCCTTGACCCTTTCTCACCTTACTTGCTCCTTTTGGGTCTCTTTGATCTTTTGGGCATCTTTTTCACTTATGGGTCGGCCTTTCAGTTGTCAATTACGAAATGCAAACAATGAAATCATATAAATACACAGTTATGTATTCAAAATGAAGGACCAAACACTAAGTATTGCTATCATCACCTAAGCTTGCATTCAAAAGGCACCTAAAACACTCAAAAACATCTATCTAAAGCATCCATTCAAGGGACAAAAGACTCGCATACTCTGCATACACAATATAGGAAGGGGAAGTTTATTCTATTCCATCCACATATTTGCATTATTGAACAGATCTGGCCTGCTATCTTATGCATCTTACACAAGGGCATCTTAGGGCACAATTTCTACACACTCACAAGAACTACATGTATTCTGAGATGTAGTGCAACGCTTGGTCATAAGTTCACTCTCGGGGTGACCATTAGGGTCAGTTCGACTCCCCATTCTGCATTTTTCTTTTTAGGTTTGATGCGGTTTGTGGGCTTGTGCAGGTCAATATCTCTTTTGTAGGTTACAGGTACCTTCGGCGATCATAGTGTGACTATCAGGCGATCAACAAAGGACAAATAGCAAAGACCTTGTGACACAACAAAAATCAAATCCAGAGCTTCTGCGTGGTCACAGGCGCCTAGATCCAGTCATCAGCGTCTAGGTGCCCCTGTCCTCCTGTGGGTGCCCCTGTTCGTCATTGTTCGTGAGTTACATAATTTATAGATATCAATAATGATGTTGTTTGCATCTTGTTAATCACTTCTCCCGCCGAGATTAGTTACCATTGCGCGGGAATCAACTAAGTTCTTCTATCTCCTTCTCTTGCTTAGGGTTCATATTTTAAATCTTAGTTTGTTTGTGTTAGTTTGTATTTCATCATTTATACAACATTTATTTCAATAGTGACTCTGCAATATATATATTTAATTCAAATTAAATTAAATCAAACGGGAAAGGTGTGAAAAAATAATTGCATGCATTGATTCCACACATCTCATTTCTCGAGACTAAGACTTATAGGATTGCTCAAGCCTACCCTTGAGTCATACTTCCTTAGACTAACCTCTAGAAACTCTAAAATACTAAAATTTTAAAAATTTGTTCAAATAAACGCCATGGGCCTATCTAAAGCTATAAGGATGATGCCGTTTTGTATAGATCTTGTCTCTCCGATTACATGCATCTCACTTTGTAGACTAAGACTTACAAGACTGTTCAAGCCTATCCTATAGGTCAGACTTCCTTAGACTAACCTCTAGAAACTCTAAAATATTAAGAAGTGTTGAAATTAATGCCATGGGACATTCTAAAGCTACAAGGCCGATGCCGTTCGTATAGATCACATCTCTTCGATTACATTAGCCATCCTATTCTTGCAAGGCTGATGCAGTTATATGAGTAAACTTCGCCATCCAACACTGCGATGCCATACAATATGAGAATAAATTAAAAAATTTAGATCAACTTATGTTCCAACTCCTACAAAAATCATTATGATTGAGAACCCTCAGGTTCAAACGAGTATCTCTCAGCCTAGCTTGGAGGAATGGGATTGATCACGTGACTCTCATATCTTACAACTGAAAATCCCTTTTTGAACTCATACAAACTTTACCCAAACATTGTAAGCACTTAATGTTAACCCTCTTTGACATGAATTATCCTTATCCACCAATGTTGGGGCAAGAGTCTCTCTTGCATGGCTCAGATGACAACATGCTTCAATGATGCGAAGAGCTTTTTATTTCAACTCATCTTATGAAAGACCAAGCCTTATCTCTTCGCTTTCCCATTAAATCTATGCTCCTGGACGAACACTTGTTTCATGCGATGACCCCCTCTCTCATCTCTATCAAGATTGACAATGTGCAAGTCAAAAGGACTCTCATCGATGAGGGTTCCTGTACATATGTTGCTCCTTTGGAATTTATCAAATCCTTAGGGTATTCAACCGATAATATAAAATCAACCTGCAACATATGTCGAGGGCGACCAAAGGCTAATTCCTCTATTGGGTTGCATTTGGTTGCCCATCACCGTTCCTCCTCATACCGTTAGAGTGAAAGTTATGATCTTCTTCCCTCTTTCTTATAACATTCTTCTTGGCTGACCATGGACACATTAGATGCGCACCATCGCTTCATTTACGTGTCGATGTGTTAAAGTTTTTCACCTAGGTTCCGTGTATAAAATTCAAGGTTGCACGAACTCATGGGATTTTGAACAATTGAAACAATGCGACATCTTTAAAACGACCTCTCCCGAGGAACTACCTTGTGTTCCTTTCCAAGTGTTTGATGCTTTAACCACCCCATTAATTCCCTTCCGGGATATAATGGACATCCCAAGCTTGTCGGGTGAATTGCTAAGAACCTCCTCAATTTGGATGATAACGAGCCCAATGAAATCAACCTTTAAGATTAAAAGCTTTGATCTTTCACTCTATCATTGCACAATTGCCTCCATTTTTGCAACCTCGTTCTAAATGAAGGCAACAAACAAAATTCCTATTAACGTTTCCTCTATTAAACCTTCTCCTAAAGAGATTCCTTCTTCACCTCCTAATGAAACCATCATTGAGTCCCTTACCATTGACATTTCTACTTTTGATTATGGCTATGGTTATTTGCTAAATGATCCCTTCTTGTCTAGGTACCCCCAAGCTAAGAATGTAGGGATTCTACGATACTAACAATTATTGCAATCTTCTTTCGACGCTAACGATTTTTGACGGGTTGGGACCCTTCATTAGCTTGTTTTCCTCATAATCCTTCGCGATCTACCTTTAAGTGCAACATCAATGCCATTCATGTCAAACATCATTATGCTTCCAAGGAGCCAAGACTCGAGCCCAATGATGATGACTTGATTGTTGACGAGGAGCATGCTATTTTCCTATGCATGGTGGAGCCTGAACCAAACCTCACTATGGGTTCGCCACCTAAGTTTCCTATTCCTAGACCTCCAAAGAACCCAAAGTGTAAACTATAACTCTCATTCGGTCCTCTAATTAGCTCTTTTACCCTTGATCCTCTTTGCGACCCAAATCTTGAGCCACCAACCATGTTGGTTCCATGGGTTAGCTCTCTTATCATAATATCTCCCTCACCTTCCATGACATCTTTACCCCCACCTCATTTCACATTGGCTACAATCTCCTTAGATGAGCTTGTACTAGTTTGAACATGGCACGGGGCATTAGGGCATGATGTTAAGGATTGTCGAGCCTATAGAATACACATGAAGCAACTTGAAGCAGAAGTGTGTGAAGAACAACATCAACGACAGGCATGTCCTTCCTCTTCTCTACAACATTTTTGCTTGCATCATGGTCTTTGCTCTCATTTTGATGCCACCTATCGAGGACTCCAACTATAGTGTCAACCACAATTACCTTCTGCTCCAGCTTGAGTTGAGGATTTGGTTGCCCGTTTACCTTCTATTTTGGTTCCCAATCATGGGGATTGCTTACCCTTATTCACACACCTTAGGTCAATTGAGGTTAAACATCCTCATTCCTATTTTTCTCGTGAGAGGTCCATTCTCCCATTAGCCCTTCCCTCCCTCTATGGACGACACTCATCATGAGTTCCTCTTTCGAATCTCCATGAGGGTGGAAGAGACTATGGTAGATGGGTCATGAGATACACCAAAAAATATCAAAAGTTTTTGAAGACATTGAGGACACTATGATCTGTACATGATATGACATTCAATGATAAGTTCATGATGTGATCGGGGGTGTTTTTTATTTATCCGTATTGTCACTAGGACATTTATAGTTACTATTCTTTTCTGTCTCACTTTATTGCTTGAACATCCTATTGCCTAAATACCTTCTATTTATTTTAGTGTCACCTTTTACAACTTCCTTTTGACACCTTCCCTTTGGATTTATATGACCATTGCCCTTTTGTTGAAGTACTTTGCTAATATATTTATTTTACCGTTGCTTTTCACAACCTGCCTTTGACTTATTTCCCCACAGGTTATATTCCACCATTTGCTTCCTCTTCGGATTTTTTGGGCACAATTTTATTATTTTTATGACATTCTTTCCTACTTGGATTTTATCACTCTTTATGCTTGTGTTAGACCTATTGTAGGTTTACACTCCTATCTTATGACATTTCTAGTGATCAATAGTTGCTTCATTGCGTAAATCATCTGTTTTAGCCTTCATTCCCTATGAAGAAAAACTCTCTTTGTGGTCAACTACTAGCTTTATCCTTCATTGTATCACATTCTTCCTTGTAGTTTCACTTTTTTGTCCCTTCTTCATTTTAAGCACACTTATGTGAGAGATGAGATCACACTCTTATCCTAGGATAGGTCCGAGAGATATCTAAGTGTCTTGGTTTAAAGTTCTCCTCTATAGCGGTAAAGTGTAAGCTCTCTAGCATTGTCATACTTATACACATTTGATAAGCCTTCCAAATTTGTATGGAGGAGGAACAAAAAATGCTAAAAAGTCAAAAGCCATAAGAGCATAAAAGAAAAAAATCAAGCAAAAGGTAACAGAAAAAGACAATTCTTCTGACCAAAAGTCAATTACAACGAAAAAAGACACGATATCATGGCACACCCTCTATCCTAGTTGAAAGCTCAAACTCCACAATTGTCTTTGTCATAGAGCCTTAGATCCTTTCAAGTGTGGTAAGTTTTTTTGAATGGGATAGGGGTTACATATCTATCATTAGTGCTCCTTCCTTTTCACGCCAATACCTAATCCTCGTAGTAAGCCTATGACTCCTTAAGTGATGTCACGAGGGATGAGGAAAACTTCGTGGGAAGGTAGAACCTTCACTTTTATAACATCTCATAACTGACATGGGATATACTTATACCTCACTAGTTTGCCTAAGCCAAACCCGCATACTTGGGTTCCTTCATACCTTGATGATGAAAACCTTTAGTCATGTCCTATTGATTAGAGTGTCTCATTCTCCGCAAAGTTGTATCACTATTGTGGAAACTTAGTTCATTTGTTCGTGATCACTCTCTCTATTCCCCTTGATGGATATTGCTAGTAGTTGAGCATGTCCCTTTTCCGTTGACATCCTATTCATTTTACTAAAACAAAATTTTACTTCCCTTTGTGTTGGCTCAGGCCAAAGATTTGTGAGTTCAGTTTGCAAGACCTTCTGACCTTCCTTACAAATACACCTTTTGGATCCATACCATCTCCATGCGCCCTAGTTGTGACATTAGATGGTAGTGTTTTACCTTATGAGAAAACTTAGCACAAGCATTGAATTTGGTTTATTCATTTCAATGCTTTCTTCTTTTCACATTTATCACATTTTTGTTTTCTTTGATCTTTCTTGTATTTCATTAAATGCTATTTATTACCTTGGCCACATTCTTTATTTGCGATATCCCACATCTTTTTACTTTGAATTTCCTTTATTACCTTATTATTACTATCTTTGCCACATTTTAAAATTTCTTAGATGTCTCTTATGTTTTACTAGATGTCTTATTACCCACTATTTTAATTTCTTTGATTTCACTTATTATTAGATGTCATTGTATCTACTTACTTTTTGCCACATCTTTTTGTTCATTGGATTCATTTACCTTTACATCAGATGTCATTTTCTCTACTTATTTTAACACATTTTGATTTACTAGCTTCTTCTATCTATTTTTCATTAGACATTTTCTTATTTACCTACCTACTTTACCATTTTCCTCTTCATTTTTAACTATAAGTGTGATCACATTTGTGCAAGCATAGAAATGAAAATATAGATCAACATGCAATATAAATACACAACTATCCAATATAACAACATAAACTTTGTACAATTGAGTCCGAATATTGTCAAATACATATATATACAATTTCTCAAAAGTGTATCATAACATACATAGTGTCTATATCTCAGACATCTCCTTCACCCTAGGGAGAGGACTAGCTTGATTCTCTAAGAGGATGCTTCCTTTCTAGCTGCTAGCAGGGATCTTACTGAGGAGGATGCCCTAGAGCGCGCGCCCTCAAGCTTGTCCTTGTGCTTCTGCTAGATGGATTTGTAGGCGCTAATCTTCACAACATGTCCCTGCTTTGCTGCCAAGGCATCCTGTGTGTGTAAAAGCCTCCGAAAAATGTCACCCTTATCCCCTTCGGCTGCAACTATAGATGTAGATGGACCAGCCACTGTTTTACGCTTTTTAGCTCGGGATGCCTCTCGACGATTCTAAAAGACCCTATATGCTCACCCGCCGAGAGTGTCATTGGATCCGACATCATGCTAGTGTCTCGTTGATTGAATACACAATCCAATATCATGTGGTGCACAATCTCTATAAGTGTGCCACTCCCGACAAGCCTCTTTGCAAAAATCCATAGATTAATACACACATGAGCTGTCAACTAAAATCTTAACACACCTTCCTAGCATGTCTCTCTAATCTAGGAAAAAGGACATAGCAACTTGAGAACTTAACACCTTTCTTACTTGGATGCTCTAGACGGTCTTGATAGCTGCCCCATCCACTCGACTACTTAGTACAACATCATCATCGTCAACTGAATCCTTGGCAGCTACTAGGTACTGCAATCTCTTCCTATGGATCACTATCAGTGGATGTCTCCTCTGTGCTTGTTGCACTACTTTGCGGATTCTTGGCCAAAATTTCCATGATACTAACTCTCATGGGTCCTAAGTAGCCTTCGCCTACCTCCTCGAGTCACCATTTTCAATCCTGTTGTTGAGGCCTCTGTACAATTGGCTGCCCTACCTTTGGGTCACCCTTGGTAGGGGCATCTGAGGTCATGCTATCTCTTCCTCCCTATTCCACAGGTGCCTCCACCTCTACTCTACATCAATGTTGTCTGCCATCCGTCGAGGCCTTTGCCTCTCTCGCCGTGGTCTCGGTGAAGGGACCATGGGTTTGGACCTCGCTTGCTCTGTCCCTTGGCTTTAGTGCATGTCTAGGCATGTAGGAAGAGGTAGTGCCACTATCGAATGTGGTAGACCAAACTGCTCGAGTACCTTGTCAGCTGCGTGTGGCTCTATCCATCACAAGTAATGTCTGTAATCTCTCATAGCCTTAGCGGCCATAATAGATGGCCGACACGGCCATGTGTCTATTGTGCCTACACAGGGGTCCATATCATTTGTGCCTTGTGCACCATCTGCAACCTAAGATAATAAACACTAAATCTGATTGTGTCCTCTTTTCCACTATTGTACCCAAGGTGCATCGATAAAAATATGTCATATTGTCCCTGAAGGGTGGTACATAGGAAACCACTTATATAATGCAACTAATAATATCATTAGACCCACTACCAACTTTTTCTCGACCTTGATCTAGTATAGGTCATGGGCCAGTTGTACCCATATACCTATCCCTCAGCTGAAGGGTGTGCTTTGCTCCAAGGCAGCTTGGCCTGCCACTAAGGCAAAAGGGGTACTCCTCCATTAGATTTGTAGCACAAGATACATGCCACAACCATGCCTATGATCGCTTTTTGGATATCTGGAATCAGCACGCTATAAACTATAGTCAATCTGAAAATCAATGATTGTGGATGATACCAATTTACTTAGTCTCTCATTGCACTAAGCGCTATACTTAGCATATGTATCTAATACATTGCAGCACATTCATGCCACATGTATTGCTAAGCCGTGGATGGCATAAACATCTTCATCAATGGGATTCGACACATCTCCATGATTCCCTTAAATTATAAGGGTGTGTAGTTGTGCCCTATCCTAGGCAAGTAGCCCCCTAAGGAAATCAGGCAACCATTTAACATCCAAAATTCGCCACAACCGAACTCACCTTTAGACCTACAAAACATCAAACAACATTTACACGATCAGTCTCAGTTAGAGAAAAACATGATCAAATAATCAAAACATGGAAAATCTATGTAAAAACATTTCTTTCTGCATTAACCATGCATAACAAACTATATGGGCATGTAATAAAACCCTTTTCTAAGCTAATTCGCTGACTGTGCAAACTCAATTGCATTGACCATGGGATAGATATCGTCGTGCTACATTGGTCTTTTGCAACAAGACTGCATTGACCATGCGATAAATATCCTACTACATTGGTCTTCTACAACACAACTGCATCAATCATGTGATAAACAACACAACTACATCGGCCGTGCTAAAAACCTACTTTGTCCCTATTTTATTGGCCATGCATGCATAACAACATTGATCATGTTGGGTTTTCTCTACTACATCGGCCCTCTTGTGGTTTTCTAGCTCAGCATGGCTGATGGCATTAGACAGTTGGAGGAATGACTACTAACATTTAATTCACTTTTGGTAAACACAATGACGACAAAATGCAAAATGCTTCCACATCTACCTCGAGTTTGTCGACACTTACATTTAGCGTAACTTGAGGCAAATTCCACCTTGAGATTTGCCCTCGGACCTATTTTTCTTTTTCACCCATCTACCCATTCCTAATTTAAAAAAAAAAACTATCAATGGATCTGCTTTTGGTGCCCTCGTCCGCACCCATCTCGTCCACCTCAATCACCTCCTCGTACTATAGGCATGGCTTTGATTTTGCTAAAAATAGTTAACTCAAAGCTAAAAATATTAAAATCTCTTATAGCAAGAAAGTGACAAATGAAAGGTTTGACCTTCCATTCATAGATTTCTAACCAAATTCGAAACTTTGAATATTTACGCCCAAAATTTATAAAATTGCCATAACTTTGTAACCGTAGCTTACAGAGACATTCCAGAAGAAGTGTCATGAGTCATGACTATGGTGTCACAAGTAGTTTTACAATATATTAACCTATTTTCTGAATTTTTTAAAAATCACCTATTTTTCAAGCTTGTGGGATCTAGTTTGTTGCTTGTCTTCACACGTTATACCCTCATCTTTCCCTTTTTTACCCTTTTAGAGTCCTACTTAGACCAATTATTTACCATTGATACACCTTACACCTCCTCTAGGCTTCCTAGTCCTATCTTACGACCCATTCATTACCTCCTATAGGCTATCCGAACCCGACCTAGGATTCTCGACTCGAACTGTCCTAACGCCCTCCCATGGCCTCCCCTTTGCATTGGTTTTGTGTACTTATTTTACTTATTTATCTTCCAATGTTGTTTCTTCAGTCTTGTGTCATTTGGGTTCACTCAACAACTCCACACCCTCCATGGTCGAGGCACGAAACTCACTATGCGTTCCAATTCACTATAAGGTAAATATTGGGTAAATATATTTCATTTGGTCGAGCTCATTTTTTTCACTTATTATTACTTCATCTATAGTCATTTTGATTCGGTGTTGCATGCTTCTTTTGAAGAACATCTTGTGTTACACTATTGTGACACATGATGATAATTACCCTTTACCATCCCCTACTACTTTTCTACTACCTCTTTATGACCATTTTGCAACCTTCTTACAACTACCTTACTATTTTCTTAGTATCATCACCTTCACTTCTACCTCTGACACCTTCGGATACCCTTCATATCCACTTCATACCTACCTCCTAGTATTAGTTTTGCCTCTGTGGCTCTTTTCACGTTTCGCGTTTATGTTGAATTTTGTAGCCAGCGGGTTGATGTCGTCTCACAAGCTCTTTTTCTTCTTTGACGTCTTGTTGGTTAAAAGAAAACATGACTTTAGGTCATGTACTCATATATAAGGGTACCATTGTTTTCATTTATCTAAGAACATCATCACATACTCTACTCTATCTGCTCTCACAAATCAGACCTTAAAGGTTTAGGATGTTTAAAGGTTTAGTGGAGCTTACACTTTGAGTACTTTGAAGCATTGGGTTATTAGGAGCGACAAGAATAGGGGCTACACCAACAAGGTCTACCAAGTCTTTGGAGTCCCCAACTTTGGTCTACTTAGGTCTTCTACCTATCCCTCTTGTGATTAACCTAAAACAACTCTCTCACAGGTGTTACCAACCCTTAGGGGTTAATGTACCGACAATGTCTTCACAAAGGTAACAATCCCAAACCATTCCTTTTCCTTTTTGTTTAGTTTGATTAATTATGTTTGATCCATCATGTATTTGACTATGATAGTGTTGACGCCCCAAATGCCCCCATGATATTTTTGGGTCTTGTGATCGATTAGAGCGCTCGAAGGATCGATTCATGATAAGAAATGGTTGACATTTCAATTAGTCATATAGATGCATCATCTCCTTGAGCGATTGTTTTAATCAGATTGCTCTTGGCATGGACATTAGGTGCAACTATTTGGTTCTGTTGACGCATTTAGTAGAGGAGGAATTGATCTTCGCTAATACTCGGGTCTTTCTCAACAAGGATTTGCACCATTCGAAAGATCATGACTTGGACAAAAATTGAAGGGATGCCTATTTGAGCCAACAATGATAAACTCTCCATACATTTGGCCCTTGTAAAATCACTCTTCTTATGCTTCACACATAAGCAATGAGGTTGTGTCTTTTCTTGTAGTTGAGTTTGATGTGTGAAGTCTTTATCTAACTATCTCGTTAACTCGACCTCCATCTCATATTAAGTGAGATACGCTTGTGCCCCAACATTCAAGAAGGGTTGAAGGTCTTCTACCTAAGAAAGAGTTGTTATATATTGACATGCTAAAGTGGTGGTCCTGAGCATTATAGGTAGTGCCTTGTTAGGCGAAACCAATAGGGGATTTGACCATATTCATGTTGAGCAATATAGTGGACTTGACCCTTTTTTTGGAAGGCGACAAAACAATTTCTTCCCCTTCCCCAAATTCACTATTTGCATTCTCAAGCATCGCAAACTTCCATTCTACAAATGCTCACAATGAAGCCTCTACAATATGGTTTGTGGTCAGGAAAATACATAAAGACAAAGTAGTCAAGCAAAAGTTTCCAAGGACTAAAATATAAAAAGAAAAGAAGTTGATGGCATTGACCATGGTAGATGCCTTCGGCCTAAAGAGAATACAAAGCCAATAACATCAACCTTGGCCGTAAAAACAAGTTCGATGGTGCATTGTGCTTGCGGTAAATTTGAGTTTTCGGGGACTTGTTTTGAGGCCAAGGTATTGTATAGGACTATGTTTTGGTGGCTCAACATGCAACTTGTAACGTCTTGATTTTTAGAAGCTACTATGATAACCTCTTTTCATGATGTTGGAACTATGGAAATGAGGATAATTATGTTAAGATATATCTTTTAATCTTAAAAAGAATGTGTTACTGATCTAAACCCTTGTTTACTGTAACTTGTTTACTTGGGACGAAGGTCATTATAACTTGTGTTTTGCAAAGTGTGAAACAACAGACTTGCTTTTATGTTTGATGAACTCATATTGTTGTTGACAGCACACCTTGAATCAATTCCATTGATCCAAGGTATGTTGCGGCCTTCTTTGTGATCGCTTTGTCGATTTACTTTCTAAATAGAATGAAGTCTGGAACCAGACTGAAGGTCGTTATAAATGTTACAGAACCTGGTTACAGGTATAATTATTCGGTACCATGATGCCAATGGAAAAGGTTCGATTTCAAACTACATACAAATTGTAACACCGGAAAGCGTGAGGCAGTAAGAGTCTTGATGCAAGTGAGCCAGGTATATGTCGAGCATAGGACGAAATGTCCTGCATTATGCTGGATATAAATGTAAGTTAGTAAACTTACTAGAAGAACCCATTAATTAAAATACTACGGCTACGTTTAAACCTATAACTATGTTTTAGCCTATAACCTAACTACTATCCTATGTGGATTTTAAATTAAATAGGATGTAAAATATTGCAAATCCTAATGATTTGCGACCTAGGTGAATACCTAGCTATGGACAATACAACCTAAACTATTGCTAACCTAAGGAGGGGACCTATGGACACATGCTGATGAGCGGATAAGAAGGGAAGGTTAGAAATTTAATAAAGGACATTAAATGATGTCCTTGAAGTTTTAAACGCCAAGTTTGGCGGGAACATGGAAAGTTGGAGATATCCAACTAGCAATGTAGCTAAGAAGGAAATTACATGCAAAAATTTAAAGGTGGAACTCTTGACCCCGAGTCGGTGGTGGCGTGGAGATAGAGGAAAAAGCAATGCATTCAATGCATTTATTGATCTCGGTCTTGGTGACTAGCTCGCCTTGGAAAGGGGAAAGAGGAAATTTTGTGGTTATTGTGTTCATTTGGGTTTCTCGTATTCGCTCTGCATTTCTTTTGAGGTTCTTTCGAACTCGCATGACCATTACGGTCATTCAGTGTTGTTGTTTTGATTAACCACGGCTATCTTGGAGCCTGTGGGAGTAAGGAGATCGTTGGAGAAAACTTGTTGTTGTCGCCGTGGAAAAGAAGAATTCCGAGGGCGTGGATGCGGTTTTCTTCAAGCCACAAGAAATTTTACAGGCATGTTGAGCTCTTCTCTTTAAACCGTTTTGCTCTTTGTTAAGTGTCTTCATTAAAAGAACTCTGCTCTTATGTTGGGTGTTTTTGTAAAATGAAAATGTTGATATGATTAATGTGATTTCTGGGTTGAGTTGTCTTTTGGAGATGAATACGATTTGGGTATTTTCTTTGCAAAAAGAGTAAATGAAATGAAATCTATCCTTGTTGTATGAGTTTTTGACAGTATTGGGTATTTGGTTTTATTACCCATTATGGGTTTGAGTTGATGAATGTATCAGCGATGTGAATATTGTTTTCTGAGTTCTGTGCGTGTAAATGATTTGGGAAAAATCGTGAGAATGCTTGATGAAACTGGTTGTGTGAGTTATTATCCTAGTTGCTTTACATTGCATAGAATACGATTTCACCGGGACAGCGAATTCATTCCATCGTCTTACCCTTGCTTGATTTAAAACGATTCAATGTCTCCATGTTGGGTTGAAGGCCGTGAATGGTTGTTGGGGAATAAATTATTTAAACACTGAGAAAGAATAACTTGGTTATTTGGTGAATGAGTAGAGTGTATCGTTTATCCTTCCTTGAATCCATTGATATGTATATATATAAATAAAGGAACTGCATATCTGAACCTTTTCATGGTGTTCGATTAGAACCGTACTAGAGTAAAATCTTGTTCTTGCGGTTGAAAAGATGGGTTCTTTATTTAATACAGTGATATTATGGTCATATAGCTGGTTGTTCATCCTTGCTTGTTTCAGACCTAGCTGGGAATGTTCGTTTTTGGTGATATATATATATATATATATATATATATATATACATGCAAACTGCAGTCTAAACTTCTTTGCTGCTTGCATTAAAACTGAATCGAAACTAGGTTCTTACTCTGGTGTTTGGAGAACGAATCCTTTTATTATTACGATGAAAACATGATTTGTTGTTTCTTTGTACACTCTTACTTGTTTGTATCTGGATGAGAATGTCCTTTGGGTGAAAAATTAAAGGAAATGATTTTATTTAGAGGTGCCGTTGATATTGATACTTACGGACCAGATGCAAATGAATTCTGGCATACTCCCTTGAATGGTAGTTAGTAAGTTTTGAATACTGAAATAGACTTGTTCAGAAGGAATCACCCTATTGGATCAGGTCTGTACTAAATAGTTGATATTCGGCTAGGCAGTGAGAAGAGGTAATATGATTCTTCTTCCTTTCATTCGATTATTGACTTTAATTGCTCTCTCTCTTTGGCTGTTATCATTGATTGATATCACTTCTTGTTTAAATCATCCAGTGCAGTTGTGATGAAAAGAAAGGGAATATTGGATGGGTAATTGGAAGTAATAATTATTTTCTTCTCTTATCCAGTTGAAATTCTATATTTGATATTGAATGAATTTCTTACTGCCTTAGGCGTAAGCATCTGCATTTAATTGCTGTTTTTCCTTCTTTTCTGATTTGAAAGAAGTATTATGTTGCTTGTTGAATTCGAGAAATGACACCAGTGTTGTCATGGTGAATGACTACTTTTCTCTTCTGCATTTGATTGTTTGAAATTAAATGAGTAGTACGAAAGGGAAGTAGTTCTGTTTGAATTCTTAATTAAAATTCATCTCTTGAAATTTCAACTATTATAAGGGAATGGAATTGATAGTAATTGCATTAGAACAACATTATATACATAAGTGTATTAGCTCTTACAGATGTTTTTAATCTGGAACTATTTAGAGGAAATTACTTCTGGTAGTAATTGTTTTAAATACGGAATGAACCCCTTGCGTTATTGGAATAAAAACAAGTAAGGAAATATGAATAAAGTGTTGCGGGTTGTAGTAATTATTTGGGAGAAAGTTAGTAAATCTTTTTGTCTGATTGTGATGGTAATTAGGGATTGGGTTGTTAAGTTGTTCATCCTTATCAGCACTTAATTCGTAGATGATGTCCATCTCAATTTATTAACGTTTCATAAAAGCAGAGTTCTTTTATTGAGACAGTTAATTAAGAGCACCTCATTTTAATGATAAGTGCTTAATATGCTCGATTGATGAGGCCCGACCCGTGCAAGTAAATTTTGCAGATGATTTCCATGAGTAAAAATGAAGACATGTTGTTTTCTGATGCTTCTTCTGATTAGCTAAGGATGGATCGTATCTGAGAATTTATTATTCTTCTACGAGGAAATGGAAAAAGAGAAAGCTGTATTCTTCTTCTTTATGAGTTGTTAATGTTGTTTGGCATGAATGAAGTCTAGTTGTATGGGCTTGTAAATTGTATAAATTTTAATCTTGAGGATTGAGTACAAAGGAAAGGTGTGTTATTTTAATGGTTGTACCGCCTTGGAACTGTTTGAATAAGATTGAGAATATAAATTTTATTCATTGAATTTGGATATATTCAAATGATGGTTGATAGATTTTAAAGGGAAATAATATCTATTCTTTACTTGAATACAACTTTTAAGTTGGAATGTGCAATTAATTCATACTTAGGTCAATATGGATTTTAAATTGACATTTGAAAAGAGTTAAGTGAATATGAATTCTTAAATGAACGATATTCGAATGGTACATAAGCTAATGAATATAAATAAAGAGACAATTGAATCTTGTATTTTGATTTCGTTAATATCCTTGAGATGTTTGATCCAGAGGATATTCGGTATGAGGAATCATATCTCCTCATAATCAAACCTTAACTGAAGTAAGGTTATAGTAAATAAATGAATACATTCATTTGGAATTAGGCCTCATTTAAATGACGTCTAATAAGATGGAATTCTGAATTTAAATTCAGTTGCGAATAAAACTTGGTTAAGTTTAGTAAGTTGATCTTACTACGTTAAGTTGTAGTGGACTGTTAGTCCAAGCTTAAATTAAGGAACTAAGATGAAATTAAGCAATCCTTCAGTAAAGAGGAGTAAAGGCATATTAAGCTTTAAAGACAATATAAGTCTCTCTTAGCTATGCAACTGTAACAAAAGTGAGGTTAGAAGATCAGCACGGTTGCTGAAGCTTATTCTTAAAATACTTAAGATTATAATCTAATCACACTTCTAGCTGGATGTGTATCCCTTGATGAGAGGATTCCGTAGGACTTTGGCACACGCCAGCTGCAATCTGGTGTCTTCATGAAGGCGGGGCCTTCATGACGACACAATGTTATAGCTGACATGTTACAACGCCCTCCCGAATCGAACCATCAAGTTTACTGAAGTTTGGGACCAAGTTACTTGGACGATGATAGGAATGTGACTGTGTATACGGAGTGACTCAGGAAGACTAAAGGTAACTAGACACACGCATGCAGTCGTCTAGGGTCGGCAAGTATGTCTGCGTACCTTTAGTCACCGCGAGTGTCTTCCCATACTCTTTCATATTGCTAGTTTGGGTTAAATTTTAACCTGGGAATTGACAGGATCGACAGAGGTCGAAAAGACCATTCTAGACAATGATTTAAGTGAGGTGAAGGACGTATTCCATTGATGTGTATAACGTCTAGGAATATGATCATGCGCAAAGCATGTGAAAATCTTTGGCCAAAGTATCGCAAGTCTTTGGTTGCGTTGTCCTAATCATAGATGGAAAACTCGCCGAAAACTCGCCGGTTTTTGAAAAACTCGCCAAAAAAACCTAAACCCGGTTAAATCGCCATAAAACTCGCCAAAACAGGGCTCGCCGAGTTTTGGCGAGTACTCCGAGTTAACTCGGCGAGTACTCGCCAAAACTCGGCGAGCCCGTGCTAAATACTCGCCAGACGCGGCCTGTACACGGATACACGCTTTTCACACGCAAAAAACATTCTTTTTACACGGTTTTGGCTCTTTTTAAGGCCCTCAACTCCCTCATTGTCACTCACACAACCATTTGAGCTTGCATTGCTTGTGTTGAGTG
Organism: Taxus wallichiana var. yunnanensis; assembly: GCA_018340775.1. Classification (NCBI taxonomy): domain Eukaryota; kingdom Viridiplantae; phylum Streptophyta; class Pinopsida; order Cupressales; family Taxaceae; genus Taxus; species Taxus wallichiana. The sequence continues at coordinate 225,328,406 of CM031244.1, read as the reverse complement.
GATTTTGGAGCGAATTCGAGGAGAGAATTTGGAGATTTGCATTTGGAGGTAGGTTTTTTTTTTTTTTTTTAATTCTTTGAAGTTTTTCCAAATTTTGAATATATTATTTAGGTTTTATAGATTCCTATTGTGATTCTAAATCAATGCAATGTAAAATCGAATGCTTGTATTTTTTTATACTCATTTCATTAGAGGTATGTAATTTTATTTTATTTTAACGCAAATTCATTGTAAATTAGTTAAATTTTATGTATGTGTATCAGAATCGATTCGTTGTGTAATTCTAAATACATGTAATGTAAAATTGAATACTTGTAAATTTTTAATACTCATTTGCAGCTAGAGGTACGTATGTTTTTTTTTTTTAATTAACGCAAATTCATTGTAAATTAGTTAAATTTTATGTATGTGTATTGTAATCGATTCGTTGTGTAATTCTAAATACATGTAATGTAAAATTGAATGCTTGTAATGTATTTTTTTTACTTACGCAAATTTGTTATTCAGGCATGTTTTGTTTTTAAAATTAAATTAAGTTTACGTTTTCTAATTTTTTAAATGTGCATTGTGTTACAGATTAGAGTTTAACAATGGCATCAGGCTCGGCATCAGGTTCGGCATCTGGATCACTAGCAGGGACCGTTCCTCCGAATGCCCGTTCCATAGCATGGAAGTATCTGCTGTACGTGGAAGTTGTGCGGGCGAAATTCTTTGCACTTTCTGGAACAAGAAAATGAATGGAGGCATCAATCGTTTGAAATATCACCTTTCAACTATTCCTTGCCGAGATGTTACAGTTTGCCCCAACGTGTCAGAAGAGGCAACGCGAGAGATTAAAGCAGAGCTGGCAGAGTTAGAGGAGAAAAAACTAGAGAACGCAAGGTTGAAGGCAGCCATAGCACAAGCTATTAGACACAGGGCTGCAATGGAAGAGAATTTAGACGATGATGCAAAGAATAATTGTGGGCTCTACTCGTGGTCCACGATACGATCGGGAAGAGCCGGAAGAGGCTCATCTTCATCGAGTTCGAGCAAAGGCATACCGAGTTATTTTGTGGCAAGGAACACACGGAGCACAACCTTCATCGTTGGATGGTGCATTCGGAACAAAGATATGCACGAGGAAGTGGATAAAGCTTGTGCAAATTTTTGGTACTACAACAACCTGCCATTCAATGTGGCAAAGAGCCCATACTGGGAGTACTTGGTGACAGCGTTGACAGTTGTAGGGAAAGGGTACAAGGCACCCTCTCCAAAAGATTTGAGCGGAAAATTACTTGAGGGTGCGATTGCAGATGCCACTACCATGCTAGAAGAGCACAAGAAACAATGGAAAAAATTCGGATGCACCATTCTTTCAGATGGGTGGACGGATGGAAGGAACCGCACCCTTGTTAATTTTTTAGCAGCTTCAAACGGTGAGATGGTGTTTTTAAAATCTATTGATGCCTCTGACATAATAAAAAATGCAGAAAATTTGAGTGTTATGTTAGAGACAGTTGTATTAGAGGTTGGTGTACAGAATGTTGTGCAAGAGTTACAGCATAATGCAGCAAAGATATGTGGCGGTGGGAGACTATTGCAGGAGAGACATCCATCACTCTTTTGGACTCCTTGTGCAGCTCATTGCATTGACCTTCTTTTGGAGGACATAGGCAAAATTGATTGGGTGAGGCCGGTTGTAGAAGATGCAAGATCTATAACGAAGTACATATACAATCACCCTTGGGTTCTGAGCTTGATGAGAGTACACACAAAGGGGAAAGAACTTGTTCGAGCCGGTGTCACAAGGTTTGCAACTAACTTCTTGACGTTGCAAAGTATTTCTAGTTTGTTGACATCTTTGAAACAAATGTTTGTGAGTCAAGCATGGCTAGACTCACAATATTCAAAGAAAGCTGATGGAGAGAGGGTTGCAAAGATAGTTTTTGATGATATCTTTGCAAAGAGAGCTATAGAGATCATCAAGGTAATTTCAAACTTCGATTTATATTTCATTCCTTTATTTTAATTTGTTAAATTATAAATATTAAATATATTGTTCTACTTTTCACTTTTTTATTTCATTTCTAATATGTATTGTAAGTTTGCAATCTTACATTTTAATTTGTGTGTAGGTGTCAGAGCCGTTGGTGAGAGTTTTGCGTTTGGTTGATGGGGAGCAAAACCCCATGGGGTTTGTATATGAGGCCATGGATAGGGCCAAAGAGTCTATCCAAAACTATTACAGGGGGATATCGTCAGATATGGTCCCTTTTGGGAGATTATTGATCGGAGGTGGAACAATCAACTCCACCAACCTATTCATGCAGCAGGGTACTACCTCAACCCCAAGTATTTCTACTCTGGCAGCTTCACAGATGTGAATGGAGAGGTTATGGAGGGCCTTTCGACATGTATTGAGAGGATGATACCGGATGTTGAGACGAGGGACCTCGTTATTTTAGAGCTGCAGAGTTACAAACATGGTAGGGGGAGACTCTTTTCATCGGTAGCGCTAGCTATTCGAGGGAGAACCACACAGTCACCAGGTAATACCAAGTTACTTAGAATGTTTACCAAGTTACTTATTAGTTACATATTTGATTTTATTAATTAATTATAAATTTTTGATTATCTTGTTAAATGTTTGTAGGTTCTTGGTGGGAGGATTGGGAGGAATACCCCAAATCTTCAAAAGTTAGCCCTCGAGAATTCTATCTCAACCTCAGAAGCGCTTCCGGATGTGAACGCAATCGGAGTTTGTTTTAGGCCATTCACACGAAGAAGCAACAAGTTGACTCAAAAAAGACTCAACGACTTGGTTTTGTGCACGTCTGATCTCCGCCGCATGAAAAAAGTTGAGGCGACATCAGAGGAGCTCATTGATTTGGATGAGATAGATCCATACAGTGAGTGGACTGGGCAAGAAGAGGAAAACCCTGCATTCACAGCGGACGAGATTGCTTCTTTTGAGAGGGAGGCTATGGAGGGAGAAGCACTAGCAGGACTCCGAGGAGATATTGGAGTGGATGACATCTTTGGAGGTGATCTCCAACATGCAGCAGAGGAGCCACCAGCACCACCATCTAGTTCCAGGATCGAGCCAGATTCGCAGCCTTCTAGGAGGAGCGTGGAGACGCAGCCGAGTGTGGGGACTAGTGGAGCCAGAGGCACTAGACCCTCTCCCCAATATTTCTCTAGATTGGGGAAGAGGAAAATGTAATTTATTGTATATTGTAACTTGCATAGATATGAAATTTATGATGATATTTTTCAATGTCAATCATCATAAATTCATATTACTTATCAGCCGGTTGTCGTATTCGCATGATGATGCGATTTTGTATTGTATTTGTATTCAAATCTAATAGAAAACACTTCTCCAACATTTTATGGGCTCATTTGATACATTTTGTAGCTATGTGTTGCTTAAAATTTATGTTTTTTAAAAAAAATTGAGTATTTTTTAAGTTGTCGAATATTCCCGAGTATTGGCCGAATATTGCGAGTTTTAGCGAGTTTTTTTTTTTTTGGGGTCAGCGAGTTTTGGTTTTCGAGTTTTCCTACTATGGTCCTAATCACCTAGTTTAAGAAGCAAGATTTCAAATGAGTATCGGTAACAGATATTCAGATAGGCCTCTTAAATGGAACACTTTGATAACCGAAATTGGTAGAGAACCAAGTATACTTAGTATACAATGCATGGATTAACATGAAGGATCGGTAAGTAGCTGAGTCATGAAATGAGAGATCGCTGAAACTCCGAGCCATAAAATGGGAGATCGGTAGTTCTTCGAGTCATTACAATGCAACATATGGTATCTGTTATATGATTGAATGGCATTGAATGTGTGTTCCATATTGTAAATATGTGAACAGAGAACATTGGTTTTAAAAGTAATTGTGTGATCTAAATTACATTAATTGGACAGAGAACAATTATTAAAACTTGGTCGTGTGTTTTGAATTACATAATTCAGAACAGAGAACGTTATAATTTTTTTTTTTCCCTTGTTCTAATGTCTTAAAATGGGGATGTTACACAACTTGAAATTGTCATGATTGAAACACCTTTGATTTGTGCTTACACACATTCTCCCTTCTCCATGATACCTTCTTCCCTACAACCGATGACATTCCTCAACTTGTGTTTTTGCATCATCTCGGTTGAGTTGTTTCAAACAAGGCTGAAGAGGTGTTAACGATGTTTGAGCTTGTAATTGAGGAGGGATTGTTCGGGCTTGGGGCATAAAAATTGGAATTAGCCCGAGGGGAGTGTTGAGGTAAAAAAAAAGTCCCACATTCACCTTACTGATAAACAAGAACGGTATATGTGTGTGTGTATAAGGGCTCACTGTCTAATGTCAAGTAGTGAAGATAGATGAGGCAATTGCGAGTTAGAAAGGATTGGAGGTGAGTTCACAATTCAATAATTTCGATTGAAGGCAAAGCTAAGAGCCAAATGGTAATTGTCTTGCGAGAATGATATGTTTTAAAAGCTCTTAAGGATTATATATATATTAGAAAGGATTGGAGGTGAGTTCACGGTTCAATAATTTTATTTCAAGGCAAAGCGAAGAGCCAAATGATAATTGACCTATAGAATGATAGGTTTTAAAAGCTCTAAAAACTATAATATGTGTGTGTGAGAGAGAGAGAGAGCTCACTGTCTAATGTGAAGTAGAGAGGATAGATGAGGATCACGAGCTAGAAAGGATTGGAGGTGAGTTTACTGAGTTCAATAATTTTGGTTCAAGGCAAAGCAAAGAGCCAAATGGTAATTATCTGCGAGAATGATAGGTTTTAAAAGCTCTAAGGACTATTAGTCCCACATGCTTTTGAGAAAAGTTGGGTGTGATGTATATATGTTGAATCGCATTCATAGTGAGCTAGAGAAAGAAAGCATTAAGGTTACAGGGGGCAACATGGACAAATCGTGGAAGTTAAAGGTGCTTTGTGGGCTATGTGGCATGATCTTGCAACCTCGAGTGTAGAGGAAGAATAATGAGCCCATGAACAATATAGATCTTTCCGAAAGAGGGGTTTTGCGATTGTGCCATGTGGTGCAATCCCGTGAACTTGGAGTACATGATAATCCTGTGAATACAATGCGACTCCGAGACTTGTGACCCCGCGCACATATACAGACCACCAAGTGTCACAATGAGTGGCCAATAACATTCGACAAGTGGGGCAATGCAATAATTGCAAGCATATTATAGTTGAAAGAAGAATTTTTTGCAAATAATAGATCAAATTTTAACTGTGGGAAGTGATACATGGGTCTAGTATTTTCCTCATAACTTTTGCATACAAACTCCATTTTCAAATCCGTTTGTGGCGTGGGAAAGCTTATTTAGAGAGCTCCATGATGGTACAATTGTAGAGAGAAATTAATAAATATTTTGTGAGTAGTTTCCAACTGAAATTCGTGATTACTTTTCTCTTCAATGCAAATTCTCACTTTCAAATGTTTCTCTGCTGCTTTCCCATTCTTCAATCTGCTTTCAGGTGCCTCTAGTTGCCCCTTGATCAACAATGACTGATCCCAGTGTGTATAATGAAGTAGTATGATTGGCTCTTGCTTCAGCGTGTGCATCCTCTGCCACACACCATTGCTTTCGCTTCAGATTTCTTGCTGTTGCACGTGCCTTGTGCTTCTCAGATCTTCTCAAGTGTTCTTAACTTCTCATTCAAGTGTGCTTTCTTGATTGAGAAGTGAATTGTGACCCTCGGATCTGCTGGAGGCCACAATTGAGTTACCATTGTTACTGGATTCTTCTTGCTCTTCTTTGAGTAATGCGTGCCTACTGATCCTCAACTTCCCATTGGCTCTTTGCCTAGATCTTCTTTGAGTGTTGGAGGAATCAAGAGCCTCATCCTTATATCTATTTTCTGTAATCTTTGTCTGAACTGGGTAGATGATTGATTATTGCATTAGTGACAAATAATTGGGTGTGTAGTCACTGTGGTCACATTTACTTTTCACATCTGCACTCTTGAGTTGACTGCTTTATCTATTTGCATTGCAGATTGTTTAGGGACTCTTCCCTTGGTCTCACAGAGCCAAAAGAGTAGAGGGTAGGTCACCCTCATACGTCCCTAGGGTGCAGATTTGAGCTCCAACAGATAGAATAACTTAGCATAACTTCGCCTTTATTGCATTATTTTTACTATCGGCCCTTGTCTATATCCACCACATGGCTTCCTAGGATCCTAGTAAAACCCTCCAACCCCAACCCCATCCTAAACATAGGCTTTATAACCTTGCACCTTTTTTTTTAGTGTGGACTATTGTCTTCTAGATCCACAGCTTTTACACCACTTCGTATTCTATCTTGGCTTGTGTGTTGGCCCTTGAATGATTTCCTGCATATATCCGTCTGTGTGTGTATTTTGTAAAAAAAACGACCCAATGTATATCATAGAGAAATCAAAGTGTACAAATTGTACTATGCCAGGTCTGTAAGCTATTAGTCCAAGCCTGAGCAGTATAGGAAAAAGGATACTTATTAGCATTCATTAATACAAATCTAACTGAAGAAGCTTTCTCAAATCTCCTTGGAGCTTGGTCTGCCACCATCTAGGAGGCATCCCATAACAAATAAGGTTATGGTTGTCAAGAGCCCAATTGGCCAACCCATCTGCCACTTTGTTTCTTTCTTTGGGAATATGGCTGAATTGCACATCTTGAAACCAGTCCTGCAGCCTGTGAATTTTCCCCGCCTGTGAATTTTCCCCACCTCTCTTGCTATTTGCCAATTCTTGCTATGACCTCCTTCCGGATTAGATAACAAGCTGACAATAACCTTAGAATCTGATTCAATTTGGATTTTTTGCCATCCAATTTTCAAAGCCTCTTGCATCCCTTTGTAAACTGCCTTGATCTCCGCTAAATTATTGGTTGCAAATCCCAATTTTTCAGCAAAGAAGAAAGCTACAGACCTATCATAAGATCTACCAATGCCTCCCATAGCAGCCTGGCCCGGATTACCCCTTGAGGCTCCATCAGTGTTCAATTTTCCATACTCAATCGGAGGAGCTGTCCAATGTCCATCCCGCTGTATTTTCTTTTTATGACGATAAGCAGGCATAGTTGAATTCCTGGGTTGCAAAGAAAGCTGGTTACACACATGTTCCCATTCCCGGGTGAGAATTTGAGGTATACAAATCTTATGTTTGATAGATTCTGCAACATTGATTTTGATTTTCTCCCAAACATAATATATGTCTCTGTTGTGTATATTATTGAGAAGAGAAAGACGAGAATAATATTGATCTTCTTAGCCACGTACACTCTCTAGCTGCTGCTAGAACTTCTCCTGTTTCGCTTCTCTTGATTTCTCATGCACATGATATTTTAGGACTGGACTACACCTTTGTCTCTCCTTCATCATCATGTACACTGCTGTATCTGCACCTAAATCAGCAATATTATGGGAATTAAGAGCTCTCACAATATGGGAATTAAGAGCTCCCACAACACTTTTTCCATCACTTGACCATGCTAAGTAAGCATTTTCTCCACATTTGCATTTTCATCAACCCCTATCTCTTCTCTATCACCATTCTTCACGTGCATTTGTGTCTCTATTTGATATGGATGGCCTTCAAATGCATTCTTTTTCACACGGGAAACTATTCAAACAATATATCGTCATTTCTCTTTTTCAAGCTCATTGGTCACCTTCAATTGATGATTGTACTGCTCACTACCCTCTATCTCTATCCTCTGTCATGAGGATTTTGTCTTCTTATTTCACATGCTTTGCCCAATTTCTATCAGGCTTGGGCTCCTGAAATCCTTTCACACTGACATCTTCACGCCTCAGGGTTGTCTTTAGTTGCTACAACGGAACTTCTCTTGTACCTTCTCATTTCTTGCTTCCCACTCATCTTTACCTGCAAACAAATCAACATTAGAATAATCATGGGACTTGACATCTCCCATACGCTGCTTCTCTATTGTTATCTGAGTTATCTTATCCTTGCAAAAATACTGCTGCAATCTCTCTTTCTACCTTCTTCTTGGTGAAGAATTCATCCTTTATAGGCTGCACAAAGCCAATTTCATTTTCAAAGGGCTTCTCACATGCAAAATTTATCCTCCTGTTACTTCTCGAGGCAATCCTCTTCTCTTCGCTCTTCACAACATCATCCAGGAGAAACTATATTCCTTTCTCCTCTTGCTATTTTTCAAAATGGACTTGATTTGCTCACATTCCAACTTCAAGGCAATCTTCTTCTCTTCATTCTCAATCCTCAAGGTTTGAAGCTTCTTCTACTACTTTGCTTGCATTCTTGGATGCAATATGTGCTCCATCAACTTGGCAACCAAATGTTCCCATATTTCCACCTCTTATTTTCCTTTTTATTGTCTCCTCTCATGGAGATCTCTCAAATACACACCTGCAACTCTGCAGGATCTTGTGCTTGTGAGCTCTAACCTCTTGTGATCTTCAATATGTTTTTTCTCCAAAGAAACATTCCAGTTCCATTATCCATCTTGTTAAATCATCTGGGCTCTCTCTACCTGATAAGAAAGGGATATTGCCTCTAGGCTCACCTTCTTCTTCCTCCATGATCTTTGTTGGTCTCTTTCCTCTGCTGGGATCTTCTATTTGCATTACAAGCTTTTTTTATCAATAATTCCCTTTTCTTTACTCGCTGGTCTTCTTTTCAAGGCATTCAATATGGACACCATCTCATCTAACATCTTCTCCTTCTCTCCGAACTGTGACTTTGAATCACTTTTCCTCTCTTTTTGACACTTTTTGAAGCCATCTCCTCTACTATTTGTTCTCTATCCATTAACACATGATGGAAACTGAATTCCTTTTCTTTTTCATGTATGAGCTGTCTTACATTTGGAGATATGCCTGCACCTTCCTCTACAATTTTTTTCCTCTTTTACTTCTTTTTCCCATAATAGCAACCAATTTTTCATTGTAAACTTTGGCGCTTCGCCGTCATATTTTCTCATGTCCTGCACAACTCTCCTACCTTGTGCAATCTACATGACACCAATCTTTATTGGAATCTTCCCAATATCTCTGCCAATTCTATTACTCCAAGTTTCGACCTCCTCTATGTGCCATATTCATGACTCGATGTCCTCTACCCATCTTATTAAGATGGAGAACACTCAATGTCTCTCACAAATCTCTACAGTTACGGGAATTTCTCACACCTGCAGCAAACTCTTGAGCCTTTCAAGACTCAACCCAATAAGGAAAACCTTATTTTGATACCAAATGATGATGACAGGAATAAGGGGACCAAATCAATGGCAGCCTTAGCCCTACAACCTAACACTATAGAGCTACTAATTAGGTAGTTCAGGCACGCACACTCTCATATACGGAAGTACAACTCACACTCATTGAATTCAAAACACACTGCAGAGATTGCACATGCACACACTTTATTTTATTGAATAATGGAAAACATACATGATGATAGTAAATATAGAACAATTCCTCATGGACTTGAAAAATCTCGCAGTTCAGTTCTGGACAGCACACCCTTCCCAACGAGCTCTAACTGATCTCTGACAAGTCTTGCTCTTTTTCTGCCTCTTTGCTTGGCAAAACTAATTCCCATTCCAAGAATCCAAATTTTCTCTCCATCCCTGATAACTTGAAGTCTCTTCGAGCTCCTAAGAACATTAGAAACGCTCAAGAAGAGAAAGCAAATCATTTTTGGCAGTTACTCTCTTTTTGTGTTCCTCACGGGCAAAAATGCTATCTTAAACAGAGTGGTGGTTAACAAACTGCCCCTTTATGCAGACCGGCAGTTGCAAAACCGCCCCTTTATGCAGGCCGATTGTTGCGAAGCCATTTTGCAACCACCACTTAAGCCAGATTGGTGATTTTGCAACAAAGCAAAACTTTGGAACTTTTGGGGCCATAGCTTTTGTATACGACCTCAAAAGCAAGTTTCCTTTTTTAAAACTGTATAGCGTTTAGAGAAAAATCCAAATATGCAATCACATTCTGCTTTTGAGGTGTTCTTTAGGTACGTTTTTCCTTTTCCTCGAGACCCATCACTTTTAGCCGTTCAATGAACACACCCACTTACCAGATTCTAGCTATTGTTGAGAAACTCAACCAATTCACTTGGAACCCTGTGGATGCTTGAAACTAATATCCTTTTTTTTATTTGATGCCCTTGAAGTGTTGGAATGTTGATGCTTCCCAAGGACCAAATCTACAATCACAACCTAATCTACACAAACATACTAGTACTTGGTTTTGGGCAATGCAAGATTGTGTGAACACCTTGGATACTCTTGTATTATTAATGCAAGTAGATCGACGTCTCGATAGCGTGAAAACATTATAACCAATTTAAAAATCTTGAAACCATTGAAAAATTGAGATGAGGAAAGGAATAAACACTTGTTGGTATGCAAATAACGCTGTCTCTTTCAAAACCTTTGGAGAATGTCACGAGGTTTTGCTTTCCCCAAGTGGCGAAAATTGTCTGAAACTGCCATTGAACTGTAGATGCCCTTGTTAAGTGAAGATAGGGATATACTGAACTGCTGAAACTGTGGAGATGCCACTTCCAATTGTAGATAGGGCAGCACTGAATGGAGAAATGTTGTTGCCACATGGAAATGTCATGGTTCACACTTGAACCAACCGTATGTAGAACTTCCGATGTCTTCGATCCAAACCAATGCTGAGAGGCTTAAGTGTACTTCTTGGCCAAAGAAGCAGACAAAATATGAGTACATAGATACCATCACACCATCGAAATCGAATGAAACTATATTATCTCTCTGAAAACTGTTTGAAAACTTGTATAACCTCTTTGGTAACTATTTTAAAATTGTACAATATCTTCGAAAACTGTTTGAATCTCTGATAATAAGCCAATTGTATGCCCCCTATTGAGGTGAGGGATGTTCTTGCATATCACTCATCTCAAAAGGAAAGAGTTGTGCACACCGCATGCAACAAGCATGAAATGTAACACAAAAGCTATAATCATTGTAAAAGCACATATGTAAAGACTTGTATAGGATATGTAAACATAACAAAGATTTCATGTAAGCGCAATATTTAGCATGTAATCAAAAGCACAAATAGCATGTATAATGTCATCGTGAAGGTTCAAGAGAGCGGGTGTGTCTCAATGTAACAAGCAAGATATAAGAATGAAGCACGCGATAGTAATAGCCCAAGTAGATGCATGGTACGTACCATGGCAATATAACATTAAGCATAGTAACACAAAGTAGTATTGTGTGTAATATGTATCACAACACCAAACATATGATAGCATATATTATATTCATAGCATATTTTATATTCAAGCGCGGGCATCAACCAATATAGTACGTAAATATAGTAAAAATATGTAACAAACATCATGGTCAAGAAGGACACAAGCAAACCATCCCATGGCGACCAACAAGATGATCCTCGACATGACGACACGACACGTACAAGCACACAAAAGTAGAAACACACAACATAAAGCAATATAAATATTATAGCACGTATAAGCAAACCGTGTCTCAATAATGTATCGTAATGTCCAATATTTATGTAGGCAAACACTCAAAGGTAAGCTAGAGCAAGACATGTATAAGCAATATAAGTGGCTAGATACAATCAATGACATAATATAGAAAGATAACACTTGTAAAACTTATAAGATGAATCGAGTGTAGACATGCCCCAAATGGGGAAGGGTTGCCCCTAGGTGCGGGTAAATGAAGCTACAAAACATTTGTGCATCCAAGACAAGAGAATTCTTGACATGACAACACAAAATAGTAGAAACACGCATAAGGAAGCTATATAAGTAGCAAAGGCTTGTATAAGCAAATAATGTCTCAATAATGTATAACAATGTCCAATGTTGCCGAAATAAGCACCTGGCTTATTTTTGGGAAACTAGTTGCAAAAAGTGAAGACTTGCAGGTCTTGATCAGTGTTAGTAATCCACTCTTGATCCTTGATGCCTCAAAGCTTGTTCAAATTATTTGTGGATTAGACCAAGGGTTCTATAGTTCAAAATAGTCAAGGACTTAACCATTTTCTGCCTTGCTTTGGCATCCCTAAAATTTTGCGGATCCCTCGAAATTATGGGGTTCGTAGTATTCCATAGGTTCCTAGTATTCCGTGGGTTTGTAGTTTTCTAGGGTTCCCAGGTATCCGTGGGCTCCTAAAAATCTCACGAATCCTAAAAACCCATGGTCGCCTGAAATTCCGAGGAACACTGGAATTTTCACGCAATGCTTGAAATTCCGTAGAAAGCTAGAAGCCATGTGAAAGTGAAAATCCACATAGTATCCCACGGATCAAAGGAGGAGTATGCATTGAAGGAATTCCAAATCCTTTCAAAACATCTTTGCACATTGAAGGAATTCCAAATCCGCTCAAAAACCGTACATATGAAGGAATTCCAATTCCGCTAAAAAGCCACACATTGAAGGATTTCCAAGTCCGCTCAAAAAGCCGCACTATGAAGGAATTGAAAATCCACACTACAAAGGATTTTCGCGACTTTGACAAGAATCTTCAAAATGCCATAACTTTTGATGGGGCCACAAAATTGGTACCGTTGGAAAGGTATTGAAATGAACTACACATTGGAGGTGGTTTTGGATCATGGTAAAGACTTTTGTGATCAAATAACCAGATTTGGGGCCCACAACCATTTTTGGATATGAGTTGTGACTCAAACAAGGCACTAGATTTTTGCTCATATCTTTTGATCTAGAGCTTCGTTTGACATGAGACTGGTCTCATTGGAAGCGTTTTTCAAAGGGCATTACTTAAGGATCACTTTTGAGAGGAATGATGGAGATACTTGGGAGATTTTAATGATAGAGTTATACGTTGTTTTGAGTTGTTTTATCAACTGAGTGATGCCCAAATTAGTTACAGATGCTTTTGTTTGATTCCTTTTGTCTCATGATGCTTCTTGGATGGTATATTCTCCTCATGCCCCCACAAAAATGAAGATAATGGGTTGAATGGTTTGTTTAACAAGAAATGAGTTGTTATCAGTGGTCTAAAGCATGACTATGACCAAAAGTAGACATTTGACAACTCACTCTTTATCTATCTCCCCTGATTTCATGGGCATTCATTGATCTAAGTTAGAGCTCATCCACATAAAAACATCGAAGGTTTTCTTGCAATCCAAGGCACTCTATAGATGTGGATCATTATGAGATTGGGAGATTGCCTTGAGCCAATTTTGGGGCAGTTTGGAAGGGTCAAACAAGTTGAGCATCTCCCATGGCATCTTCAAATTCCTTCTATAAATGTAATGAGTTTCATAAGTGAAACTATCCTCTCTCTGGAATGTAAAAAAATTCTACCCAATTGGTTTCTGAGTGTTCTGAGTTTGTGCGGGACCCTTGTATTTAAATTGTGTAATGCATTCACTGCCTTCTCAATGATTATGAGAGATTGTGTATTCCTCAAGCAATAATATCTAGTTGATTGTGATTTATATCTATCCTTTGGCTTGTGTTATTGCATCTTACCTTTCTCTGCTGTTATTGTATGATGTGTATGAATTATATTTGCATAATTTTAGTCCATTGTGTCATTTATACAGAGGATTAAAGGTTGTTAGAATGTAGTGTGGATTGTGGCTCTTATTTGCCCCTTTTATCTTGTATTCTTCCCTTTTTCCTTGATCTCAGGGAGAGTGATCCCTTCATACTCTGGTGTATCACCATTCTTGTCAAATTTCAATAATCTTTCTCCCTTAACTTTGCACAATTTTAGTTAGATTAGAGTAGTGGTTAATCTAGAGCTTTTAAGGAAAGGAGCCAACCTTATTTTGGAGGTTTATCTCAAGGGTTAAGGTCCCACACCTTAGAGATACTCCCATTGTTGTTGTAGAGACCTTCTAGACACTTGAATAGCTGCCTAAATTAGAAGGGTGCACACAAATCTCTGCCAACAATTTTTGCACGCCCAGGAGACCTTTTATTTCCATTTTGTGAGGTTTTTGTCAAGGATCATTACCCTAGATGTTCTTGTAAAATGCAACTAAGTTTTGGTGTTGTCTTAGCTCTTATTCGGTTTCTGAACTTGTTTTGTTAAAGACCCGATGACTTTGTAAGCTCGATTGGCAAAGTCCAACTTCCCATAGCTTATGAGAAGGATCAACACAAGTAGTGCTGCTAAACAATTTGTTGAGCTATTACAATTGTCTCCTAAAAAGCATAGTAGGTCTCTACAAAGATCTAAGAGAACCCCTAAGTCGAAAAGATTCCTGTCTCGCTCCCCACCTAGTTTTCATTCACAAATCCTACAAAGCAACCTTCAACCCTTGAATATCGCGGCTTATCCAAGGAATCATACTTTTCCAAAGCATTTAATGCTACTAGCCCATTGGCTATAAATGTCTAGAATGACCTCCCAGGTGTTGCTCTCAAAACCTTCCCTATTTCACAGTTGAGAAACATGCTAATCCTATTGATCATCTTAAGGATATCATCCACTTGTGCTCAATTCACCACATAACCCAAGTAGATGTTGTAATGAGACTCTTGGCAACTTCCTTGAAAGGAAAATCCCTAGCATGGTAGGGAATCTTCCTCCTAATTCTATTTGTACATGGGATGAATTTGGAGAATGCTTAGTGAGACAATTTTCAGACAAGAGTGACCACTTGTCACTTATGGAGCAACTGACAACAATCAAGAGGGCATCTACTGAAGATTTCTTTGATTTTAACCACATATTCCAAAAGTCATGGGATAGATCCCACTTTTTAAGGCCTTCTTCACATTCATCTTTCTTGTACTATCTTAGGGCTCTTAATTCTGATATTGCTGTTATGATCCAATCTATGGGAGGTGTAGATATTTTGTGGCATTTGATATTGCAATATCAGTTGAGAACAACTTGATCCAAGCTAGTAAGCTAGCTCCAAGGCCCCTATGCCATTATTCCCATAGTTAACCCCACTCTTCGCAATCCAGCCCCAACCTTTTGTTGACAACCATTGCAATTATTCTTGGTACCTCAGCTAATGAGTTGGATGAGGGCCCCTATGCCATTATTCCCATAGCTAACCCCCACTCCTGCAATCCAGCCCCAACCTTTTGTTGTACAACCATTGGCAATTATTCTTGGTACCTCAGCTAATGAGTTGGATGAGGTTAAGGTCATGTTAAGGAATATGGCAAATGAAGTGACCAATTTGAAAAGGCAGCAAGCCCCACCCGCTCAAAGACCTTGACAGCCATATAACCCATCCTACCAACCCACTAGAGCACAACCTCAAAACTAGACCATTCCTGCAAGTCCTATAAATCAGACATACCCATTTTCTACCAATCTGAATAGATCAATTGTCCTTGTGTAGAACAACATGGCTAAAGATCTAAGGTGGTGTTATCCTTTCTCCCAACCCCATGATTCTAACATTTTCCCTCATGGAGTAGTGACACAAGCCTTGGTAGTTCAGAATTCTTTTGTGCAGCCCAATCAAACGAATGATCCATCACCGCCATCTACTTAAGCAACTGGTGAGTGTTTAGTCTCTTTGGCGGGAGGAATATTTTTGTGCCACCAATCAAGTTGAGGGAATTCAACAACCACAAGTGAGGTCTGATTATAATACAAGATCAAAGAAAAAACTTCGGAGACAAAGTTCAGGCATCTAGAGATCAAGTGACAACTGTTTCAAGAGGAGAAAGCTCAAAACCAATAGAGGTTTCACCGTCACCGAGATAAACAAGGTTTTTGCAGATTACACATCAACCTATCATTGAGAAACCAAAGAAAGTTATGGATACTCATAATTCACAAAGACCTGCAACAACACCCCTTGATATTGTTGAGAAAATGAAGAGAACAAATATTCATGTCTCCCTATAGAATGCTTTGGCAATTCTAGTGTAAATTCCCGTTTTGAACTAATTCATTACGGAGCTTCTTGCTCATTCCATTTCCCCTGGGCAATAAGAAAGTGAATAAGGGAGGTCCTTGGTTGATATTTTAGTCTTTCTTTTATTAACATTTACATTTTTCTTTAGTATTTTCCGTATGAAGTAGGTCGGGTGGGTTGGAGAGCTTTAAAGGCAAGTTAAAAAAGTAAGCTTCTTATTGAGGTCGGTCATGGGGAATTCCTCCATGAGACTTTAGCGCCAACATATGATATTAAAGTAGCTGCTTATTCATTTTGGGCATGTTTTCCCTATTATAATTTTATCTACTTGGTTTTTGGGCTGATTGCTCTATTCCATTACACTCAAGGCAAAAATTCTTTGGTGTGGCAAGGAAGATGAAACCCTTCCTTGTTCAAGGTTGGAGAACAAAAACTCTCCAATTTGGTGGTTCAAAGGGCTTCAAAGAAGACTATCTTGCTTGTTGGCAGCTAGGGCATTGAAGAAGAAGAGATATCACGGCCTTCTACATCAATTTGGCACCCTCTCCTAGGGTGGCTACTTGGGTGGAGAAGGATTTAAGTGCCTTCTAGGGCACATCTTGGTGTTTTGAGTTGATATTGAAATTTCTCTAATTTATAAGGTTGATCTATCATTTCATTGGTATTTATTGGGGTTTGGAAACCTCATTTTCAACTATTTTTGTGAGCTAAGCTTCGCTGGTTATTTAAGTAATTCTAGCCGTGCGTTGGCACTTGTTTCTCCTTAATTTATGAAGTATATTGGCTGAAATAATTTCTACGTGATTGGTTAAAATATTTGGAATCATTCTCTATCATTTTTAGCTTTGATATTGCATGAGAATTGCTGCCCCTAAGTGCTGTTATAGTTCTCTTGCCCTAGAGGGTTTGTTTACTAATTTTTAGTTGGTTTTGATGCCCTAAAGGTGTGATTTCAGTTTGCTGCTAGGGTTTGATCACTGTGTTCCAAAAATTAGAATTCTTATATTTGGGTTTGAAGCCAAACCCTTATTTTCAGATTTAGTCGTAGAAAGGGACATTACAAGTGGTATTAGAGCTTTGATCTTCCTAGCCTAAGGGTTTCATGCAAGAGGGTGATAAAGGATACATTTGTTATCAAAGGAGAGAGAAGAAGAAATCAGACCAGCCGGTTGAAGAGGTTAGCATGGCCCACCAAGATTCATAGGAAGCCAAAATCAACAAGCTCATTGAAGGGCAAGTGAGATTGGCGGACCGAGGACTTGTTGGCACTAACCCTACAAAAATTTCATGAACCAAGGGTTCATAATGGTGAGGGTAGCTCATCCGGAGCTAATATTTCACGGCAACCTCAAGGATCAGCCACTAGGCCTACTTTCCTTCCAAGGGAAGAAATCATTTTGGAGGTGGGAACAAGGCATTCAATTGGGCAAAGTATTGCGACAAACTATGAAGAATATATGGCCCTTCCAAGAGAGATCGGGAAGCTATTTCACTTGCCAAATTCATTGGTGTGAGCAAAGGAAGGTCAAGGCCGAAGCCTAGATCTAATGTGCCACAAAAGGATGTTCAAAACACCTTGGGTAAGATATCATTCTCTATATTTTGGCTAGATTTTTTGCACAACCGAAAACCTAGGCGATCATGAGACAAATCTCCCTCATTTACCGGTGAGGCTCTCGTGTAAGATTTTGCCAGTTATATGTCCTAATATCTATTTGTTGGTATTAATTTAAAGTATATAGCTCATGAACCATAGCTAGACAATTCTGCAACAAGTAAACAGTTGTAAAAGAAAGGAAAAATCTACAAAAGAGGAAAATAATAGGAAACGGGGGAAAGGAGAGAGGATGTGCAACCCAATCAATAGTTTACAGAGTTGATCGCATGCACATAGATTAAAACAAATAGATCATTAAACACAAAATTCAAAGCAAAGGAAACTTTTAGATCTAGATCTAGAATAACACAGTTTATGAATAGATCTAGAAATAAATACGAGACAAATGCACCGTTGAC
Organism: Taxus wallichiana var. yunnanensis; assembly: GCA_018340775.1. Classification (NCBI taxonomy): domain Eukaryota; kingdom Viridiplantae; phylum Streptophyta; class Pinopsida; order Cupressales; family Taxaceae; genus Taxus; species Taxus wallichiana. The sequence continues at coordinate 225,310,532 of CM031244.1, read as the reverse complement.
ACAAAGTTCTCTGGAAATCTCTTCTCTATTCCTCTGCTTGCAGAAAGCTATCAAGGGTTTCAGCTCAAAGTCTGGAACACAAGAATGCTGATTACAAATTCCAATCCCTTAACCCGTAGGTTCTTCCTCTATTTATAGTGTATAAAGGGCAATTACAAATAGGAAAATTTAAATGAATTTCGCATGCGGAAGCTATGAAAAGGGAAACAACTGGAAATCTTCCTCCTGGAATTCCTCTTTGCATGACATACATGATTTATAACTGAAAAATAGAACCTTCTATTTTGCATGTCTGCCACCTATTTCCAAGTAATTGACTTCTTTAAATAACGACTTTTAAACCAATCACTTAAGTTTTATAATTTAATTGATTGCTCAATTCTTCATTGGAGAAAATAAAATAAAGGAAAATAAATAAGAAGAAAGTTGTAACCTTCCCAGTCTTGTTCTTCTTCCATATTCTGCATGCGGTTGACTCTTTTGCCTTTGATTCTCACCAAACTGGATCTGGATGTTATGCACGATGCGATTTTCTTCAGTGTGGTATTGCCTTTGACCTGTCTTCCCTTCTATCCTTGAAGCTTTTGCAATTCTTCTCCAGTACATGCAAAGTAAATTCAATGAAGGCTTCAACTGGAAGATTGGGAGCACATGCACAAGATCTTGGAAGGAATTTTCCATGCATTGACTTTACACGGGCTTGTGTATTGGAAACAAGAGGATGAATTTTTACTGGAAGCCTTTGTAATTATGAGATCTGGATCTATCAATTAAATCGGTGATAGGTTCAGGGCCTATGTCTGTATCATTGACTTCAAGCAAATCTGGAAGCTATGCATGATTCTGCTGATCCTTCTCTTTCATCATGCTTCAACATGGCTAGAACAATCTTTGTCTGAGCTCTTTTTCTTTTAATTATGTCGAAATCCCTTGCAATTGGATCCATTTGTGCAGATCTAGAAACTTCTTCAGATTCAAAAGATATATTCAATGTATCTGACATTGATTTGAGCACCTGTGATGAATACCTGTAATTTTATTTAGACAAAGATGGAGTCCATGGCACGAATACTTGATTTTTATCACCAAAATCTGCATATAAAGCTTGCTGCCCTAAAATTTGAGGTTTTGCTTGCATGCAAAGCAAGCAAAAATATTATTTAATTCACCAGAGCACTTATATCAACATGCAAATAATTATCATAGCAATAATCAAGCCATTCCAACCTTAGGCGCAAACTCAAGCTCCCTGGAAATGAAAAACACCTTTTGATGCAAAACCCCCTTTCCTTGGCGCCAAAACCTGTTTGGGCTGCAATCCTTAGCAAAAAGAATTAATTGCTTCTTTATTATGGCAGCCCATGCTTATATAATCCTCAACATACTATTTTTAATAATTGCCCTTCCTATTTCTGGCAATTTAATTAATAAACAATCATGTTTATTCACCCAAATTGGGCGCCCAATTATGCATGCTGCTGGTTGCTTTTAAATAAATTTATTTTATTTATTTTTAGCATGCATCCTTGACTTCTCCTTAGCTCTGCCACTTGCATTGATTTTCCTTCTATTTATAGCGCCAAAATTAGGTGAATAAACCATTAATAAATATTATTAAATGCATTGTTATTCACCCAAGGTGGGTCACATTTTTTAGCAAGGGTAATTTCCAAAAATAGGAAGTCAACTTTGATGGGAATTTCTACCCTGCATTGCAGCTCCAAAAATCCCCTCTTTCACTTAAGTTGTTTGACTTTCATAATGAGAATTTTTACCTTGCAAGGCAGGTAAAAAATTCCCGCTTGCTTGCCCAACGCCAAAATTCCCATTATCAAATTAAAACATCTCCCAAAAAGTGTGACTTGCATAAAAATTAGCCTCCATTGATAAAATGCGACTTGCATGGGTGCATAAATCTCTTTGGTGGGAGAAGTTAGCTCAGCAGAGTGGAAAAAATTCGCATCGCTATTTTTCTTTATTTTATAATGAGAATTTTCATTGTGCAAGGCAGGGAAGAAATTCCCGCTTGCTTTTGCTGCCTCTAATTTTCCCCCGTAACTTAAGTGACTTTGACTTCATGGGAAAAAGTTCACTGCATGAGGCGGAGTAAGAAATTTCCGCCTCGCTTGCCACTACCAAAAATCCCATTGCAGCTTACACTCATTAATTCCAAAAAATGTGACTTGCCTGGGAGAGGCTTTTTGTGCATGACTTCATCTTTTTTGGTCAGAAATTTGCATTTTGAGGCTGATTCCTTCTGGGGTTGCGTTAGTAGATGATCTCCAGATGCTTAAGGCAATTAAACAGACTATACAACACAAAGCACGGACCGGGGAAATTAAATAGAAAGACCACGAGAAAACCGGAGAAAAACGCAAAAGAAATAAATAAAAACAAAAAACGTTGCTAGAAGTCACAAACTCTTAATTCATTCCCGGTGAAAATCCTATTAAAATGTGTGGATATTGGCATGCAAAACTTCAATAGGATTCAACCGGAGCACAATTTACTTCAAACGGGGCTTTATTTATTTAATAAATAATTAAATAAACATTTCCACAGAATAACTTGGTGGAGGGATAAAATGAGTTTGGGCATCTGGGTATTTGTCGAAATTGGCTCATATGATTCTCGGGAATATCCTAACATAATACAAACATCTTCTGGCAATAAAAACACAAAAAGACCCGTTATTTTAAAAGAACTATTTTTTTAAATGGGTAGTCCCATATTTCAGGGTGAAATCTGGGGACACCATGATGTTTTGTAATGTCCCCAAAAGGATAAGATTGAATGCACAATGGATTCCACCACAAACCCAACTGAAAATAGAACACCAAAACAAAAGAGAATACTGCAGATCTATTTTCTTCTAGAAATTGTGACTTGAACTATAGAAGGAAAATACCACATAAAATGCTAAACAACTCTTTTTCTGATTTTTAATATAAAGTACTGATTTATGGAGAATAATGCAATAGAAAGGTACCAAAATCTGAGCTCCAATATCTGATTTTTATTTAAAAGAAGTCTGCAGATCAGATCTGAAAGTACAGCTGGAAATGAGGGTTTTAAACCCCAGAAATGGCTCCAAAAATTATATCTTGAATGGCTGAAATCCAGCTTCAATACACAGCAGCAAATCTGAATTTTTACTCCTCTCTTTATGCCAAAATAGACCCTAGACTGGGTCGCTCTAGCTGAAATAAATAATGGTTCAATAACCAGATTTATCCTGAGTCTTCAACACACAAAATGGTGGGTCCAAAGGAAGAGTTTCTGTTCTTCCTTCCACTTTTCCTGAGGGTTTTCGTCCTCAGAAATTACAGCAGCAATAGCTCAGCTCTCAAGCCAAATTTAGAAAATATGAAGTTGATAGAATGATCCCCAAGCAAGTCGACTTCTCCCTTTAAGGAAAGAAGAGACCCAAAAGGTGACCACTTAAGCAACCAATCAACATTCAATGAATTTTTAATTCATTTTTCACTCATTTCCCTTCCTAAGGCTAGTCACATTTTTCCCTAGAGGGAATACAAAATATAATGGGCCTTTTATCTTTTCTAAATTTGTTATTTTATTAAGTCATAAAATTATTATAAGTGCTTTATATATTTATTTCTTTCTAAATGACACTTTATAATAATTTAAAATGACTTAAGTCACCCTTATGTTTTCCCCTTAGCCGTTGGGTAGACAAAATAGGCCAAGGGTCTTCCGAAATGTTATTTTAGAAAGAGGGACATTTCAGTCCTCCCTTCCTCGAATTGCTTTCCCACAAGCAATTGTAGATTTGGATGCTCTAAAATTTCTGCACCCTCCCATGTTGCATCTTCAAGAGGTAGCCCCTTCCATTGGATCAAGTACTCCCTGATAACTCTATTTCTCAACCTTTTTCACGTACCTCCAAGATAACTTCCGGTTCCAATACTAATTTGCCCTCATCATCAAGAGGAGGCAACTCCATGGAGGGAGCTATATGCTGCCCCAATGCTTTTTGAGGCATGATACATGGAACACATTATGAATTTTACTTTGAGCTGGAAGCTCAAGCTCGTATGCAACCTTCCCTACCTTCCTTGTGACCTTGTAGGGACCATAGAACCTTGGTTTTAATTTTTCAGATCCTTTCCCTTTGAGGGAAGATTGTCTATAAGGTTGTAGCCTTAGGAAAACCATATCCCCAACCTCAAAAGACCTCTCAATCCTTCGCTGATCTGCATATAATTTCTGCTGGTTTTGAGCATGTGCAAGGTTGTCTTTGAGTGCTTTCATGATATCTTGGCTCTGCTGCACCAAATCTTTAGCACCCGACACTCTACTATCCGAATAACAACATCAACAAAGGAAAATGCATCATAACCATATAATGCCTTAAATGGAGACATACCAATGGACATATGATAGGAAGTGTTGTAGCAAAATTCTCCCAAATAGAGCCATTTAATCCACGTTGTTTGCTGCCTTATAACAAAGCTTCTTAAATACCCTTCCACCCATTTGTTTACAATTTCTGTTTTCCCATCTGTTTGTGGATGGTAACTTGTGCTTGGAGTTAGTTCCGTGCCTGCAAGATGGAAGAGCTCTTGCCAAAAAGAACTTAAGAATCTGTTGTCCCTATCACTTACAATATTCTTTGGCAATCCATGAAGTCTGAAAACTTCTTTAAAAAATACTCCAGCAACTAAAGGTCCATCAAACTTAGTGGGGAGGAAAAAATGAGCATATTTGGTCAATCTATCCACCACTACATAGATGACACTCTTACCTTGGACCATAGGAAGACCAATGATGAAGTCCATAGAAATGCTCTCCCATTTTTGATTTGGAATGGGTAGGGGCTGCAAAAGACCTGCTGGAAATTCATGTTGTGCCTTGCTTTGTTGGCATGTAAGGCACTCCCTAATGTGTTGCAACACTTCCCTTTTTAATCCTTTCCATACAAACTTTTCTCTTACTTGTTTGTATGTCTTAAAGTACCCTTGATGACCAGCCAAGGGTGAATCATGCATGACTTCTAAAATTCTACTCTTACTCTTTGCTGTTATTTTGATGATATAATTGAATACGTTTTTGGCTTGGGAGTATTATGAGAAATCTGAATGCGTTTTTGGTGCTGGTTTATTATTTGAAGTTTGACTAGGTTTTGGGTTTTGATCATTATACGAGATTTAGAAAATGATAACGGTGGTTGTGTGAAATAAAAACAAAAAACTTTATCTTGGGTTAAAGGTCTTTTTAGAGCATTGTTGTTATCATTTTGAATATGGTTTTGGGATTATGATTTGTAATTTGGGGAACTGAATACGTTTTATTTGATTGTTATGTGAGATCTTGTAGCGTATACATTTCTGGTTTTGATGTGAAATTTGGAAAAGGAAATAAGGAAAGAACTGAATACGTTTTGGAATTATTATGAGATCTGAAAAAAGATAAAAGGGTTTGTGTGAAATAAAAACAAACTTGTTTTGGGTACAACTCTTCCTTTGAGCATTGTTGTTATCATTTTTGAATACGGTTTTGGGTTGGATTATTATGAGAAATCTGGAAATGAATACGTTTGTTTTTAGGTTATTTTTGAACTGGAAAATGAAATAAAAGTTAGATACAACTCCTTAGAGTTTTGCTATTATCATTTTGAATATGGTTTTGGGTTTGATTTATATTGTGAAATCAGGGAAAAGAAATACGAGTTTTTCAGCTCCTCCTTAGATCCTTGTTGTTATCATTTTTCTTGATTTGGATTCATAAAAGTAAGGACTATTTTGTTGTTTCATGGGATCCTCTCCCTTATGGACGTATTGAGTTAGTTGTGATACCAATTTTAAATTTGGAAAATAGTTAAACATTTCAGTCCTAAACTGGCAGTATTTTGTTGATTGAAAACTTGAAAGGAAGAAGGTTATAGAAAATGTAAATTGTCTTCTTTTTAGTTGATTGTTGATTCAATTTTGGAATATGGAAATGAAGGAACAACGTTTAACTCCATTATTTGTTGCATTAGTATTGAAAACAACCTTTTCATACAATATGTATATGATTTCAGTATAGGATAGTTTGGGAATACTGCTGTTAACATATGTGTACAATGGCTTGATTTTGTGATAGTAAAGCATGACTGATTTGGTTTGTCTCCTTTTAGTACTTAATTCCGAGATATGTAATATAGTTGATGTTTATTTGTTTATTATCGATGGACTCTCTCTCCCTTCTTGGGACTAGACATTTTGGTTATCTTCTGTTACGATTAAATGAGTCCTTATACGGGATTGTATATGTTCTTGTAAACAATGATATATATATATATATATATATATATATATACTTATGTCTTGTTTGTTTATTGTCGATGGACTCTCTATCCCTTCTTGGGACTAGACACTTCAGTTATCTTTTGATACGATTAAATGATTCCTTATACGGGATTGTATATGTTCTTGTAACCAAGAATGTATATATACATATATGTATATATATATGTATATATACATATAGTCAACTCTGCTGAAATATGAGTTAAATATATCGCTGTCGTTATTATTTGTCTATATGTTAAATATATCTAGTTGTTATTAGTAAGCGGGAAAGTTGGGAAATATTGTGAGTTATTACATTTCTAAATGATGTTTTGTGATGTAGTATATGACCCATTATTGTCTAAATGTCTAAGTCATGTTGGCTGGTTGTATCCATTACATCGGACACAATGTTTTTATTTAATTAAAAGGTTTCATGAAAATGTTTATAAGTTAGATTTCATAGAATAAATTATGGAATTTACGATTATAACTTAAGAATAATCTTAGCCAATCATAGAATAAGAGTATGCGAACTCATGTTAGTTCATATGAACTGACCCATATCTATCTCTCTCCTATATTTTTGCAGGAAAGACCGACATAATTGAAGTAACTGTTTGGATTAGATTTTGTGATTGTTTTATGTCTTGAGGTTATTGTGATATAAATCCGAAAGGAATATTTGTAATCAATTTGATTATGTGATTAAAAGATCATCCCATCTTTAAAAAGGCATTATGGCGAATGTATTTTTTTACTTGATTGTTGTAAATCATTATTAATGAAGATTGCGATATTTATCCCTTAATTGAAATTTGTTCTTATGAATTATCTTTTTTTTAAATGCAAAAAAATTATTTCAAAGGAAATATATTTTTACAATTACGACTATGCCAAGTTTGGAAGCTATTAGTCAATCAGAGCATTTTAAAAGAAAATAAACATATCAAAAATCATTGAGGATAGTCTAATTTTATAATAGCTCTCATATCTTCTTGATCCCATTGAGGCCACCAAAGAGGAGGATCACCATAGCAACTTATATCATGATTATCCAGAGCCCAATTTGCCAATGCATCTGCCACTTGATTTCTTTGTCTAGGAATATGTCTGATTTACATAGTTTGAAATTGTGCTTGCAGACCTTTGATTTTATTTATTTTCTTTCGATACGCGATTTGCACTCCTTTGTTTCTCAGTAATGGTCAACATCCTAACAATGATCTTGGAATCAGATTCCACCTGCACTTGAGTCCACCCACACTTAATAGCCTCTTGTAGTCCCCGATAAACAACTCTGACCTCAACAATATTATTAGTAGTGGTTCCCAGTTTTTCAGCAAACATAAAGGCAACTTTCCCATCACGAGTTCTTCCAATACCCCCATCGCAACATTCCTGGAAGCCCCATCCGTATTCAATTTACCAAATTGCATAGGAGGAGGAACCCATGTTTGCTTTTTGTCATCTCTCTTTGTCATTTTAAAGATAGGTAAAGTGGAGCTTATAGACTGTAAAGAAAGCACCTTACATATATTAGCCCATTTTGGAGTAAGAGTAGAGGGAAGAGAAACCTTTTGCTTGATAGTTTCTGCCATATTAATTATAGTTTTTTGCCACACATACCCCTATCTTTAATCTCTTGCTAGAAAATTCTTTTATTTCTTTCCTTCCATATATTCCAAATTAACAAAGAAATGCATGTCCATAGAGATGGAAGTAAATTTTGTCCTTTTGGTATACCTTCTTGTCAATCTTTCATCAATTGTTCAAAAGAATGAATTCCATAGTAATGTATCTGAAACATATTAGCAAGAGATCGCCATAAAGGTATCACCCACAAACATTGGAAGAAAAGATGATGTTTAGTCTCCTGATCATTCCAACATAATGTGCATCTAAATGGTCCATAGAAACCTCTTTTCATAAGCTGTCTCCTTTTTTTATAAGTTTGTCTTATGACTTGTCTTATTGAAACTGAAAATGTAGATATTTTACTTTACAATTGAATTAATAATTAATTTGAATGTTTCTAAAGTTATGTGATTATTTTTGATTTCATTAATTTAGATAGAATAATCAAAGTAGAAGGAATATCGTCATTAAACCAAAAGGAAACATAGAAAAGCGAATTAAAGATGTTTATGTACATTATGGTGTAAAATGGACTAATCATGACGACTAAATGTAATTAAAATATTAGGTAAGGAAACGATACTTAACCTACACCTAAAGACAATTACTAAGCTGATTAAAAGTACGGGAAGAGGAACTAATGCTAGTTAGTAACTCGTTGAGTTACTAAGACCCTCTTATGAAACCTATTGAGTATTGTGAAATAATAATTTTAAAACGACTCGTTAAGGAAGACTTAGTTATATTAATCAACTAAGGTAACCCAAGTATATGGAACGAGGGGCGTAATGTTCCTACGTCATCTCGATAGAATTTTAGCTTAGTGCCAACTTAGGATGGCTACGGGAAGGGTAGTGAGGACGTAATGATGGGTAATCATTACATGGTCCCTATGTTTCCCATAGGAATTCTAAGATGGTACAGATGGGATTCTCTTTGTTTAGGGAAATAAGTCAATAATGGACTCTCCCTCTTCTTAACTAGTTTACCTTCTTAAACAACAATGAATCCATATAACTATATTGAGATGGTTGTGTGGTGACGGAAAGACGAGTTTCGTAGACTTGTATGCGGTCTCGAACTAAGCTTGCAAAACAATGCTTGAAACTTTGGCCAAAGTAATGTATTAGCTGACTACATTGTATGTTCACCAATCCCCTAATTTATTAGTGTCGGATACTAGATGGAAGCTGCATGAATGTCTTCCAGGTAGGCACTTAGGAGATGCACATAGTTCTCATAACCTGTAAAAGGTTTAACCAAGTATACACACTCGGTTAGAGTGACTTAAGGGAGATCGTGGAGATCTGGATATACCCTTACAACTGCACATGGTTATCATATGTTATCAGATGGATTATGAATAATTTAATAATGTTGGTTTATTTAGCAGTAAGCTAAATAATAATGTTAATCATTAATAACATTAATTGTACATTAAGGGTATGTTTAAAAAAAAATCCCCTTAATTTGGATGATCATAACATGGGTGTTACAATTGTAAAAGAAATTAATGGAGTTTTTACTATTGTCCCAACTTTTTCTCAAATCCATAAAATAATTTAGTTGCTTTGTCTTCTCATTTACCTATGCAAATTATTAACAATCTAATTAGAGCTAATGGTGTTGGTTCTTGAAGTAGTGGAAGTCATGGAAGACCCTAGAAGCTTTTCGCTTGAAAAAGAAATTTCATTGAAGTTTTTGATTTTTGATTCTTTTTGCTTACTAGAACAATTTAAAAGGAAGAAACTTGGAGAAGTTTGAAAATGTTTTATTTTACTCACCACAGGGTGCTACATCTCCGCTTGGGGCATTAGAAATTTGTGAAAAACAATCTGTTTTATCTAAAATCTGAACATTCTATTGCTGGGCGCTTTTTCTTTTGTTTGAGCACGTAAAATTTGCTAGGGGTGCTATTACATTTGCCAAGATTATTTAATTTTTCCTAGACGGCATCAAAACTGATTAAGAAGCTTTTACATTTTCTTGGAGCGTGTTTAGATCTGCAAGGGCGTGTACAACTTGCCAAGGACCTTGAAAGATGACTTGAGGCGTCCAAACCTGATACATTGTGTGATAAATAAAACAAATGACGTTGAAGGTTTGTGGAAATCTATATTTTGGATTGTACCGAAATGGCATTAAACCAATGCTAGGCTTGATTCTCTTTGCATAGTGTCTAGGAAAGTTCAATCTTGTTTTTTTTTTTTGGCTTACATACCAAGGTGTGTGGGTCCCTCCCTAAATATTTGTTGCTGGGCGCTTCAAAAGTTGTGAGTTTATTTTTCTGCCAGATAAATTACTTTCCTTGTAAATGCACAAGCTATTTTTGTTTTATTTTCTATTCTGGAAAATCTTAAACAACATATAGAAAAGGTTTTTCCTTTGGGTTTTATAACATGTGTGGGAATGTTGAATGGAGTGGTTTATATGTAGGAGGTCTTATGTTCTAATCTTGTGAAGTTCCTTTTAGCATGTAGATCAAACTTGCATGTGAGTAGGTGTAGAACAAAGTCTATCTTCTTGAAACTTAATCAAATACATAGAGCAATTAGTGAAGATTATTTTGTAAAGCTTTGTTATTAAGAAGTCAAGAGGTCAAAACCCACAAAGTACACTTTGCATTTTTGAATCATGTCATTGTACATTTGGCTTATGTTTTACAATGATTTTTGCCCAATTGATATTTTGCTTGGAGATAGTCTAACCAATCATTTTGTAGGTTATGGAAATTCTTGACACATTAGAGTGGTCATTTTGTTGATATGGCATCTCCACATATGAGATTTTGAGACAATGTGGAGTAATAAGGTGTTTTTAATGTACGGTGAGTGCATTTTTCGGTGAAACCAATACTTTGCTTTTTCCCAAAGGTTGTGCTTCAAAACCCTGTATATAAAAATGTTTCCCACTTGTGTTGCAGAGACAATAAGGTTGCACTTCAGGGTTTACATGGCCCTAGGGATTTGGTAGGTTGTCGAGCCAATGACACTCCCATCTTGAGCGAGTTGTTAGGTCCAAGATTGGGTTATTCTATAGTGGCAATTTTGGATAGTTGTGTTGTTTACTATCGACATTTGGTTTTCAATTCTTTGATATCATTGATGAGAAGCATACTAGATTTTTTGATGATGTTTTTGCTGCGAGGACTTCTCACGTCTTTCCTTATAGGGTGAGGATAATGTATTGTCCTTGATCAATTGTCGGTGATTGATCGAGTTGATAGGGGAGTGACTAGCACCAATATTGTTGAGAAAAGGTTTGTTAGTGTTGTTGGCCATGAGGAAGATGTGCCATACACAATATTGAATAGTCACTCACGAGCCTTTGTGTGAAGCCTTATGTGGATTGATGTAGTCGAGCGAACATTGATTGTGCTTGTATTGCGGTGCAATACAAAATGGTCGAGCGGATGACCATTCCAACAAGATTTTCATCATTTATGCCACCACTCGTGGGTAGAGGGTTCTTGTGTGAAGTGACATTGGTTGATCAGTACCATGATGTATAGTGTGCCACTTTGCAAGTGCGGCAAAGACTATTGGATGAATTCATTGTCATATGCTTCATATCATCTTTTAGACTCCTTTTGATCAAGGGGTTTTGTTGGGTCATTTGATCCAATGTAATTAATATATTTGTTATTGTGTTGAGGCATGCTTCCCATATATGAGACACCCCCTTAGTAAATAAATAAATATTAGTCACTTCATTAATGTTATTCGTTAATATTAGGGTGTTTGTGAGTTATGGGGAGAAGTTAGTTTGGGCTGGCTAATGGACCTTTTGGTCTATACACAACAATCTCCCCATGAAAGCTAATCTACTATCATTGTTGATGTGTTTTCAACTGTCATAAGAAGGATCCCAGCCACTATCCTTCTGATTTTGTGGAAGAAAATGCATGGGTACAGCTGTGTTTGGGACAACATGGTTGGATTTTTGGGATTCCATCACTTGAAAGAAAATCATGAGGAGAATGCAAGCCATGGAAGAGAGCTAGCTTCCATACCTACGAGGCATGAAGAAATGATATTGGGAGCTCTTGTTTCTTTTAATGTGTTTGTTCTTTGTGTAGGCACAAGAATAAAGAAGAAAGAGCAGCTGAATTTGTTATCCACCGAGCATATGGTGAAGAGTATGGGACTGCAGCTGAAGATGAAGATGCCATAATGGAGGATGGCAAGTTTGTGATTGCAAAAGGTTTCATTTTGCATAGAAATAGAGTCCCTCCAATACTTGGATTGGGAGTGAAACATAAAGGCTTTGAGGAAGGTACAACCCAACCTAGGACAGCAGGAAGAGGGCAGCCTAGACCACCTTTTGGGCAGCCAAGGAGGCCACTACAACAAGGTAACTCTAGGTGTTTGACTTTGGATCAGTTTTGCATGATGCTCAAGTTTGCCTTTCCGAGTTTTCCGTTGAGTGAAGAATGCAATCAAGAGTTGGGGAATGAGGTGTTATCTACCCCAAGTGAGAAAGGAAGTGTTTTTATGGAAGCCATGAGCCAATCTGCCGTCATTTCTAGCATCCCCCACCTAATTTCAGTTGCATTTGTATTTAGGAATGTGGAATGTTCTTCCACCTTAGTTGATAAGGATGGAACGAAGAATGAGGATGCTACATTGGGACATGGATGAGCTAATCAAGCTGTTGATTATTCATCAATTTCTTGCTCTATGATTGAGATTATAACAGTTTGGAAGGATTTTTATACAGCTGATTAAGTAAAGGAAGAAGTTGTTACTGTTGTTTTTGAAGTCGGAGATGAAGAAGACTTCGATGAAGAAAGGGGAAGTTGGTGTTTGAGTTTGTTTGGGAAAAACTCCTCATTTGATAGGCACGGGATCCAAATTATGGGAGCACTACAACATGTTCCTTCACTTTGGTATGATGGCACTTGGGCATGAGAACTTGCGATTGCTTGTGGGCAAACAATTTTGGGAAGGAAAGGCTGTAATGTCCTCTTTTCGAAGCTAATTTGTTTTAGGGACTAGCCCATTCCACTTCTTGTGGGCAAGAAGAAGTTGAGCAAGGGAAGTACTTGTCACATTTTTAGTTATTTTCATGAGCATTTGCATTTTTCCTAAAAGTTTTCTACACAAGTCAGGTCGGCTAGGTCAAGAAGGTGAAAAGCCAAAGATAAAATACAAAGCAAGCATCCTTATGAGGTCGGTCATGGGTGGAGACTCCCTAATTGATTTTGGCGCCACAAAGGGGGTATAAAAGAAGGTTTGCTTGGTTCATTTGGGGATCATCATCTTGTTAAAAATTATACTTGCATGGTTTTTGGGCTGATTGCTCAATTCCTTCCACTAAGGGGCGAAAATCCTTTGGTGTGGCATACAAGGAGGATGAAACCCTTCCTTGTTCAATTGAAGAACGAAAACTCTTCAATTGGTGGTTCCTAAGTGCTTCAAGGAGAGTGATGTTGTTGGTTTTCAGCTAGGGTTTGATTGGAGAAGAGCTGCTAAGGTTTGAACATCAATTTTAGACCCTCTCCTAGGGTAGCGACTTGCTTGGAGGAGTTGGGTGCCATCTAGGGCACATTTCTTCATTTGGAGCTGATATCCATCTTCCTCATAATTTTAGAGGCTGATTTCACACTTTCATGATATTTTTTGGGGCTTATAACCTCTATTTCCAGCCATTATTGTGGGCTGTATTTCTGCTGTCATTAATTTAATTACAGCTGTATATATCTTCATAATTTGCACATATTGCTTGGTATTTGTTCCATTTATTGAATATAGAATTTTGGAGAATTTGTACACCTATTTTCAGTTTGTTTGGATGGTGTTTGAGGCCCTAAAAGTGCAAATACAGTTCGCTGCTAGGGTTTCTATCTTCACTGAGACCATTTTGTGGTGGGGCCAGTGTGGTTGATTACGTCATGACTACCCCTGATTTGATTCCTTACATACACCACTTTTGTGTCTCCCCTATCCCTCTTGTTGACCATGCGACCCTCTCCTTTTCCCTCTAGGCTATCCCCCCAGGACCCCACCCCCTCCCCTTGCATATCACGTACTATTTGGAAATTTGACACAGGGGATCCCGACACCTTTTCCTCCTGCCTCGTCTCTGCTTCTCCCCCATTCCCCACTTCACCTCACTCACCTCGGATCAGATGTTTAATACCCTCTCCTGCGCTATTCTTGAGGCGGCCACGAGTTCCTTCCCCCACGTCACCCACTCCACCCTACGCCATGGTACATGCCCTATGAACAAATGGTACGACGAGGAATGCAAAGCCTTCCATTGGAAACTCCGCTTTGCTTTCTGCATGCCCTTCCCTCCTTCCCCTCCCTAAAGTCAGCCTATCGTCGCCTCCTTCGACATAAGAAACGCACATTTATCTCTCATAGGCGTCGTGAGCTTCGTCTGTCACTTATCCACTCTCCTAAACATTTCTGGCGCACCATTCTTCCCCGTCATTCGCCTTTACCCCTGGACCTTGATCCCAATTCCATGTTCACCCACACCTCCACTCTTTATGACTTCCCGGGCCAGCCCCACATCCAGGTTCATTCCCCTCCCTCCCTTTGCCATATTTTCACCCACACCAATGTGAGGAATGCCATTCTTGCTATGAGTTGCAGTAAAGCAGGGGATGAGGAAGGGTTCCATGTGGAATTCTTCAAGTATGGTCGGCAGACGCTCCTCAGTTATCTTGTGGACCTCTTCAATCAGGTGGTTTGTACAGGTTTTCTAGTCTCTTGGTCCCACCACATCATCCACCCCATACAAAAGTCGGGGCCCACTTCTAACCCCAACAATTACAGGACTATCATGGTGGGTCACACATTCTCTAAGCTTTATGTTATTGTTCTTCACTTGCAGCTTTTTGAGTTCCTCGATCAAGCAGTGCAATGTAGAGCTAAGGGGCAGGTAGGCTTCCGACCGACTAACCAAACTACCGACCACATCCTCACTCTTCGAGCTATCATCGAAGAGGCTCGCCACCGCTCTTCTAGAGTTTTCTGCTGTTTCGTGGATTTTCGGAAAGCCTTTGATTCTGTTCCACGGGAAGCCCTTTTCCATGCAGGCTCAGAGATATAGGCATTTCGAGATTTTTCTTACAGCCATCATGCGCCTTTATGAGGAGGTCCTTGGCCGCCTTTGCACTTCTATTGGCTTGTCCGACTTCATCAAGAGTACCATTGGTGTCAAACAGGGCTGCCCCCTCTCTCCTACCTTATTTGGGATCTATATTGATGAGCTTGAGGACTTTCTTAGGGATCACATACAGGAAGGTGATGGGTGCCTTCTGCACCAGGTTCTGATTTACATCCTCCTCTTTGCAGATGACGTAGTTCTCCTTGCTTCTTCTGCTGAGGGTCTCCAGAGGCAGCTAGATGCCTTAGCCCTTTTCTGTGATCATCGACAGCTGACTGTGAATCTTGGGAAAACCAAAGTTATGGTTTTCAATTGTCTGAAGACTTCAGACCTCCACTTCTTCTTTAAGGGTGTGGAGATTGAGATCACTTGCTCTTATACCTACCTAGGGATTCTTTTCTCTAGGCCTCGTTTTAGCCTTCATCCTACTCTCCAACCCCGGGTTAATAAGGGCTATGGTTCTTTGGCGATTCTTGAGAGACAGTGTTTCTGCCACCACTTTCAGGACATTCCTTCTAAGATGTCCCTCTTCGATTCCTGGTTAGGCCCACGGTTCTGTATGGTTCAAAAGTTTGGGGTCCCTCTCTTTTGGACTCAGATTGGGCCACTATCGAGCGCGTTCAGATCCTCATGCTCATACGTATTATTAGGTGCAAAGAATCTGTTCCTCACAACATTATCCTTGTTGAGTTTGGGGCTCATTTTTCGTTTGGAGACCATCTTCAGCCTTGTGTTGTTGTTGCACCGTATTCGGGGGTATTCTAGTTCTTCTGTTGACAAGGACAGGTACACTTATCTTGCCTACTGCTCCTCTGAAGCTATTGCATCCTCGGATCACAGTAGACGATCTCGCTGCTGGTATGCCTGCGTTTCACGCCTCTTCGAGTCCATTGGCATCCAGATGGACTGTCTCCCACCCTTTAGCTATTCTCTGGATGCCCCTGCCCATCTGCTACCCAACCAACAGGATCTTCACAGGATAATCAGAGAGGATATCTATAGACAGTTCATCCAGCACACATGGACCAACCCCTCGGGGGGTTGCGTCCGAAGATGTCACTCTATGCGGCACACTTTCTCGAGATCCGTGATGGGGTCATTTTCAGACCCATGTACATTTCCCACATTGGTTGCAGGCCCTTCGTATCTCTCTGGGTCAGTTTCGAGTGGGCTCACATCGACTCCGTATTGAGACTGATCATCACTTAGACCGCTCGGAGCGGACTTGCCTGCTTTGCTCTCTCGGGAGGTTGGCGAAGAACACTTCATTTTCAGATGTCCTGTTTACTATGAGATTCGTGGGTGATTCCATTGCCTGTTTCATGAGCTTCCTTCCTTCACGACTTTCTTCAGATACTATGATTAGAGATGTCTTGCTCTCTACCTTTAGGAGGCCATCAGGCTTCGAGATAGGCTCCTCCATCCTCCCCCAGACGGATGGCTACTAGACTGATCACTTCCTTCTTCCTGTTGCTCTCCTCGGTGAGGGGCGCTAAGCGACATTTGGTCACGTGTCTGGACCCCCAGTCCAGGTCCGTCAGGTCTCATGACCGTTCCTTCCACCCGAGGCTCCCTATCTCAGGCATGTCCCAGGGCCCCTCCACATAGACAACGATCCACCGGGCCTACTTTGAGGCACCGCCTTCCTCCCGGACGCCGGCTCCCCAGGCAAGCCACAGTCTTTACTTCTTGTCGTCGGCGCACTGCGAGTTACTCCCATCTAGCCTTGAGTGTTAGGTGATGTTGTTCGGGATGTTGCCCCTTCTTCCGCTCCCTCCCCCTGCTTGTCATCTCTCTCTTCTTCGTTTCTGGTCTCTCGGCCTCTGTTGTTTCTTTCTCCTCCACTGCTTCTCTCATTGTGTTTCGGGTGACCCGTTTAGGTCCTCTTGTTGGGTTTGTTTGCTTTGTACTTTGCAGTCCCATTGACGTACTTTTGTGGTCATGTGTTGTACATTAATAACATTATCTTATCTTATCTATCTTATCTGATTGGCTGTCATAGAAATCAGATTACTCTAAATTGGGATTGGTGTTATTTCTTTATTTTTCAGTTTTAGCCCAAAATGGGACATTAAAGGTGGATCATTAGCTCATAATAGGATTTCATTGTTGACCATGTCGTCAGCCCTTGGGAAATTCTATGAAGAGTTGTTTATAGTGTTGATTGAAGTAGGAGGTGATTGGAGAGAAGGATCTTCTTTAATAGTTGGTGAAGAAGCTTCGAGATCTCAAAGTTGCTTTAGAAGGAATTTATGATGTTGAGGAGAAGTTGACATAAGTTCCATTAAGGGAATCTTAGCAAGGCATAAAATTGAGTTCATCAAAAAAGTTCCACGGTTGCCTTTGATAAGATCCATAATGGTACTTAGGCCGAGAAGAATCATAGGTGTTTGAGCATTTGATAGTAGTAGAAATTTGATTCGAAGGAAGGACATTTTATTGAGGTGGAGGAATAGGTGCCACAAGTTGAGGCTCCGGTGGTGGAGTGGGCTCACTAGAGGTAGGTTGGTCTTTGGAAGTATTCACAAGTGTCATCTCTGCTTGAGAATGATTTTGAGGCTTCAGGAATAGATCTTTATGTGCAGGATTTTGTTGATAATTAACTTTGGCCGCATTCACATATTGAGAATTGATTAGGTTATGATCGTAACACCCCTCAAGGGTGCCCACAAAGTTGTTCATGGGGGCCTTTCCAAGATTGTAGACCATTTTAACATTTTGTTATGAGCTGAATGGGAGAGATGTTTATCGCAACGTTCTTGAATGAGAGATTTAAGGTCAAATCTACGACCTAAGAAGAAGTCAAATGTGACTTTGTGTAGATCACGACAATTTTCATGTGAATGCCCCACATTTGCATGCCACCAACATAATAGGTTGGGGTCATACGAAGCGGGTAATGGTTTAGAAGGATCAATGCGAGTAATCTTAGGTATAGGTATGATTTTTGTAATTCTTGATAGCTTAAAGGCGAATGATGAGAATTATCTCGCGTGATTGAAATAGTTGGAATGATAGAGGAAGCAACGAAAGAGACGGATTTACCCTTGGAAGGCATTTTCCTTTGGAAAAGATTGATCACATTAGAAATGATTAAAGAGAAATTTTAGATGATTTGGGAAGTGGCTTGAAGGATCTCATAAAGTAGTCTCGCCTCGGCTTGTTTGAAAACATTCCCACCGTATCGGGGAGAAGGACTGGACCTTATATTGTGGTGCGTAGAATTCAAAGCTTGAAGAAAGAGATATAGAAGATGTTGTTCGTCATGAGTATGGTTAGATTTGTTTCCTATGTTTTTACATCTCTTTATGAAATCCTAGATGATCTCATTAGGAGATTGTGTCATGTTAATAAACTTTTGTAGAAGATTTTTCAGGTTGGAATTCTTTCATTAAAGGATTGACTAAAGCTTTTAATTTAGTGATTGAGTGTTGAGGAAGTTGATTGTACCATTCAAAGCATCACGCATGAGGGTGTTAATAAGCAGTTTGGAAGATGCATAAGTGTTTGTTTGAATCCATTCTTTGTAGATATTTATGAAAGCTTGAAGGTGAAGAGCAAGATCAATTGTCACATCATAAGAGATAGTTGGAGAAATCCCCATATATCCATAGAGGCGATGTAAGGAGGTAGGGGTTCATTTTGTGAAGTTTGAAGAACCTTGTTGTGAATGGGACGTTGGAGTATTTTGTTCCCCATAGTTGTTAAAGGAAACAAAGGTGTAGAAGTAGGCTTAGTAGGACCTAAAGCGAGTTGAGGAGGTTGAGATGCCATTTGTAAGATTTGGTTTTGCATTTGGATTAGATTTTTCTTTTTTATTGTTTGCATTTGAGCCATTTGCCCCAACAATTGAACCATTACAAGATTGGAGTCAATTGGGGAAGAGTGGTTGGAAGAAGGATTTGTAGTATGATTTAAAGATGGATTTTTAGGACTAGGAGGAGGATTAAGATCAAGGAGACCTCTATGACTAGAAGAATGTAATGTCCCTTTTTCCCACTTAGGAGTTGATATTTGGTCTTCTTGCCATTCCTTCTCCGTGGCAAAGAAGCAAAGATGGAGGAGAACCTTGAGCACCTTTATGTTATGTTTTTACTAATATTTTATATTTTTCTTTAGTGTTTTCATATCTTATACGGAGCCGGCCTTTCTTTTTGTACTTTGGCGCCAATTGAAGGATATAAAAGAAGATCTAAGAGCTCATTTGAAGGTTAGACTTGGCGCGCAATTTATCTTATTGGAGCAAAGTAAGCTTGGAGCTGCTTGTTTTTGCATTTGGGGACGAAAACCTCCTTATGCGACTTGCCTAGAAGGACAAAAACCCTTCTAGAGGTTAAGGGAAGGACGAAAACCCTTCTCCTTGGCTTGGGATTGATTTTAGGAGCTGATTTGGAGAGTTACTTGCCATTTCAACTTGTATTTGATTTATTTAGGGTGGAGCGACCTACCTTGGGTAGGGTTTGGAGCATTTGGTGAAGTATTTGAGAAATCTAGTTTGATAATCTGATTTGTAAAATTTTATAAGGCCGTAATCTGAAGTTTGATAATTTGTGCGGAGGAAGAGCTAGGCATGGACCTAGGTCTCAAACACCTCAAAGGGAATTTCAACATGTTGGGAGAGAGGAAGAGCTCCAAATTGCAATGGCGGTGCGAAGAGGACAACGCAAAGAACAAGAACAAGGAAAGACTGATATTCAACATGAAGGTAAAGATTCTTTGAAAATAAATGATGTTTTTGTGGTTTCTAATGATTGCATGTGGCGGCAAGTTGGTGAAAGAAAATCAGATCTACAAGAGGTTCTTGAGGCTACAAATCAGGATGTCCCGGTTGAGAGGCATGCCCTTCAAAAGGAGGTCTCACCTGATACTTATGAGGGTTTTTCAGTCTGCTGGAATTTACAAATCAACGATAAGTGGTAAGCAATTTAATTTATTGCATCACCCTCATAATATGTGTTTGCAAGGGTTTGACCATCATGAGCATTATTCTAACAAAGATGAGAGGATGAAGGGTACTAAAGGGAAAAATAATCTTTTCCAAGAAGCCCCCATCCATCTTCAAAGCATTCCAAAGATGGGATCAAGGAAAGAAGAATTATATTTGCATAATTATGGTAATGAAGAGCTTGCTGGAAATTTCAGAACAGCAGTCAATATAGGGCCATTTAATGGTGTACATGACTCCGACAAGAACATTGAAGATGTCCCATGCAAGTATCAACAAAATAGTGTTGAAGACAAAGCGGAAAGAGCTTTATTTGTTGAATCTGAGGTAAAAAAGAAGGCTGATTCCAACTCAGAAATTCTGAGTCACAAGATTGGAAAAATCGAGGATGTTTCGATCACTACTCATCCGGCATGGGAAGAGAGACATGTGGGGAACAACTCAAGGTATGATGACATTTTATCTTCTTTTATATCGCTGCCATATTCATATCATGATGGGAGAATTGTTAAGGATCACATGTCATGTTTGAGTGATGATGTTGTGACAAAGAGAGATGAACATTTTAAGATCAGCTTAAGTCTTTCAAATTCATTGCTTATGACATGTCAATTTGTGGGTCAACATGAGAGGTATGCTAGAGAAATGGATATGGTTTGTAACATAAGTATGGAGAACATTATTTTCAGATCTCATTTCATCATACTTGCTGATTGGCACAAGAAGGCAGCCATAATGAAAGATAATTTTCAGATTTTCAAGGCATTATGGGTCACCATTGAAGTACTCTCAGCTATGGTCACTTCAATTGGGAGTGATATGCATATTTTCAGGCATAGATTGAGCAATTCGAAGAGGTTAGGTGCAACAGTTGATAGGCAGCCTGGAAATCAAGTTTTGGTGTTCCAAACACTCCACTTGGGGCAACCAAAAGGTCTTCTACAACAAGGTAATCTTTTCGATTCATCAATTTTGAGACACACTTGTTTGTTGCTTCCTCATTTGTGTGTTAAAGCTGATTATTGTGGGAGAATGGAAAATAGTATGGTGTGCATTTCAGAGTATCATAGGACAGCCCATTTGCAAGATATAGAAGTGCCACAAATGCATAATGTTTTGTTGCTTGGGGTCATGATTTGGGTTCCAAAGACCCAACAAATCATTGGAGAAGTTTGGGAAAATGTTCCACTTTGCATTGAGGGTGGAATAAGCATGTTCAGGGCAGCCATTAGAGATGGTAATTTTCAGATTTTCAAAACTCTTCTAATCACTCGTGATGAATGTTCAGTTGTCACTTCATTGGATGATAGGATGCACATTTTCAGTCATGAGTTGGACGAATTGTGGGGATTATGG
Organism: Taxus wallichiana var. yunnanensis; assembly: GCA_018340775.1. Lineage (NCBI taxonomy): Eukaryota > Viridiplantae > Streptophyta > Pinopsida > Cupressales > Taxaceae > Taxus > Taxus wallichiana. Next base: position 225,289,181 of record CM031244.1, on the reverse strand, counting down.
ACAGCGGTAAGCATGCAGCCCGGAATACTTATTTTGGTATTCCAAGCATTTACTTTTGGGGCAAGAAAGGAATGCAAGAATGTTGTGTTAAGATCTAACATGTTTGTTGATTTCAATCATGAGCTTGTTGATCTTCATTTTCCAGCCCATGTAAGACAATTTTTAGTATTCACAAATTTGGTTTTTTCCATAAGATTTCAGTTTGGTAGTTGTTATGTTATGGCTATAGGGCTGAGTTTGCAAAAATCAGATTTGGGGCTGCCATTTCCAGTCATGAACAACAATATGTTTTCATTTTTTGAGAGCATTCTATCATGGAAAAATGAGGAAAGAAGATTTCCGTTGGAAGGAGGAAAGAAATCAGGTTGTGGTGAGTTACTTTCAGATTTGTGGATTCTGATTTTTGAAGGAAGAATGCATGCTCACAACAGTGTTTGGGACAACTGGATGAATCTTCAAATACCCATCACTTGAGAGGAGAAAATGAGATAATTGCAAGCATTGAAAGAGTGCTTGTCACCATACCCATAAGGCATGAAGAAGCAATGATGGAAGCAACTTTTGTTTTCATTGATAAGTTTATTCCATGTGCAGATAAAGGTGTTGAACAAGAAGAGCAACTGAGTTTGTTTCTCACCCAATTACATGGGAGAGCTTATGGGGTTTCAGCTGAAGATGGTGAGTTTGTGGTACTTGTTTGGGTACCTAATACTTCTACATCTATCATATTACTAAAGCTCACATGGGTTTGTCATATTTGCATCATTTTTATGTTGCTGATCACAATAATTTCAGTCACGAACAACGGTGTCCATGTGCAATTTAAGAAGGTTTCCTTGCATGACAAGGATAGTGGTGAAGCTCCACTAGTGAAGACACTTTCCCAAGCCACCCTAGTGCTAAATTGGATGGAATCCCAGGTGACTTACTGCTGTTATGATTTATTTTCAGCCTACATGCAAGCTATGTTGAATGATGTTCTCATGATCCGGATAGAAGGCTCCATTGAGGGAGAACATGTAGGTGTGGGTGATGGAATGAGTAGACTCCAAGCATTTGATTTTGACATTGAGTATGTGAAAGGGAAGCATAATGTGGTTGTGGATGCTTTGTCAAGGATGCCACCTTCACCATTGGAGGATGAAGATCTTAAAAAGAAGAAGTTGGGGCAGCGAATGTAATGGGTTTGCAATTGCTTGGGGACAAGCAATTTTGGGAAGGGAGGACTGTAATGTCCTTTTTCCCACTTAGGAGCTGATATTTGGTCTTCTTGCCATTCCTTCTCCATGGCAAAGAAGCAAAAATGAAGGAGGAGAACCTTGAGCACCTTTATGTTATGTTTTTACTAATATTTTATATTTTTCTTTAGTGTTTTCCTTTCTTATACAGGTCGGCCTTTCTTTTTGTACTTTGGCGCCAATTGAAGGATATAAAAGAAGATCTAAGAGCTCATTTGAAGGTTAGAGTTTGGCGCAATTTATCTTATTGGAGCAAAGTAAGCTTGGAGCTGCTTGTTCTTGCATTTGGGGATGAAAACCTCCTTATGTGACTTGCCTAGAAGGACGAAAACCCTTCTAGAGGTTAAGGGAAGGACAAAAACCCTTCTCCTTGGCTTGGGATCGATTTTAGGAGCTGATTTGGAGAGTTACTTGCCATTTCCAGCTTGTATTTGATTTATTAAGGGTGGAGCGACCTACCTTGGGTAGGGTTTGGAGCATTTGGTGAAGTATTTGAGAAATTTGGTTTGATAATCTGATTTGTAATATTTTATAAGGCCGGAATCTGAAGTTTGGTGAATTTTGAGGGTTTCTATGCCCTAGTTTCATAATTTTCTTGTGGCTGCAATTTCCAGTTCATAATTAATTTCCAGCAGTGAGATCTTCAACATTTCTTTGTGTTTTTGGCTCATAATATTCCATAAAATATATACATAATTGTGGCGAGTTGATTTATGGTATTTTTGCCATATTTGGTGATAGACAAAGTCACTACTTTTATACTTACAGTGTGGTGCAATTTAAAAATCAGATCTGCATTTTGTGTGTTTGGTTAAAACCCTTGAAAGGGTCATTACAAAGAATGACCCCTAATGAAGCTATTGAGAAATGTAGTAAAAAATTTGGGTTTCTCTAGTAAAAAGATTAATCATGAAATTATTGATATGCCCAAGAATAAATTTGTGCAAAAAGAACTCACAAAGCAGGTTCCTAAGTTGGTTATTACTAATTGCATATGCTTGCATAAATGACTTTTCATCCTCAAAATCATGAGGTTCCTTATTGGAATATCAGAAGAGCTTCCATATGAGGAATTTCTCCCTAAGGAAGAGAGCATAACAATTGGAAGGTCTCCTGCATGACAAAATAAATTCTCGATTTGTGATCTGTAATCAAGGTTTTATCCAACATTTTGTTTTCTTTCTTCATTTTTCATTTTCCTCTTTTAGTTCTTCATTATGGGCTTTTACTTTTCTTTAACTTGTAGCATCTGCTCATCGATTGAGAGTTCTTCTTGCTATATTGTTATGAACAAGAGGTTATCTGAGGTCAATTTGAGTTCCTTTTCCTATTGTTTCACTGGTTTTGCAATGCTGCGATTTGAGCTTGAGCTTTAGCATTTCCCTCACAAAAAGTGAGAATGGCATCTTTAATGTTTTGTTCCATCGAGGTTGCAACCTGCCCTTTTCTCTAAGAGCATTTGCAAGACTATTATATGAATTTCTTTCTCTTGAGATGTATTTGTTTCCTCCAGCGCCGGACTTGGTTTTCTAGTTGGAGAGTCTTTGATTTTACATATTAAATTCTTGTTGAAGGGTCTGAATAGTATTCTCTTTTTCCTGGAGCAATTGCTTCAGGTTTCCTAATTCTCGCTCCATCAACCTAAAAGAAAATTCCGCTTGGGATAGAGCCATTGCATGGAGTGTTTGTTCTTCATTTATAGGATTCTTTGGGTTGTCCTTTCAATTGCATGGGTGACTATAATTTCCCCATTTTGAAGACCCTTAGCCTATCTTTCCCTGTGGGCTTTGGGATGTTGGAGGAAAAATTATATTAAATAATTAAATATTATTGCATGGAGAGTGATTTTTATCATTTGACATTATAAAACAATAATTATTTAATTATGTAATTTATTTAATTTAATTCCCACAATGCAAAATTAAAAAAAGGAATTAATTAAATAACTTTTGGGTGGCTTTTAATATTAAAATCACCCTTAGAAAGGGGACGCCACACCTAGGGAGGATAAACTATTTTTATTTAATGATTTCCCTCTCCTAGGGATTTCGAATTTTGTGCCTCCTTGTTTATAAAAGGAGAGCTTGGGATCATTGTGAGACTTATGTTGGATTGATCATTTGATTTCACTCCATGCTTGGAGTATTGGGATGTATGCCCTAGTTCTTGCATTGTGCTCTCTCTCATTTGGATCCATTATTGAAGAATATTGAAGACTCATTGTTCTCTCCATTGTGTTCTCTTGAGTTGAATGTGTTTATGCATTGTTTTTCCATTCCAATATTGGCGACTTGGCTCATATGTTGATGCATTAATTTGTGAGGTTAAATCTGCATGTTGTGGCTCAAATTTAAGTGATTTTGGAAGGGTTTATGGTGTTTTATTTACTGCTGTTCACTGTTGCATTTATTAGAGCTAAAGCGACTTGCATTGGAGGTTGTTTTGGCATGTTTTGGAGTCTTTTGAGCTAGATCTGTATTGGCATATTTTTCCAAGTTTGGGACTAATATTTTGGTGTGTTTGGAGGCTAGGAAAGAGCTGGAAATTATTTAATTAATTTTCCCTAACCCTAGTGACTGGTTTTCAGATTTTGGGGGCTGTTTTGGAAGGGTTGCAGTGCTTCAAAAATTCAGAATGATAGCTCTTTAGAAAGCTCTTAATTTATAGAAAATTCTGCAATTTATTTGAGGGCAAAATATGGAGTAATGAGCAAGTTATGAATTTTAGAAGATTTCAGCTGTTTGCAAGCTTTTTGGTTGTTACAAATTAATATTTATTTCAGATTTGTTGTTTTGGGGTCAGTTTAATAGTGGATTTGATTGTAGAAATTAGGAGAAATAAGGGGAAGTGATTTTATAATTTTTGGGGTTAATTGGATGCCCTAAATGTGCTGGGCAACCTAAGTTTTAGGAAAACTTAGGTTTTATGTTGGCTGTACAAAAACTGGTTTTGGGATATTGTTCTTCATATTTTTGTGGCCCAAAATCCAAAGTTTGAAGATTTTTGCTTGGATGGTTAAGTGAGAATTAATTTTGGAAAATTGCAGCAGTTGGGGTTTGAATTTTAATTAATTATCTGCTGTTAAAAATCAGATCTGGGTAATATTAGCATTCTAATTAGTTTTCCCATCTAACCCACCACCTTGGCATACTCCAACCCCACTTTGGGTTGTATTATTGCCAACATTGGGTTATTTGAGGTCAAACTAAGAAGATCTAATCTTCCTAGGGTGATCCGGATAATTAATTTTTGCAGATTTGCATAATATCCCAAAGGGGATATTACAAGTAACTTCCCTTTTCACTCACCTTGGCCCTTATTTGGAAATGTTTTAACATTTGTTTGTTCACCGAACAATGGTTCAGGGTCTTCTATTGGGGCCATTACAGGTGGCTCATTTCTGTGTATGATCCGAGCAATATAGTGATCTTCATCACAATCGCTCTCTGGGGAGATGATCAATGTTTTCCTCTCGCTTCTCACGGGAGGGGGAGCAACAATTTGTAAGGGTTGTTTCTCCTCTTTTGATGTTTTTCGAGAATCTCATTTCAACTGATTTTTGAGATCGTCTACCTAGCTTCCGGAGTGTATTGTGGGGTTGATTTCTTCCTCTGTGATGTTTTGTTTCTTGTTTTCTTTGGGGCTGGGTTTTGCACGGGTTCTTTTCTTGCCTTTTTCTTTTGAACATGGTCTCGAATGGGGGAAGTTTTAGGAGAATAATCCTCCTTTATGTGCTTGTTCGAATCCAAACCATTTTGTTATTCCCCTTTTCTGCTTGAGGAAATGGTTGTTATATCAATTGAATCTGTCCATGGTGCTTCAAGGGTCCCGAATCTTGTTTAAACTTGTTGGACATAGCTTGCAAAGAGGAAAACAAAAAATTTGGCAAGTTAACACTAAAATCAGCATTCTTTACGCCATATCTAAGATGAATCAACATTTTCATTGTGGCTCCTAGCACAGTATTATGTTGTCCATCGCAGGTAAAGTATTTCATCAACCAGGCAGCTACCGATTTCCAGGGTTCAGACAAGCTATTTCTTATTATGCCCTTAATCTTTCCATTTTTATCTTGCCTTGTTATAATCTTTGGTTCCCCTTTCTTTTCAATGTTTTAAAGCAATTCGCTATAAAGGGTCCTAGTATTTGCAAATTCTTCCCCTTTATTTGGGAGGCTAGAAATTTCACAGAGGGTTGGAGTACTTGGATAATTTCCCCACGAGCTGTAGAATGATGCTCTTCAAATTGTCGTGCAAATTCTTCTACAACACCTTAATCAAAACCCTCAAACTTTTCAATAAAATTAAGTCATCCTGCATTTTTGAAGATTTTAGAAGAGGCTTCATCCCGAAGCAGCTTGCGAACTAAAGTAGGCTCTTACTGCTTCTTGATTCCCATAGCTACGGACTGAAAGGGTAGAATTTTGAAATGCAAGACGATACAAAGGACTAGCAATGGTATAGATAGTCCAGAGTTAGAGAAATTTAACTGTCACGTCCCCAGCTGTAAATTAACTCCGCAATTACAGACCTGACTGCTGCATTATGTGAATCAGATTCACATGCGTCAGGAGATCTTGGGATGTCACCTCACTTATTCTAATTTGTGCTGAAGGGATGTATTAATTCTCGATGATGTCTTGTCCTCATTTTTGGAAGTTGTTAAGAATGGACTTAGATGTGATCAAAGACATGAACCGTTATAGAAAGAAGAGTAAGATACATACCTAAGTGTTCTCCTCTTGCCATGTGTCCATTTACAACTTCTTCCTCCTGTCAAAAAGATAGTTTGTTAGTTTTTTTTTGGGAGCAACCCCTATTTAGTTTGATAGGCTGCTCTTTATTCAGAATCTTCACTGAACTTAGAATTTCCCTGTGGTGAAAGAGGAAATATATTTTATACATTGAAATTCTTAACATGACAAAATATGATTGGTGAAGTGTTCTTTGGTAACCGGTTTCTTGTATAGGTGGAGTCTATGTCCATTCACTAGCAAGGTCGTCTCCTCTCCATCAATTGGTACAAGATGGACATGTCTGTTCTCAAAACTTTCTTCAATCTGATATGGTCCCAGCCACCTAGTCTGCAAACCATGACGACTTTGTAGAAACTACAAACAAATGTTCATCTGGGAATTCATCTTCAACAGGTTCAATTTCTTTTGGATTAGTTACTCTTGACAAGAAATCAACAACTACATTATCCTTGTCAGGCTTATCAACTATTGTGATATTAAATTCTTGTAACAATAGCAACCATCTAACAATTCTGCTGCTAACTACATGTTTATTCATTAGATACTTAATTGTTGAATGGTTTATATGGATGATTACCTTATAACCTGTGACATAATGGTAAAATTTGTTGATGGCATATACTACAACAAGGAATTATCTCTCAGTAGTGGTGTATTTTTTAGTTGGAGTCAAATTCTTACTAATGTAGTAAATGACATGCATTTTTCCTTCATCGTTTTATGACCCAACACACCTCCAATTGCTTGATTGGATGCATCCGTTTGGATATGAAATTGTAAGTTCTAGTCTGGTCCCCTCAATATTGGAGCTGAAATGAGTTTTTCTTTGATTAGCTCGAATGCTTGTTGGCACTCGCATGTCCACAGGAATTCACTATCTTTTGTAAGTAAGGAAAACATTGGTGATGCAATTTTGCTAAAGTCTGATAAATCGTCTTTAATAACCTGCATGACCGAGAAAACTCTTTACATCTATCTAAATGTTTGGTAGGGGAAGTTGTGAAATCACCTCAACCTTTTGGGGTCTACCTTAATTCCTTCTAAGGAGATATGATGTCCTAAGACAATTCCCTGCTCCACCATTATCAAACACTTTTCATGGTTAAGAGACAATTGGTGTTCTTCACACCTAGTGAGCACATTGTTTAAATTTTCTAAAGCTTCTCAAATGTACCTCCATGAACAGTAAAATCGTCCATATATATTTCCACACATTCATTGGTCAGGTCTGCAAAGATAGCCAACATTGCACTTGGAAAGTAGCAAGGGCATTACATAGTCCAAAAGGGAGGACTCGATAGGCAAAGGTGCCCTAAGGACAGGTAAATGTGGTTTTGTCTTGGTCTTTAGGAGCTACCTGAATCTGGTTATAACCACTAAAACCATGTAGGAAAGAGAAATATCTCTTTCCAACTAGGTTGTCCAGTACTTGGTCTATAAATGGCAAGGAGAAATAAACCCTCCAGGTTGCTTTGTTGAGTTCTCTATAGTCTAGACTCTATACAGGCCCTCCACTTCCCGTTTTTTTAGCTACTATGACTAGAGGAGAGACTCACAGACTGTTTGATATAGGGTATATGAAACCTAACTGTAACAAATTTTCAATTTCAGTCTTCACAATGTCTCTTAGTGCAGGATTAATCCTTCGCTGTGGTTGTCTTACAGGTCTAACATTTTCTGTGTAAATGTGATGTGTGCAAATAAAACGATGGATTCCCTTCATATAACTGTATTCCTAGGGAAAAGGTTTTGGATGTGTGATTAGTACTGAAAACAACACGGTCTCCTGCTCATCTGTCAAACAACTGTTAATATTTAACATTTTACTTGGTAAAATCATTAGATGTTTGATTCTGGGATAGACTGAGTTTATGACGGGAAATTCATGCATAAGTGCATTCAGTGGGCATAGGTGAGGTTGTCACTGGTGCAAAACTACCATGGCTTGAAAAGATGTTTCACCAAGGGGAAGAATATATGAAAAAGGACAACAAAAATATGACAGGGCTTGTTGGTTATCTGGGACCCAATTGTCATCGTGATGATATATTTGTTGTTCATTATCTTCCTCATAATATTCTTCTAACTCACTTATGTGTCTTTGGACTGTAATAACTGCCAAGGAAGAAATACTTTCTTCCGTGTCAGATTCATGAGGTTCATCCACCCATAAATGATGAAGAGAAGTAGCAGGGGGTCGTGCATATGGGTATAAGGATATTCTTTTAGCATTTTATTCTGTTGGAAATTGTCATGTCTCTTGACCTATAGTCTATAAGGGTAGCCGTTGTTGCAAGCCAAGGTCTTCCCAAAATGAGAGGGTACCCAATATTTTGTGTTCGCGGTTTGAGTATCATGAAATCTATAGGGTATTCCCAGGTCTCTACAGCAACTAAAATGTCTTGTATGACCCCTCTCGGCTTAGTAACAGACTGATCAGCCATCTGTAAGACTGTAGAAGTTCGTTGCATGTTTGTCAATGATAACTCAGTCAACATATCAGTGGTCATTACATTGATGGCAGCTCCAAGGTCTATTAATACGTTTGGAATTTGAATATCCCCTATTGACACTAGATCAACCATCTGCAAGACTGTAGAAGTTGGTTGCATGTTTGTCAATGATAACTCAGTCAACATATCAGTGGTCATTACATTGATGGCAGCTCCAAGGTCTATTTATACGTTTGGAATCTGAATGTCCCCCATTGACACTGTTATTACAAGGCTGCCTGGATCCCCATACTTGAGAGGAAGAAGTTTTCCCACCAAGAGGTCAGCAATTTTACCATCCGCCTGAATGGTCTCTGGATACTATTTTTGTCATCCTGGAGTTTTAATGCACAGTTCTTTAATAGCTCTGTTCAGTTCAGGCACATCCTTGAGGGCTTGCAAGAGTGGAATCTTAATGGTAAGCCATTTCAGTTCCTGAACGAGTTCTGATTCAATTACAATTGTCTCCTTCAATCTTTTAGGGAAAGGAATTGATTGTTCTTTATTAGGTGTTTTGACTTGTGTGGCCTCAGGTTGTGGTTGTTTGTTGGAAAGATTATTCCTTTCTTCGTTCTCTTCAATAGTTGGAGAAGGGGAGTTGAAATTCTTTTTCCCGATCAAAGTTGTGCATTATTACAGCTGATTGAATTGAAGGTAGCAGGGTTTCCTGTTTCCACATTTATAGGCAGGAGTTCCCCATCTATCATTCCTGGGATTAGCAACAGGTTGAGCAGGTAACTGGGGTTGGTTTACCTGCTCCATTTGAGTTTGTTGAGTATTGTTGTTGGCAGGACCAAACATCAAGGTTTCCTATTGGTTTTGGATACGTCTTTGGCCTTGGATTTGCTGGTTATAATTTTGTGAAGGAACCCATTGTGGCTAGAACTGTTGGGAGGTCTATTGTTGTTGGAATTGGTTAGGCCATTGTTGACAATTCCACTCCTGAGGAATGTATGTTCCCCATTGATGGAGTGACCCATTGGGGTTTTGGAACAAATTGGTTGGGATGCGGACTGGGGAAGAAGTTGATCCTCTGCTTTTGGCCCATGTAGTTCAGTTCTACTCCTAGTGGGCATTCTCTAGAGATTTCTTTGATTGCTGGAATCAAATTACATTGGTCAGTAGAATGGTTTAGATCACAAAGGGAACAAACATCAATTCTGTCTAGAGGGCAGTCGCGAAGTGCATGTTTTCCCTGCATCTGGGGCAGTAGAAGGACAATGTTTCAACAGTTCTAGCCTTGGCTTGATCTCTTGCCAATGAGGTGTTTAAATGTACCAATATATATCTTTTTAAGTTAGCCAACTCTTCCATCAATTGACTCATATCATTGTCTCCCTTCCTTTGTTCTTTCAAATGTTAAGCCTTGCCTGTAAATAATTTCTAGATAAATTCATAATATCTCTGAATGCCAGTTTGTTTACATCTCTTTTCCCATAAGGTTGAGAGCGTCTCTTGCTTCATCATCGAGTTGTTTTAAAAATATTGTCTTAACCAACTTAGGGTTCAACTCAGCACCATATCTTTGATAAAGGAAAAGGAATCGGTCAAGGAAATCTTTAAGGCTTTCATCTTCTTTTTGTTTTAGTTTGAAAAGCTCATCCCTACGGTCTCGAACCCTACAATAGTCTTGGTATTTTCCAGGAATTTTGTTTCCATTCCTTCCCAGGAGTTGATAGAGTTGTATGGGAGCCCCATGAACCAACACATAGCTGAGTCTCTGAGAGTAGAAGGGAACAATTTCAGTTTTGATTATCAGTTGTATAGTCATAGGTTTGACAAAGGACCTTAAATTCGAAAAGAAACTGATCTGGGTCTTCTGAAGCCATTCCTCTAAAAGTAGGCAATATGGATGGGGATATATTTTTTCAAAGGGGCTTCTTTGTCGAGGTTCAGGACTATAGGATAAGTGAAAGTCCTTACTCTATTTTTGTTATTTTCTAGATCTCCCATGTTTTCCTTGTGTTCCTCCTTGAAGAATAAGTCTTGATGTTCTGAGGGAAAATCTTGGTTTTGGGGGTTTGGCGAATGAATCTTCCTTTTGAATCTCTAGGTCTACTCATGTACTGAAAATTTAACTATAATGCTACTCCTAAAGTTCTGTCAAAGTGATGTTTCCTTAAACCAAAGGTTACAAGAAGAGTTCCTGTTCCACTTACTCTTTAGGCCCGAAAGTTACATGTTGTCACCATAGGTACTTTTTATATTGTTAGTGTGAGTAAGGAAAGATGATTCTGAATGGACACTTGGAGCTTCCTACAACTTAGTTTAATGACGTTTTCCTAGTGACACCTAAGATCCTCGACAACGGTGTCGAATTGTGTGTGGTTGTCGTCAATGCCTCACTTTAATCTAATATTTTGTCAACTCCGGGCTGTGTCCAAGGCTATATGCAATAGGACGGATAGAAATATCACCTTAACCACACTTATCTAGTAGTGAAAATAACTTTGGAAGAGAATCAATAACTAATCTTATCTAAAGTTATCAACGCAAAAATGTAACTAATTCAATCATTCTAAAGTAAACAAAAATAAAGTCAAACATCTAATTTTAAACATATAACACCAACATGTAGAATTCTAAAACAAAAGTTAAACAATTATCTCAAAAAAATGAATGCAACAGAGATCTATTCTAAGAAATACCAACTGTCCTCCTCCTTGGGCAAGAGTGGGCCCTTGCTCCTCCCTTGGACTTGGAAAATTAACACTTAGACGCAAACTGCTTCACAAGTATATCTTGGATAATATTGATTGTCAAGTTTTGTCACTCTTCTTCTGAGTGTATGATGATACATATACTCCTCTACCCAGACTGGCAAGTTGCACAAATGTAATGGAACTAACTAACTAGATTCTTAGGCGGTTTTATTAACAGAAAGTAAAACATAAAGAGAATGTGGTGTATTAAACAACACCTCTTACTCCTATGACTCGTCCCATGAAACAAGGGAGAGTGTTTATTTATGACTCCCTATTTATATTCCTTCTTTCTCTTTATTCCAACCAATTGGAGAAAACATAGGATTAAATATAGGAAAAATCAGTTGTAGTGGAGGACTAGATCTTCGGCCTTGGCTGCTTCATCTCCTTGGTCTGCCACACAGTTGCTTGTATCCACATCCTTAGTTGCTTGCATGATGGTTAGATCCCACGGTTGAGTTATGGGGCAAAAAGCTTTACAAAATTGTGAGCTGGAACAGTCCGTAGTTTTTCCTATACAAAATTGTAGGTAGGAATAGTCTGTAGTTCCTGCTGCATGTTAAATCATGAGGTTAAGATAGTATTAGAGCGTAGCCTGAACATCCCAAAATTGCTGAAATGCTTTAGCAACACTCCTAATGCTTCAACCTACTGTTTTGACAAATAACACACCTATTCAACAGGAAACATTAGTTTTAAATGGATAATAGATGACGTTTAGAGAACAAATCAATATATACCTTATCTTCATTCTAAAACAAGTAAAATACCTCTTAACCACAATAAGTCCATCTTAAAACTTACTCAAAGAAAGAAAAAGTGTTTCTTTTATGTAAATGATGAGGCATTTTAATGGCCTCATCACTTTTCAGGAGATACCATGGCCCCGACATCCAAATTCCTAAAGAGAACCCTTGGATCTGATTCACCTATTTCGACAACATTGCATTCAATGGTTGGCATTGATTGAGATTGAGAGAAAGTGCAATATGAGTGATTAAAACTAGTTAGATATAGAAGGGAGAAAGGAGTATCTTAGATAGAATCTAATTGGGTTGAGGCTTGCTAGAAAACCCCTAAAGGGTGATGACATGGTCATAATGTGATTTATGATTAATTTTAGGAAAGATTAGAAATATTTAGGAAAGATTTCAAGTGATTTAGAAGATCTTAGAAAACATGAAAAGACTCAATTAGAAGTGTGAGTAAGATTCACGTTAGGTTTGCAGAATGTATGCAAATAAAGAGTGGTGACACAACAATTCCTTTTGGTCTCTCTATAATGGGAGTTCTAGACTAGGCTAACAAAAGGAAACCACACTTGAGATGCACACCTTTGATTGTAAGTTGATGAAGATGTGTTACCAGGAATGCGTTACTCTACACACACCTGATAGGAGGTATAGGGTTCCAAAGCCTAGACCTAGAATAGGGTAGTGGCGTCTAACTAGCTCCCGATTGTAAGATGTTGATAATGAGATTGTAATGGGATAAGAGATTCCAAGAGGTTCTTAGGCTAGAGTTGCGAGGATGGCAAGTGAGGTTCGAGAGATTGCAAAGCAAGATCAAGGGTTATGTAAGGATTGTAAGGTAAGAACCGATAGATAAATAATGCAATAGAAAAGAATATGCTACCCTATCATAATCGATGTAAGACAACGTCCGAAACATACAGATCTGATATGAATGTAAAGGAAGCGAGAAAGAGGGCTAGAAATAATTACTTGCATGAAGGTGCCATTGGCGCATTAACTTCCCCCAAGGTCAACAACACCTTATGAGAGAGTTGATGTGGGGGACCACAAATGACTAGAAGAAGACCTAGGAAGACCCTTGATTGAAGACTTCAAATGACTCCAAAGGCTTGGTAGACCATGGCAAGTGCAACTCCTATGCTTGTAGATCCTAAGTACCCAATGCTCCAGTGTAGACTCAATAAAGACAAATAAGACTAACTTCAAGACCTTTTAAGCTTTAAGAGCAGGTTTAGTGAGCACTAGCAAACTGATTGTGTTATGGATGTGATTGGGAAATGACGCTCAACAACCTAGTATAAATAGCCTAATGAATGCATTAATATTCTATTCCGGTGATGGTATGGACCGTGGTCGATGTCGTCGATTGTTGTAGAATACTAACTGACGGCATCGATGATGATTGATGTTGTTGACAGGGGTAAATCCACCTAGCAGATGTCATTGACCATGATTAATTTCATTTGGAAAGGGATTTGTGGGCATGAGAAAGTCACGGGAGGTCAAATTGACAAAAGGAGACTTAGAGTGCTAAGAGGGATGACAATGAAGGCGTGAATGAGTTGAAATTAGGTGAAATAGTGATAGCAAGAGGACGATAAGACAATATTGCAAGGAGACTATAGAAGACGATAGTAAATGGTATGATAATATGTGACATATATGATATAATCGGGCTACACATCAATCTCTCTCATAAGAACTACTATTGACCAATCCAGTGTAACTCGAAGGATGCACGTAACCATTTTTGGTTACTCCCCGCTCTTGGAATATCACCAAGGACACTGCTTTGGGGAAGCTAATGTGCTAATGATGCTAACGAAGAACAAAAGAGAGTAAAATGAAAATTTATGTGTATACACATTCTTTAGAAAGCATCGAAGAAGTCCCTTCTCCCCTGACCTCCTATTTCCGCAAGCAACACCATAGACATCATAACTACTCAGCCTAACAAGATACTCTCCATAGAGTTCTTTGAGGTTGACATGGTCAATGATGAAATCCTATTCTGTGACAATGACTTGCCCCTCCTTATTATTGTCCTCATCTTGGACGTACTCATAGGAAAGGTCCTTGTGGGTGAAGGCTTAGGAATTAATGTTACATCCTTTGGTTAATCAAAACTATTGGCTAGATTTTACGCATAGCTGAAAACCTAGGCGATCATGAATAAATCTCTCTCATTTACCGGTGAGGCTCTGTGTCGATTTGTCAATTAAAATATGCTAGTATCTATATGGGGGTTTTACTTCTACTATTCAGCTCATGAACCATAGCTATATAGCTTTGCAGCAAGTAAGCAACTGTTTAAGAAAAGAAATATTTATAGAAGGGAATAATAAAACACAAGGAAGAAATAGGGAAGATGTGCAACCCAATCAATAGATAACGGAGTTGATTGCATGCACATAGAAGAAACCAATAGATATCAACACACAAAATTATAAGCAAAGGCAACTTCAGATCTAGATCTAAAATAACACAGTTTATAAGTAGATCTGAGATTAAAAGCTAGAAACAAAATGCACCGTGACACAAAGTTCTCCGGAAATTTGCTCCTTTGTATTCCTTTGCTTCAAGTGGCTATCAGGGGTTTCAGCACAAAGTTTGGAACACAAGAATGCTGCTTACAAATTCTGATCTTTTAACCCGTAGGTTCTTCCTCTACTTATAGAATGTAGAGGGGCAATTACAAGTCGGAAGCTTTTAGTTGAACTGACACATGTGGAAGTTGGAAAGGAAACAATTGGTAATCTCCCTCTGGAATTCCTCTTTGCATGACATGCATGATTTGCAACTGTTGAAAATAGAACCTTCTATTTTGCACGTACGCCACCTATCTCAAGTAATTGACTTCTTGAGTAATGACTTTTAAACCAATCACTTAAGTTGTATAATTTAATTGATCGCTCAATTACTTTTTGTCGGAGGAAATAAGAAAGAAGAAGAAAGAGGAAATTTGTAGTCTTGTCCTTTTTCATATTACGCATGCGGTGATTCTTTTGCCCTTGATTCTCACCATCTTTGGATCGGAAGCAGTTGGATTTGGAAGTATTTGGATATGGAAGCATCTGGATCTAGAATTTTGCTTACGGGTGTTGCCTTTGCCTTGTCTTCCCTCTTATCCTTGAAGCTTTTGCAGTTCTTCTCCAGAACATGCATCGGTCTGATGTTTGATTAAAATTTTTTTGGAAAGCACTCCGGGTTAATGCAAATTCAATGAAGGCTTCAACTGAAAGATTGGGAGAACATGCACAAGGTCCTGGAAGGAATTCTCCATGCCGATCAAGCTACACGGGTGCATCGAAACAAGAGGATAAATTTTTGCCGGAAGCTTTTGCAATTATGAGATACGGATCTAAATGCGGATCTGGATGCGGGCTGGATTTGTATCTCGATGTCGCAAATCTGGAAGTAATGCATGATTCAGAGCTTTTCGTTCATCCCGCTTTTTGCCATGGTGGAGCAATCTTTATGCGAACAATTCTTTTCCTCTTTATTCGGCTGGAATTCTTCACAATAGGTGCAGATTTGGATATTTATTTAGATTCGGAGGATATGTTCAATGTATTGGACATTGATTTAAGCTCCCTTTCTCTTATAAAAGCACCTGTGATGAATTCCTGCAATTAATTTAGACAAAGATGGCAACCGAAACATGAACAGTGGATTTTAATCATAAAAATCTGCATATATCAAGCCTGCTGCCCCAAAATTTGATGCTTTATTTGCATGCAAAGCAAGCATGAATTTTACCAACTTCACCTGAGCACTTGTACCACTATGCAGACAATTATTCAGACACAAATCAACCTCCTTCAACCTTGGCGCCAAATTTGGAAGCTTCCAGCATTAATTACACCTTCTGAGCAAAATTCCTCTCCAAATGGGGCGCACTTTTTGTCTAGGCTGCACTTCTCTGCTTTTGAATTAATTAATTCATCCTTATGGCAGCCCTTGCTTATATAATCCTCATAATTCTATAATTAATTAATGCCTTTCTTATTCCTGGCAATTAATTAATTATTTAATAAACTTTACTCTTGAATGGGGTGCCTATTTTGTGCATGCTCATGGCTGCTTTATTAAATAAATTAAATTTATTTAATTTTAGACTTCTGCTTCCATTAACTCAAGCCTCACAGTATGCTTTGACCTTAGCCACTGAAAATAGGAATTAATTAAATCAATTAATACTTAAAAAATATTATTTCTCTCCCAAATGGGGCGCACTTTTTTGTCATGAAGGGGCTGCATTAAATAAATAATATTTATTTAATTTTAGAATTTCTAATTCAATTTCCTTTATCCACTTTTCCTTTGTTGACTTTTCCTCATGCTTGGGCACCAAAATTGGGTGAATAAATATTAATAAATATTATTAAATGCATTATTATTCACCCAAGGTGGGTTGCACTTTTTGGCAAGGGTGAATTCTATTTTTAAAAGCCAATTAACAATGGGATTATTCACCCTGCACCGCAGCTCCAAAAATCCCATGATCCACTTAAGTTGTTTGACTTTCATAATGGGATTATTTACCTTGCAAGGCAGGTAATAAAATCCCATTAATACCTTAAGTGATTTTTCTTTTATTTCACAATGAGAATTTTTACCCTGCAAGGCAGGTAAGAAATTTCCGCCCTGCGTTGCCTCTAATTTTCCCATTGTGACTTAAGTGGTGTTGCTTTCATGGGAAAAAGTACCTGTTAGGTAGGTACAAAATTCCCACACCCTGCTGCTTACAAAAATCCCATGATTCACTTGAACCCTCTTTTTCCAAAAATGCGGCCAGCCCAGAAGAAGCTTTTGGTGCACGACTTCCTCTTTTCTAAGAGAACCGGACGTCCGATGGCGAATTCCTTACGGCACAAGCGTGTATAGGTGATCTCCGGATACTCGGGACAAGAATCAGGCCAAACCAGTAAAGGAATTGATCCGAGAGAAATTTCACAACAAGCGAAGCAGGGAAAAACAAAAACATAAAAGCGTTGCCAGAAGTCACAAATAAAGCCCAGGATTCATTCTTGGTTAAAACCCTACTGGTATATGGGAATATTGACATGTACGATCACAATAGGGTTAAACTGGAGCACAAATTGCCTCAAACGTGGCTCAAAATAATTAAATACAAATTTCACGCAAGCCAATGACCCAGACATGAGAATAAAACAATTTTGGGCATCTGGGTATTTGTCGAAAGTGGCTTATATGGCTCCTTGGGAATATCTTGACACATTACAAGAACTTTCTGGCAATAAAAACACAAAACGACCCATTATTTTAAAAGTACGATTTTTTTTTTAAATAGGGTAGTCCCAGATTTCAGGGTGAAATCTGGGGACACCAAAGACCTTAGGATTCATCGAACACAACCTTAAACGAACATGAATTGTTTTTGTGGCTTTGAAAAAACTCATCAAAAGTCCCTTATTTGCCTTTGGCTCCCCATCATTTTTAGACCAAAAACATTTCTTCTTAAGGACATGGCCCTCGATTGATCTCTATCTTATAATCTTCTTCTAGGCCAGCCATGTTTGCATCACATGAGAGCGGTTTCCTTGTCCCCAAGACAATACCTTAAATTCATCCATGTTAATAAAAAACACAAACATAGGTTGATCCCTGACCCATGGGGTGTCTCCATCCCTAATCATAACAAAACCTTATGGATCCCTACCAAGCGTGTGTAGTGTCAGACATCACGAATTCTCAACTATAACCGTGAAATTAACATTACTCATTTAGACTTCAACGATGATGAGCCTTATGAACTCCAATATACATGTAACAAAAACATGTTACCATAATGCATTATGGATTGGCTCCCATCATCTCTCTTACCACGTGATTGATTTCCACCATTTTGGAACTTGAGATTGAGATAGAATCTCCTTGTAACACTAATAACCCCTTACAAAATCAAGAGGATGTTTATGAATGCAATGAGTTTCGAATAGCCAAAATCTTCTAAGAGCATCCACATCTATATCCTAGATCCTTCAACAACCTTGGTGTAGCTACTAAGGAAGCATCCACCTCTTCTGACCACGGTGAAAACCAAGCCTGCACTATCTCGCCCTCATATAATGAGTATTACATTGTGTTCCATTCTAAGGAAAAATATCTCGTTGTACTCCATTATCAAAAGAGTTTGGCTTAGATGCATGCTTTCAGTCGTAGAGCTAACATGATCAACATGATCAAGACTTACAATTTTATTCATCTCGACATGACACTTTGGCGGACAAGGCAAAGGAAACTTTACTAAATTGTCTTGCAGCTAATCCACCTCTAGAAAACACCGGTTAGATCATCGAACAAATTTCAGGTTTCATTTCTAAGCAAAAACCTAATTTTTTTGACCACTTTGACAACATTTACCACCTGCTCCTAAAAATCTTGATGCTGTCCCAAAAAAATATGCCTTGACAAACTGCATCGGTCATCCACTGGAAATATTGATGCCATTCTACTAGATCCTGTCATCACCGACCACATCGGCTAGTTTGCTCAAAGCTGGCCCGATACCATTCAAAATCCGCTTGCTTCTTTTGAGCCTACAAAAATCACTCTTGATGCTCGTGTCATAGAGAGGTAAGACAAATCAGATTCCACCAATGGTGTAATGGCCCCTTACCTACATTTGTCAAGCGATGAAGCCATTCTTGAGCTATTCCATGCTTGAGAAGACCAATTACCTTGCCAACATTATAAACTTGGTAATTTTACCAAGAAACGTCCCCTCTTTAATGACTTTGTTGTCTCTATTGATCCTATCGGTGATGAAATCTACAAACTCCCCAAATCCCTATGATTCAAAGATGGCAATTTTATGCACGTGGAAGATATCATTCGCATCGACTTGACCATAATATTGATGCCCATTAAGTCATGATTGGCGAGTGCTTCCCTCATCTCCACGTGCAACACGGTGAGGTTCTTCATAAGAATACAAAGATTTTAGCTTGAGGTTGTTTCGATATGCCCAGAATCGATCTTGAGGTTGTTGTACATAACATCGTCACCTACCCAACACTGTTCTCATGTGACAAAAGATTAGGAAATTTCCCCCCAAAATTTCTAAACTATGTCCTGAGGAGCTAGTCAAACTTTTAGATGAAAATTCATCTGTTTGACTATTCAAAGTGGGTCTTCAACATTGTTCTCATTCGCAAGGTGGCCACCTTAGCCATCTGTATTTGCATCGATTTCCGCAGCCTTAACCTAGCTTGTCTTAAGGGTAACTTCCTCTACCATCCTTTGATGCCGTAGTTGATGCTCTGTTGTATACGAGATGTTATTACTCATGGATGGGTTCTCTGGCTGCTACATCTAAATACATATCACGCCGGAAGATCAACTTAAAACCACCTTTCTGACTAAGTGGGGCAGATATTGATATTTAGAAATGCCCCTTGGCTTTAAAATCATTGAGGCGACCTATTAATGTGCGATGACCCATATCTTCCACAACCTCATCCACAGGCTGTTAAAGTGTACATGGATGATCTTCTAGTCAAATATTGACATTCAAAAGATCACACTTGTGACCTCAGCAAGCCTTTGGATGCCTTAGGAAATACAAGGTTCACCTTAATCCATTTAAGTGCATCTTACATTACCCAAGGCAAGCTCTTGGGGTTCCTCGTATCTAAATGAGGAGTTGACGTAGATCCTAGAAAAATACAAGCCATTGTTAACATTCCTTGTCCCACTTCCATTCTTGACATTTACACCTTATTAGGAAAGCTCGGGGCAACCGACACGATTCATTACTAAACTTGCATATTGGACTCATGCCATCAACAATTTCCTTAAGAAAAGTGCTAAGTTAGAATGGAATTATTGCCAACAAGCCTTGATTCCATGAATGAAATCATTGCTCAACGTTCTTACATTACGACCTCCCATGTTTGACGGCCCCCTCACCTTTAATATCTCAACTATCCTTGTATCTGTTAGGGAAACGTTGACACCTTTGGATGAAAAGGGTAATGAACATGCCATATACTATATTAGCTGAGCCCTCCTTGATTATGAGATGTGCTACACTAGTGTGGAGTGTACATGCTTAGCTCTATACTTCCCCACTTATAGCTTCGACATTACATGCTTTGTATCAAACAACTTATCACAATTGCCCAAATTGATCCCCTCCGTCGTTTCTTTTTTATATCTATCTTCCCTACGAAATAAATTGCAATGTGGAGGACTACTTCTCATGGAGTTTAAATTTCGTATTATCATGCAAAAAGCAATCGAGGGGAAATCTATAGCTGATCAACTTGCCTCGGCACCCATTCTTGCCAATCATCATATCTTGGATGCCCTACATGATGAAGATATTCTAGTCATTGAGGGTATGGACCAAGCAATCACCCTTAAGGACTAATTCAATCAGATCACTGCTGTTCTCAATGCCAAGGCCCTCAAATTCAGTGAAGAAAAAACTATAACCAAAAAAAGGAGTTAAAATTGAAGAGATTCAAGAAACAACCTATGACCTACATGAGGATACTTGGACCCTCCACTTTTATGGCGTCAAGTGTCGTGAAGTAGCTGGGGCATGATGTGTTCTTACCAAGCCATCAAATAAGATATTTCCTTTCTTTTTTATCCGTAACTTCTATGTGACCAACAACGTGATTGAGTGTGAAGCACTCATACTCTCGTATACTGAGCCTCTATTACCTCTAGTGTCGTCTTCTATCTGCACACTTTAGGCGACTCACAACTTGTCTGCCAACAAATTAGTGGAGAATACCAATGTAGAAGCAAAAACCTTAAACCTTACCATGAGACAACTACAAAATTAGCCACACAATTTACCTCTTTCATGATCGAATCCATCATTTGATAGGATAACTCCATGACTGATTCCTTATCTGCTGCAACAACGCATTTTGTACCTGATAAAGTCCTTCTTGAGGATCAAAATCAAATCCAGGTTTGTAAATCTCCTTCCACCTTACCTTCTCCTCTCGTCGTTCTCATATGTCTTATCAAAGCAATCTCAAAGCGGGATATCCTTGGTACAAGGATGTCATCCAATTCCTTGAGCATCAAACTTTTCCCTATGACCTTGACTACTTAGAATGATTTAAAATCCACAAAAATTCCTTGAAGTATGTGCTTAAGAACAATATTCTCAATTAACATAGTTTTGAGGGTACCTTGCTGTTGTGTAACAAAAGTTAGGTATCCTTTCTCCTCGAGTAAGCACATGGGGGCATTTGCATAGGCCACTATATAGTAGATACATTGCTGGCCACAAATGGCTATGCATGGGTTATTACTGGCCTACCCTCGAGGGCGATTGACACCCGTGCTAAACGATGCAAACTTTGCCAACTCCATGACAATCTTATCCATGTTTGCTTGGCTGAGCTCCAAGCCCTTGAATCTCTGACCCTTTTCTATGCGGGGACTTGATTGTATTGGAAAATTACGTTGTTCATAGGATGGTCATACCTTCATGATCACAACCATTGAGTACTTCACTAAGTGGGTCGAGGCCATGCTCCGCACAAACTTGGTAGTGTAACAACTAAATTTATCCTTATCTAGATCATTTGTTGCTTTGGAATTCCACAAACAATGGTGGTAATATCAAATGCAAAGAAAGAAGGAAGTTTGTGCCAAATTCAAAATCAAGCACAAGTTTTCCTTTTCCTATCATCCATAATGCAACGTCCATGTAGAATATACATATAAGATTCGATAAAATCCTTAAGAAGACCATTTGGGAATCCTATACCGATTGACATCGTAAGTTGTATCTTGCACTTTTTGCATACCGCACTAGTATTTGTACCATTATTGAGGCAATTCCCTTCTCTCTAGTCTATGGCTCGAAGTCGTCTCACTACTAGAAGTTGAGTTGCCTTCCCTTCACATTTCTCTTTATGGAATCATCCTCGGCGAGGAACTTCACGAAGCTTTCCTTCACCCTCTCGACTTCTTGGATGGAAAATGTGCTAACGCTCTCCAACATAGTTGTCGATACATTGCAAAACAACACAAGTTTGTCAAACATTGGAACTTCGAGATCGGAGAACTAGTCTTGAATTTGGGTAATGCCCAAAAATAGTGGGGTCCTTACCTAGTCAAAGGCATCTTAGGATTGAGCACATATTGATTACAATCCAACAAAGGCTATATCTTGAAGGAACAGAAGCGAACACTTAGTTCTTGAACAAATACTATGCTTCACCTTCCGTTTCATCCATGCCTTCTTATACATAGCCTTCTTTTCATCTCTTGTTGTACTTAGCTATGCATATCATAATTTTTCATTTATCATGTTTTTTATTATGATTTTATGTACTAATGCGGTATTGACATCTT
Organism: Taxus wallichiana var. yunnanensis; assembly: GCA_018340775.1. Taxonomy (NCBI): domain Eukaryota; kingdom Viridiplantae; phylum Streptophyta; class Pinopsida; order Cupressales; family Taxaceae; genus Taxus; species Taxus wallichiana. Next base: position 225,266,882 of record CM031244.1, on the reverse strand, counting down.
ATCTTTCCTTTTATAATATCTTATATATATCCTTATCCTTATATGCTTCACCTTATAGTTAAAGGTTTGCTAGTTTGGTTGAGCCTAGTATCCGAAGTAGCACCTTACATCTTATTTTGATCCCATATTTTACTTATTGGCCGGGTAGTTTGACGTTTTTAGTGACTCCATTACATCGCATATTCATAGATCTATTAGTTTGGTTGATACCTTTTCCCAACTAACACCTTACATCCTACCTTATCTTGCCCATAAGATTGTTAGTTTGGTTGATTCCTTTTCTTGACTAGTGTCGTCTATCCTTGGTTTACAGGTTTATATCCTATTTTTACCCACCTTACGGTTTTTGATCTTTATCTTGCATTTTAACCCATTGGATACCCGCCTTATGATCAGTGTTATACCTTCCAATTTTCAGTTTGTGAGTTTACATGGTAAGACCTTTGGGCCCTCATAAGCGCCCATCCACTATGATCACCTATTTGTTACCTTTGGCTCCTTACCTTGGCTATGCGTCCTTTTAGACAATAATAACAATGGTTGTGAGTATCATTGTGTTTCCTTTAGTTGTGCTTCTTGTAGCTCAACTCTTGCAATCTATCTACTTTATCTCCTCATACACATTTTTCCCTTTCTTGTGATGAACGTATCAAATCTATCCATCACTGTATCATCCCTTCTTACATCATGCTCGGGGCAGCTCAAGTAATAACTCACTCTCTATCTTTTATATCACATTCCTATCGGGCTCACCATGGTCGTTATCAAGATATCACTCTTTTCTAAGTTGCAATTCTAGGAGTATCTAAGCGACATGGTTTGTAGGTTCTCCTTTATAGTGGCTAGGTGTAAGCTCTGTAGTGTTAGTCATCTTTCACACTTAGTTGATCAACCTTCTAAATCCGTACAAAGGAGGAACAATAAAAATCCAAAGCAAAGATAAAAGCCATACCATCAAAGAACAATCAAACAAAAGGCAATCATTACAAGCGAAAATGTTAATTGTAAACAAAAAATTCGTGATATAATCATTTGGTACACGTCTATTCTAGTTGAAAATTCAAACTCCATAGTCGGCTTTGGGGTGTGGTAGGTTTTATTGATTGGGGTAGAAGGTCTCACATTTATCATTCAATGCCCTTTCCTTTTCACACAAGGGCCTAATTCTTGCATTAGGCCTATATATCTTTAAATGAGGTCTTGAGGATTGGCAAAAGCTTTGTGGAAAGGTAGGATACATATTTTACCTATGTTGTCGGGATATGGAGTGCGAGTACCGGTTGAGTCTGAGTTCGATATGCAGACACGTCAATTTTAAAAAACCCTTGGGTACCGTACGATATGTCTTGGATACGTCCGTACATATATATTAAAAAATAGTATATATATATATATATGTACATATACTCATTTTACTCATTTTTTAGTCCATAAAAAACTGAAATAGTAATACAAAACTTGAATCAATGTTCAAAACATTCAATAGTAATACACTTAAGACTTTGCATTTTCATTGATCATGTGGCTGCCATACATATGATATAGTTATACGAATATCATGTCAACATGAATACGAACAAAACTTGAAATTTGAAAAATATACTAGGATCAATGTTCAAATTTTCAAAACATACAATATACTTAAGATTTTACATTTCATTGATCATGTGGCTGCCATACATATGATATAGGAATATCAAGTCAACTTTTTGAGGTGATTAGGGTGTAATATTTTATTCATTTTAATATTAGGGTTCGGTTTTATGCATTGACTAAGTCAAAAATAAAATAAAAAGGTTTTAATGCTTTAAATGACGTTTTTGGACGCAGGGTACGTGGGAATACCTCTTGGGTACGTCCATATGTACCCGTGCCGTACCCTAGACGTATCCCCATGCATCCAAGGCGAACCCAAACCCGTACCCTCACGTATACATCTGCACCGGATATGTATCAGGCAGGGTTTGGGGGATCTGGGCGAACCACGACAACATAGTATTTTACTATCAAAGCATCTTATCTATGACATGAGATATCCATATATTTCATTAGTTTTCCTTCACTGATACCTACATATTCGGGTTCCTCCATTCTTATCAATTTGATTAGCGTGTCTCGATTCTAGTAAAGAATTTGTTTTTGCCTTGGTGGTGCCTATCTTTCCTCCTTTTTCATCATTATATCCCTTGTTGTATAGGATAGAGCCTAAGTCTTCCCCATCTTATATGCATCTTTTTCTCCATCTCTGCATCGAACATGTTAGCATTGTGACAAACATTAGCGTTTTAGGACATTCCATTATACCATCCCTACTTGAGTATCTTTTGAGTCTCTTAGCTTTCACGATGTTCTCTCTCGATCATTGCTATCTTCTTTCCCAGATTTCTCCTAGCTACCTTAGGAATTCCGAGTGTTGCATTATAACGACATATTATTTATGAGCCTCTTAGTTCGGTTGATTTATTTCCGGATAACCCTTTACATCCTATTTATATAAACATGCTAGTTAGTTTGACGTTCTTAGCTACCCCTTTACATCTTATACTATTTATTTATGCTCCTCAGTCCGTTAGTTCAATTGATTACTTTTCCTAGCTAATATCTTACATCCTATTTATTTATAGACCGGTTAGTACGAGTTTCTTGGCTACCCCTTCATGAGTCTATTTATTTCTAGGCGGTTAGTAGAAATATTTGGCTACCCTTTTACATCTTATATTACCCTCAAGCTTGCTAGATTGGTTGATTAGTTCCCCTACTAGCACCTCATCATCTCCTATGAGCATTCTTCCCCCATTTTCTTGTATATCTACTTATCATCTACCTTTGTAAACTTCAATTGTTTTCTCTCCTGATTTGTCTCGTATCTTTAGGTTTCCTTAGCAGATTTTTGCCCGTCATGGTCAAAGACGAGAGGTAACATGTGCCTTTGGTTGCGGAAAGGTAAGTATGAGGTAGGTATATTTCATTTCAGGAGTTGAGTTCATATTATTATCACTTATTTTTGCTATTTCAATTCAGTCATTTTGATTTTGTTGTTGCATTTTCTTTTTCCGAAGACCATCTCATGCACACTTTTTGCGACACATGATGATCTTTGGTTGGGGCATATGTATACACCTTATTTTTCACCCTTTCGACTTCCGATCTTCACAAGAATCATTAGCACGTTGACTTCCCTTGAGTGATATCCTCGAGGATATTGTTAGTAGTAAGGATAATAAAAACAATTATATGCGCTGGTTGGTGGTGGTACCTTTGAGAGAGATTTGATGTGCAGTCAATGTTACCTTAGCTAACTTGGCCATTACACCTTTATGGTCATCCTTTTGTAGTATTCCCATAACGTCCCTTGTTACCCTCCATGGTCACTTCCATATCCACTTTACAACACATTTATACCTCTGTCGGATCACTCTTTAGTAGCTCTAGATTTTTCTCCATCCTTCAAAACCTTCCCTAGGACCCCATGATGAAGCATTACTAGAGTGGCGGCATTGACCATGGTCGATCGATATTTCTGGATTTTATATGTGATAGCCGATTGCATTGACCATGGTCGATGTTGTCGACTAGAGGAAACTGTAATGACTAATCATGTTCCTATTTATACGTGACTTTTGAGTTCTTTTCTCATCACATCATCATCGGTCATTCAGTTTTCTTGTGGTCGTAAATATGCTCTTAAAGGTTTTGAAGTTAGTCTTGCTTATCTTTTGGAGTCTACTCTTAGAGCATTGGGTCCTTAGGATTCTCAAGCATAGGAGCTGCACTTATTATGGTTTTCCCAACCTTTGGAGTCTTTGAAGTCACCAACAAGAGGTTTTCCTAGGTCTTCTTCTATTTGCTTGTGGTCCCCCACATCAACTCTTTCATAAGGTGCTGCTAACCCTAGGGAGAAGTTAATGCACCAATGTTGACTGTTTGACGGTAAGTATCTCTAACCTCTCATATCTGTATGTTATTTCAGATTTGATTGATTGTTTGATTGGTCATGCATATATTAGAATAGAGTAGCATATTCTTAATCTATTGCATTATTATCTGTCCTTACCTTACAATTTGCCCTTTGGGCTTTACAACCTATCAATCCTTACAATCCATGTTTACAACCTAAACAATCAATCTATAATCATGATACTAATAAGACGCCACCCCATCCTAGACTTAGGCTTTGGAACCCTATATCTTTGATAGAGTGTGGACTATCACCTTCTAGATCCACGACATTAGCACCTTACAACCCTCTTGTGTGTGGCCTTAGAATGGTCCCATCATTATCCTAATCCATATTATCTAAGAGAGGATATTCTATTGGCCCATTCTTATCATGAATGCACTAAATGACTCTACTGTGGGTTTTACCCCATATTCAACAAGAGCATAAGCTCAATAAAAAATTCATTCGACATTAAACTATTACAAATGATACAAATATATAGAGCTAGTTAATTTAACAACTAACACTAATCTAGGATGGTTGTTCTAACCACCTAGATTATCTCCTAACCACTAACCATCCCTAAAATCTATCTCACCCTTTATTCTCTCAACCTACTGATTTCTATGTGATTATTACTCACGTAATAATCACTTACATGTATTATTCTCTCCACATTATTTACACACACACTAAATAATATAATGTGGAGTGCTAAACTAATGTGCACACTAATTATTCCTAACATTCCCCCCTTAGTGTGCATATGGGAGAAAATATCACACTCAGGAGTTGTAACGTGTGTTCGATCCATTGCTTCCATCTTTGGTGTTATCCACTCTGAGATTTAACTTGGTGGCGTAAAATGAACATTGTGTTACTTCTCCCCCTCACAATGTGAAGTAGTGTGGATGTCGGCTTCTACCGATATTGCATCCACTTACAAGTGAAAAATATAATCCCAATGACAAATGTTTTAGAAATAATATCCTCCCCTTTCATATAAAATTATACTTAAGGAGACTATTTTTGGTTGTCCCTCAACCTATTTCTAAGCCGAGTGCTTTAAATAAGCCTTTTCCACTGTTTGGTCTATTTACGCTTTCAAACATGTGTCAAAGATTTGGGTTTTTAATTTTTAAAGCACGACATTCAAAATAATAATAAAACTTTACTTAGGTCTTATGGTTCGTTATCGCTGCTTTGTTTCTATCTAAGATCATTGGATCTTTTGCCACCAAAGATTTTGTAATCAATATTCAATGTCTGCGCCCTCACGGTAGGACCTCTGTTGTCATGGCAGATCCTTGTTATTCTTATACCAAATGTGGGTTTTACCCCATATTCAGCAAGAGCATAAGCTCACTCAAAAATTCATTTGACATTAAACTATTACAAATGTTACAAATATATAGAGCTAGTTAATTTAACAACTAACACTAATCTAGGATGGTTGTTCTAACCACCTAGATTATCTCCTAACCACTAACCATCCCTAAAATCTATCTCACCCTTTATTCTCTCAACCTACGATTTCTAAGTGATTATTACTCATGTAATAATCACTTACATGTATTATACTCTCCACATTATTAACACACACACTAAATAATATTATGTGGAGTGCTAAACTAATATGCACACTAATTATTTCTAACACTACCTACAAAGAATAGAAAGATACCTTAATATGCCCGGGAGAAAGATGAAGTGTTTGCTAAACCATTACAACCACTTCATAATTAATCATTAGTTGATCATATTCAACTGGCGGTAATGTGGAGTTATGTGGTGTAGAGTTGACATTGCAGACCTGCATGAAAGTGGGTGACATCATAGGGAAAGAGTTAGGGCCTTGCAATATGCACATGAGTGGGCTGTATGATGCTGAAACCATTGGTCTGGTTACATCATGAGGCAGAGCAATGTCGTGGTGCTGCAAATTATTTGAGGTCTTAGATCCTCTCGGATCACTTGTTTTCACTCTCAATATCTATCTCTCTATTATATGCATCTTCATAAGATGAAAGTTGGACTGTTTTCATCTTCCAAAGCGAGGGTAAAAGTCTCTCAATGAACCACCTCTTCTTCAAGCCGTTGGTTGGTTCCTTTTCCCCAATAATTCTTGAGTCTTCTGATATAGGCTCATACACTCATGTTCTTTTTCTGGGTGTTGTAAATATTTGTGACAATTTCATTTTTCGTCTCGGGGAGCTTGAGTTCTTTTTCAAATGCCTTCCACAATTTGTCCTTAGAAATCGTATCACTTGCCAAGGCATTTGTACACCAATCAATAGCCGCCCCTTTAGGCGTGGCTGGGGATGCAACAACCAATGTTGCTCATTTGTCTACCCATTAACATTCCAAATGATAGTGCATGTTTTACAATGTCGCATGGGGTCTTCAAATCCATTGCTAGTAAAGTTTTATAGCTTTTTCCTCCAAATTTAAACTTAGTGGGATCCTGTGACCATGATTGTTGACCTCGTTTGATGTTGATTTTGGTTTTGACATGGCTCTTGTCATACAAGCTTTTTCCTCGGGAAGGCCTATCACTGAACTTTCCTTAGTACTGTCAGACATGTCACTTTCGTCGACCCTTCCTTCAACTAAGGTGATTTGTACACTGTTTTGCTCACCATCAAGCGTCACTTCCATTTGTCACTCCACTTTGACCTATAAGCTGCCTTGTTCTTGGCTTGACAACTTCATTTAGTAAATTGTCAATGCGGAAAATATTTGTTTCATAGGCCTCTCTCTCCTCCCAAGAGAAATCAATCATACTCTGTTTTGAGACAAATACCCCTCAAAACGAGGGTGTTTAGAGAACTCTTCGATTGATTCTTCTGCAACACCCTTTGACCAAAACTGATCGATAAGCTCCACTTCCTTCCTCTAGATGGGGCAATTGTCTTGCAATATCTACCCACTTCTTGCTTGTGAGTGTAGGGTCCTCCAATTACAGCTGAACACTTTATTGGTTTTGGCTTTGGCTCTGTCTTCTACTTACCCTTTGGCCTTAGCTTTCACTTCGGCTTTTGCTTCTGCTTTGCACTAACTTCTCTTGATGAATGTTTAGAATTGGCTGCCTCTTGCAGCCTTTTTATCTGTTCTTGTTGTTCCACGAATTGAGTAGACCGTTTAATTTCTTGAACCCCCTCCTTGACCGCATTGTCTCCTTCTTGTTGTTCCACGAATTGAGTAGACTGTTCAATTTCTTGGCCCCCTCCTTGACCGCATTGTCTCCTCCATCTGCCTTTGCTTGGGCTCAATGGTACTAATTCTTTTCTTCCGATCTTTTTTTCTTCTTCTTCACATTGACATCCCTTTTCATATTGTTTTAAATTATCTTTTCATTGTTCTTCACGGTTATGTCCCGCACAAAGATCTTGTGAGATAATGTATGGCCTCACTGTCAATGGTTATTGCCAACAAAATTTCTCTTATACTACCTTCAATCTGAGATGACGTTGCAAAGGAAATGGTGCCAAATAATGGTTTCTGTAAATAGTACACTGCCAAAGTATACTAATACTATTTGCAGAATTATAAATCCATAGAATGAACATGACACAACAGAATAGGAGATAACAATATCTATATAACATACATAGTGTAAGGTACAATGCTTGGCACAAGGATGACCAGTCACATCCACACCCTTTACCCTAACATTCAACTTACCATTCAAGGCCAAATTGTTATTGCTTGAGACATAACAATCAGACCCAATCGATCAGAAGTAAAAAGTGACTAACACACTACCAAAGTCATTAATAGAATTATTAACAATATAACTAAGCCGGATACTAAATGGTTATTTTATCATACACTGATAAGAATGACAATACTGACTGACAGACTACAATGACTGTCTTAATACCTTGCAGCAGAACCATTATGTTCCCAAGGCTATAGGGCCATTCGGACACATTATGGGGTGCTCTTTAGTATCATTTCCAACTGGAATTCTTGCTTTTTGAGTATTTGTTGGTAATTATTTTGTGAAACCCAGGCTCTCACTTAAAAGAATAAACATCCTCCCATATTCACATGGACAAGAAAATTGAAATTATCAACAGGCTCCTTATCTATGCTTACCTTGAAGTGGCATTGGGATAAATATCTACACATATCCAACAAAGCTTAAGAGTCAGGCCAAACATAAAGCTCTATACATGAAATGTAGGCTCCATTGTGCAACTGTGAACACCATTTCAGGTTAAAGATAGTGTGCGGCTCCATTTTGATAGACGAAAGTTCAATCCAAGAAAACAAGAAATTATAACTATATGATATTGTCCCTAGACTCTTTTGTAGGCTATACAATCCGAATGCCTTCTATGTCGACTCACTAGATCATCTGAATATTCATAATGTAGTCAATGCTAGTAATTTTGATCTGTATGAGCTGCCACACTTAGAAGAGTAGGTGCGGATTATACATCCACAGAACATTATATCAGACTTCCAACTTTGCAAGGACATAATCCTTTCCAGCAGGATGTAGGATACTTGGAATTAGCAATCACAACATTGCTTATTTGCAGAAACCTTCCATTGCCTGAGTGGGCCCCACAATTTCATAATACCTTTGAGCAGCAGTTTCATTTGCAGCAGAAATTGTGGGAGATTTGCTGTTAACCAGGGAGGAAATTCTGAACAGTTTTAGTGATGATCCTAATATTAATGTTAGCACTAATAAGTGTGCATGTATGTTATATTATATCTAATAATATAGTGATAGCATTTTATGGAATTCGCATCCTTGGGTTTTATTTCTGAGTTGGAATTCCTTGCAAGATTCCTTAAATTTTATTTATATTCTTATAATTGCTTGAGAGAAAGTCCTTCTCTAGAAAGGATTTCATCTCTTGTCATGTGCATGCATTTGGAATTTGTGAATAGAGTTCTAGTATTCTTGAGCAAGTACAGTGTTCTGTGCTTGCAATGTAGAAATGTTTTGTTTTGAGTCTTTTCACCTTGCATATCACATTACCTCTCTTATAGCTCTTTTTTTTTCTTCTTAAGACTGTTTCCTCTGGTAACGGCATCCCAGGGATTATTTATGTGATTGCTGTGTATTGGAACATATTTCTGTATATAGTAGAGGTGCCTTCCTAAGGCTTGCTTTTTATTCATTGGTAACTGTAGATATCTCCGTATCCAGAGGAACGAAGACAGGCAGGCGAAACAAAAGTGAATATACAAAACCTGAAGAAGCAGAAAGTGTGAACCATGGAGGAAAGGCTCACAGGGGAAGCAACAGCAAAGGGAGAGAACTTGTACTGTCAAACAGCAAGGGGGATGTGGAGGGTGAAGACTTTCTTTCAATAGATCTACAGGTTGAAGAAAATGACAAAGGAATTGGGAATAACTTTGCAAATAGCTGGCCACCTTTGGTGTGCTGTTTTGGGGCAGCACAAAACAAGTTTACTCCTATTTCAGCCAGATACATGTCTGCAGACATTCGTTTATCGCCAGAGAGCCTGCAATGCAATCCTGCAGGTTTGGTAAGGGCACGAGGTGGGCCCCCTTCTAATGTGGCTATTGAACTTGCTAGATTAGGAGGTAGAGTAGCATTTATGGGTAAAGTTGGAAATGATGCTTATGGTCGTCAAATGGTGATCACCTTGAACATGAACAATGTCCAAACTTGCGGTGTTCGAGTTGACCCCTCGTCATCTACTTCAGTTTCCTTCATGAAATTGAATCATCAAGATGACAAACTGGGGATGACATGCATCAAACCATGTGCTGAGGATTCTCTTCTCAGTTCGGAGATTAACATGGACATACTGAGAGAGGTAGTCTTTTCCCGGAGAAAATCTGTCTTTTTCTCAATGCCGTGCTTTGTTTATCTACTTCAGTACCCTGCTTTGTTTATGTAGTGCCCATGTTTATCAAAAGGCTAAATAGAAAAATCAGATCAACTGAGATAATTTGGATGAAAAAACTGCATTATAGTGTTTCTGATTTGATGCTTAAGACCACTAGCTGGCTTTGCGTGCTATTTTTCATTGATTACATACTTCAAACCTTTTTATGCAGGCTAGGATGTTTCATTTCACATCTATGGCTCTCCATACAAAATCCATGCAATCAACACTTCTTTCCACAATCAAATTCTCAAAGAAGTATGGCAGTGCTGTATTCTTTGATGTAAATTTACCTTTACCCCTTTGGAGGCCTCAAGATGAGGTACGGCGGATTATTCAGGAAGCATGGGATTATTCAAATGTTATTGAGGTAAGCAAGCAAGAATTAGAGTTTTTGCTTGATAAGGATTATTTAAAAAAAAAACGAACTATCAGGGGCCGGTACAGAAAAACGGAACCACTAAGTTATTACTGTCATACGGGAGGAACTTTCATCATTATGGCATGATGACCTAAAGATTTTGTTTGTGAACGATGGTGCAAGTCTATATTACTATACACCAACATTTGATGGTTCAGTACCGGGTTTTGAAGATCCCTGTTTGACTGGATTCAGCTATGACAGATCTGCTAGCAGTGATACCTTTATTGCAGGTATTAATGTTAAAATTATATTAATTCAATAGCTTTCTGGCTAGAAATCTTTGGCTTTTAGTCATAAATTCATAGAACACAGGTGCAGGACTGTGTTTAACTTGTGTACTTGTGAATGTACTGCAGAGATAATGAGTAGGTTGGTCATGGAACCAGAGCTTTATAGACATCAAATAAATTTAGATAAGGTAATAAGATATGCCACCACCTCAGCAACTTTAGCACAAGGGTTTATCAGTCATGCCAGGAAGTATGCTTCTGACAGTCAAGAATATAAAATAGAGGAAGTTTAGATGAGTTTGGTGTGGGTACTTTCAATAGGATTAGCGTGCTTATGCCTGCAGTGCAAAGAACCATTGTTTATTTCAATTGATTTCATCACTTGTTTGATCTGTTTGGATTAGTGATGCAAGCATACTGTGTACCCTATTTAATGAGGACGGAAAACATGTCATTAGAAGAGAAGGTTGGAGAAATTTTCCTTGGAGAGCAGAGATGCTTTTATTCTGTGGTCTGTAATGCCATGTACATCTATTCATTCAATCTCTTCCCTTATCAACTCCATGCTAGTCCGTAGTCATCATTTTATTTCCTAAGTTGTGCTGCTAAGATATTTTCTAAGGAGCTACTATGTGGCCTGAAATTTTGAATGATTTAATTCAGAATCTAAAGCACGAGCTTGACATAGTGGGGTCTAGGCTAATGACTGTTGCATTAAGAAATAGAAAACTTACGACAATTTAAAATCAATATAAGGCAATTCTGCTTGTGAGATTTAAATGGTAGCCCTGATGGATCAAATTAGTTTATCTTATTCTTTTTGCTTAGGAAGATTCCCTTATTTCAGGGTAGCCTTCAGAATTTCTGCCATATCTTCCATCAAATTTACCCGGCACTTGCAGCAAGCATTGCCCGTTGAGATTACACTGCACCTAGCACTGTCTGTCGGGGGTTAACTGGACCCAGGGAGTTGGATGCCATATTTTATCTTATTTCAACACTGTATAATGTCTCCTGGGAATTAGTTTATCGTATTATAATTAATATTTTTATGCTAGATATATCTAGAAAATAAACTACGGTAGCTAGTTAGTCAAGAAGAAGGTTGTTTGTTTCCCAGTTGAAACAACATAGACTTTAGGTTGATTTCCAGGTAGTCAACTGTGGGCTCAAGACAGATATCTTCGTGGAAAACTCAGGGAATATAAGGACTCCTAGTTTTGGTCATTAATAAGAAGCAGGTGAATTATACTGCTGTGTTTGGATGCCATGGTAAAATTACTTATAGGTGAATAAAATTTGAATCAACTCCTGTTATGAACTAAAACACGAATGGTAGCGTAGTTCAAACATTTGTGACAAGCGTATTAAATTTCAATAGAAGCTGGACATAAGATTTGGTGGGAAAATATCTCAGTTATGAAGATGCATGTTACACATCTAAGAAAATTACTATCAGCTAGCAAGCTTTTTTATATTTGGAATATTTATAATCCACCAGAAAGTGGAATATTGGTTTAGTCTGTGAGTCTGTCCTGACTTGAACATGGAAATATTTAATGTTCGCAGGAATATTCCTAGCTTTTCTGTGTTAGGAATGATTTCAAATTATATTCTCCAAAATGGAAGGAATCTCTATATTAAATATAGAAAAGAGTGCCATGCAAGTTCATTTTCATTCATGTATGCAAAGTTACAACATCCACAGTCTAATTAAGTTTACTAGAAGTAGAAACACGTGCAAAGCCAAATTATAATTCATTTTTGGGACTTGAATGCAATCCCAAATCACAAGAAGTGAAGCATTTTTGAAATGGCACAAAAGAATTTGGAACTTTCTTTTAAAGAACTATGAAATCAGAGATTATGGAGTGAGAATGATTGATTCTAGTTTCTTTGTACAAGTAATGTTCCAGTTTTACATGGATACTATATGATTTTTATTTTTCCTGTGTTGATCATGTTTAGTTTTGGAATGTTTCATTCTTCAAACCCACAACGTTAAAGGCAAAACATAAATGTTTATGCAGCATTTATGGGGCCCTAGAATAAATTTTATGATTGAGATAGCTAGGGATAAATGGATGGCAAATTGCAATCTTGTCTTGATGTGTAATCCTTCCTTTCTCTGCTGTTATTAGAAAAAAAAGCTTCGTTTAATCTTTCAGGCTTTCACAATGTTATAATTTATTATGACATATTTCTGGGTCACTATGTGAAACATTTTTTTGGGTTTTAAATATGTCATAGTGACCCTAGAAATACTTCATCAAAATGTTGTATGTATTTTACAAACAAAAATGAGATTACTCTTAAGTTGAAATTCTCTCTCGAATAAAACTAATTATGCGGCAAAGGTAACTACGCTACAGTTTGGAATGTTATAATGCTGAATTCTGTTTTTTATAATATATGGAAACTCCAAGAATAAAACTAATAAATGTGTCACTATGTGAAACATTTTTTTGGGTTTTAAATATGTCGTAGTGACCCTAGAAATACTTCATCAAAATATTGTATGTATTTTACAAACAAAAATGAGATTACTCTTAAGTTGAAATTCTCTCTAATAAAACTAATTATGCGGCAAAGGTAACTATGCTACAGTTTGGAATGTTATAATGCTGAATTCTGTTTTTTATAATATATGGAAACTCCAGGAATAAAAGAGGTGTTTGAAGATGACAATAAGCCCTGCTACAGGACAACTGATTTAGAATGGACTCGAAATTTGGTCAAGTGTAGAACCGCTCAAAGTACCACACTAGGTGTACTTTTGCACAAGAATTTGCAGCTAAATATTACTTGAAATTTTGGATAACTTAGACGTCAGCTAATGGTGACAGTACATTCTTGAGCCAACTTCTACACATCCCCTTCCATAAAGGTCCACTTCAGTGTGACCTGTTTGAAACTCAATCTGTATGCCAAAGTGGTGATCAATTTCTGCCTGGCATCAATGACAACAATGCTGAATCTATGTATCAACAACAACGCCTTTCCAACTCCAACAGCTTTGGAAACCATTGACACCAATTTACTACAATTCTTTCAACGTCAAAAGTCAGTGCTATGTTCGAGCTTGCTGTTAGCAGAGGTCCCTGCAATCCTTGTTAGGACATGCTAAGTGTTATAGTCTACTTGAGTTGCCATCAATCACAGAGAATCATACACATGGTATATTAGATCACAAGAATTTTCAAACAAGTAAACAGAATGCTGCGAGTTCTTAGAGAACACATACATATGAGAGACACATATACTTGCTATGAAGGATAAAACACACACCTGGAAAATAGTACTATTTCCATATTTTTCAAAAAAAAGTATCCCTGCTAGGGAAGGTTATCCATTAACAACTATTGTTATGAAATAGCAACTAGTATCCTTTTTGCATTTGGTCTATACAACATATATGGAGTCTACATGATGCATCATCTTCTTGGCTCTTTGTTTTGTCTTTCTTTCTTGCTTCGATTGGTGTTACTTTGGTTTTTGGATTTTCCTTTGTACATTATAATTTGCAATATTATGAATATTGCAAAGATTACATTACAAAATACTATACTTTGAGGCCTACATCCCAACGACCCTTCTACACTTTCTTGGACTTTAATAGTTGTATTGCCCTCAGACAAAGGTGTTGTCGCAGTTGAGAATTTCCTCCGAGCGCTTAATAAACAGTTGTTCTTTTGACGTGCTTCAGAGTTCTAGTTGCACTTTCACAGGGGGCGTCACTTATTAATTTTCACTTCTCGTGCACTACTCAATCTTGCTTGCCAGCTTTCAATTGAGTAACATACCTACATTATCGCCCTTTTGCCTTTTCAATATGTTAGCATACTTAGGAGGCTGCCTTTTATGGATTTTTAACCTTCCTAGCCTTACTCGCAGAAACTCTAATCCTTTAAAGTTGTATTTTGGTTCAAGATTTTCAAAAAATCACAAACTTGTATACCTTATTTTGGCGGAGTTGGGGGTGGTATCATTTGACTTGGCAAACTTGAGCTTTGTTGTGAAGAGGAGACTTTTAGAGTTAGTTTGATTGGCATTGATGTTTGTCATCACATAATTTCAGCAACTCATCAAGGGGGGTTATGTATCTGGGTGCTTCTAGGTGATCCTTAACATTAACATTAACGTTAACATTAACATTAACATTGATATTAACATGTCTAACTTGTATATTTTCTAGTTCGCCATCCCCTCTTGGATCAATGTGAAATATGTGCGTAGTTGCATAAATGCTTACATTATGCCCAAGAATTCTCCTCACCCACGATTTGGATGAGTGGTGCATTTATTGTGATGCATGTTGTCATACCTCCCTTTTAGTTGATTGAACCTCAATCGAACCTTTTTCTTGCACTCTTGCAATAGTGTCACAATGCATTTCCATCTCCGAAGTTCTAGTGTGGTCCATCACATTATCTTGATGTTTTAAGGATGGAGTTACTGCGTCCTCTCTTTCCATGTCATTGATATTCATTGCAAGTACTTGTGTGCATTGCGATTTTGCAAATCATCTTGATTTTTTTGGTATTGTTGCGTGTGTATTCCAATATAGATGTACCGTGGTCTTCTCGGATTCACTATACGTGCTTAAGTCTTCTTGTATTCCTTTAGTAGAAAAATAATGGATTGAGCACTTGCAATTTTATCTAACCCATTTGCTCATTGCCACACCAATCAAGATGGGTTATATTTGTCGACTCATAATTTCAACAACTCATTGGCGGTGGGGGGGTATTGTATTTGGGCGCTCTATGTGATCCTTGAGAGAAGGCATCACACTAACATGTCTAACTTGTATATTTTCTAGCCTTTGCCATCCACTCTTGGATCAATGTGGAATATGTGCATAGTTGCATCAATGCTTACATTATGCCCAAGAATTGTCCTCACCAACAATTTGGATGAGTGATGCATGTTGTCATCCTTCCCTTTTAGTTGCTTGAACCTCAATGTGAAGCTTTCTTCTTGCACTCTTGCAATAGTGTCACGATGCATTTCCATCTCCCGAGGTTCTAGTGTAGTCCATGACATTATCTTGATGTTTAAAGGATGTAGGTACTAGTTTTATGTTCTTTTTCACCATAGTTTTATGTTTGGTCCCACCTTTGGTGCCTAATGCATTTTCTATTCCTTTTTCTTTTCTCTTCCTTGTGGTATCTCCATTTGGGTTGTTGCTTTCTCTGCCAACTACAATATTGCATAATCACTTTTCAAATCATCATTCCAGCTTGCTCCTCGGACATTCGCTTCTCTTTCCCCATTGAGGAAAGTGCACGAGTCTTTCAAGACTCATGTTAAACGAATTAACACTAACTTGTATGGGTTACACTTGTAAAATCTTCCCCTTCACTAGATAGCTCAATATGAGCTCACAATGCTTATGGGCCATGTTGTTTTAACTCTTCTTCTTGTTAGTGGCTATTCTAGACTTGCGATAAGCTCATATAGAACATTCACAAGCATCATTTGCAATTTCGTCCTTCTTTGGTGCGCCAAATATTAATACGATGACTCTCTATGTTGTCATTCCTCCCTACCGAGTGTTAACTTGGAGTGAATTTCGTATTGGTGGGAGGTTTATAAGTATATCATTTGCTACTTTAGCTTTGGTTTGTGTCGTTTGAGCGACCTTCCATAGGAAGCATTATTTTTCATCTTCTCTATATATGATCACACCGGTATTCTCGAGTGTGATGCCCTTGACAGAATGTGCAAAACCCCTTAATTGTCACTTTCCAACTATATAAACAACTCAAGTAACCAAGGGTCCGAATGTAACTTGATTTGCACCGATGATTCATGTGCGGTTGCTCTTTATTTGTCTTGTTCAAATTTGTGTGGAGGAGTTGCAATATGTTGTGATTGTTGCCCCTTCCTCTAATGTGAGCATTGCGGCATTATCCCTTGTGATCGTTTCTTTGAACCTTACGTGTGATGGGTTACGGTGGTTGTACATTTTTACCTATCACGTAGCATTGTTAGCTCAACTTTGACAAGATAATTTGAAGATTGACGAAAAACTTGTTCACATGTTTTTTCATACCCTGATTACATTGCAAAACAATCCCATTGTGCATTTGCGTGATTAACTAAGGGCCCATGACATGTTCTTTCCTCCTTCGGACTTGAAAGGTTCTTCACGAGTTTTTGCCTTATCTCCTACAATCGTGTACCCAATTTTTTGTGGTTGGTTGTAGCTCGATTGGTTTCTTTTGAAGATCCATTTGTCAATCTTTTCCATTGGATGGTAGTTGTCGTACATCTCTATGATTCCTTCTGGTGATTTCAGTGTGTGAAACGAACAAGAAATACTAAGAATTGATATTGGAATACCTTTTTTGCAACATGGCATTTTTATGCACTTTGATTGAGCTCAATAGTAAGGAATTCTAACCAATAAAAGTTCTCGTTCTTTTGAATCATATGACATACGATGTCCAAAACTTGAGTGATGTATTCTTGCATCCTTTTGTGGTTTTCCAGTGTATTTTTGAGACAAACTCAACCATTACTCACACAATATTTTCAACAATTAGAATGGTGGAGATTCGTCGACCTACTCATTGACCTTTAGATTGCGTTTTTGTTTCAAGGTCTACTAATAGATTTTTGGTTTTGAAGTCCACAAGAGATATATCCTTCCTTGGTGGTACGGTTTCTTTTGCTAGCATTGTGATGTTTATTGAGATTTCCTCCTACGTTGAGACGTGTTGTGCCATTATATCTACTCGAATATTTTACATCGGTTTAGGGTGGTTTCCAAAATTTGGCAATTTCACCAACCTCTTTACAACAATACGACGATGTTTACACCCTTTTTAAGTTTTAGATTTAATGTTATGGAAATGCACAACAATAAAAGGACCGTAAGGTTCGTTACATGGGGTTATTTTGATTAATTAATTTCTAACATTAAACATACACTATCAAAATAAGGCACTAATACTTACAACTAGTGATAATGATATGCTATAAGCTTAAATACACAAGAGGAGAGATGCACTTAGCTATATAGAGTGATACATGAGAGATCTTCAGGAGTACTGAACTTGAAGATGTTTCGTTCTTGAGATCTGCCACTAGAAAATGCCCTGCAGTACAGAACCATGCAACTCTCTCAGGATCGGGTATACGACATTGGACCTATTGTATGGTTTTATACGATTGCATTGGGGTTCTATAACTTTTTGTTCCCTTCAATGGTCTGGAAATGTGTGTTGTCAAATCTTAAGTGTCACATGATTACGAAACCATATGAAATCATCTCAATCGAGCTCAAAGTCTAACCATGGGTGGAGGCCCTAAAAAAGGTTAGTGTTTGGGTTGAATTGTAATCCATGCACTTCCTACGTTGGCACTACTCCAAAGAGGCCTCAAACCACACATAGTTCTCCACCTAACATGTAATATCTATACAAATGGAGCTAATTGGCAATTAGAACCACTTTTGACCATGCTTGAGATGGTTGTGTTCTTGTTAAGACACTGAGCTGGGATCTTTGAATGCTTGGAAATACAAGACGTTGAATTTGACTTGGGTGCTTGCTGAATTGTAGTAGTGGTTACCCTTGTGGATGTGCATCAACTTTGGGAAGATATAATGAGCCTTGAGTGCCTTTGGTATTAGTTTTTGCAATGAGAGTGCCAAGTGGTTACCAGGTAAGTAAATGAGGTGATGTTCACTTGCTTATACAGGGTTCAGAAGGTAAATCGTTAGGACAAGGTTGACCACGGAGGATAAAAAGACCTAATGAAGATAATCAAATTAAAAGCAAAGTTGGAGGATGTGTCGGTTCAATACTATACATGTTAGATAGGACTAGAAATTACATGTTGACCATATTGTATGGTTTTGGACGGGGTGATAGTGAGTAAAATTTGGAAGTTGTATGATGATGAAAGCAGAGGTGAAATATTGATTTTATGCATTTATATTTAGAATGTGATGACACATCAATGTGTAGGAATAAACAAGTTGGGAGAGAGACAATAAGATGAACAAATTAGGGATAAGTGATAGGTATTTGTCTTGGCAAAGGAGCACAACCACAATCGACAATGTCAAAAGGATAAACTGCCAAATTTGAGCGTCTACATTTGCCCCTTCTTTAAGTATGAAATAAAAATCACATGTTTAGAGGATAAAATACGAGTGTGTAGACTCACTTTGTCTTTGCTTGGAGTTTTTGTTGTCCAAATGTGTTGGGTTGGCACGCTCCATGGTGAAACTTGCAACATAATGTAGTCAATGTACATAGTAGAAATTAAATTGTAATTAAAATGTAAATATAGAATTTGAACTTGCACAAAGTGAAATAAAGAGATGCATAACATGGGAAGAATTGATGTCTGCATTCTGCGGAGGGAATATCTCCGTTGTTTGCTTGCACTTGGAGATTTAAGTTGTATTCTTGAGCTTGTCGAAGGATTGAGGGTGATCAGTCCCCAATTGTGTCGAAGGAGAAACTAGAGTATTGAGTGCATGCAACCCAACACCAAATAGAAGGTAGAGATAAAAGAAGAGAGAGAGGTATCGAAGGCACCTCACAAAGGAAGAATTCGTGTATTAAAGTTTTTAGTAACCTTGATATCTTCCCCTTTGAAAGAGGATAGGAAAGATTGCCTACGAAGAACTTAGTTGCTCTAATACTTTCTATTAACCCCACATACCACACCATTGCAAACAGATTTAGGCTCAATTTTGTATATATAAACACAACATATAAAAGAGAATGGTGCCCCCATGGTCTTCCCATATGTTGCACAACTAAGTAGGAGTGTGTAACATGCTGAAATGATTATGGAGAAGGAGATCCATGCCTCCAAAACCCTATATTTTGTAACCACAATTGGGTATTGAAGTAGAGAAGAAGTGAAATATCCATGCCCCCTGTAAATTAGTCTTAGTTATGTCAATGAGCATGAAATTATGCCAAAACTTGTATTTGAAAGTAAAAATTTGAAAATGCAACAAAATCCAGTATATCTACCCCCAAGACAGAAACATATGGTAAGGTCGGGAACGTCCATACGATCATGACCCTTTTATACGGTTTTGTACCTGTGCAATTTTTGCCCAATTTCTGGATCTAAAGTTGTTTTTGAGGTCCTTTTTTCCTTGTGAAATCTTGTGCCCGAACCCAAAAATTCACCTATAAGTGTGGAATATATCTTGATGAATGCCCTCTCTTTTGAGGCCTATGTGATAAAACATTGAGTGCAAAAATTAAAAGAATAGATGTGTACCCATGTACTATGGTGATAATCTATAGGAGAATGTGGGAAGTTGAAGTGGTGCCCACCTTTGAGAACCTATACTTGCATAAGGGCTTGTGCATGGTGGTAACCTTATTGCATAATGAGACAAGTAACAATAACAAAAATAACAATAGCCATGATAACAACAAGAACAAAAACACAAATGTAATAGAACAATTAGAGAGATAACAATAGTCAAACGAGAAAAAAAAGCAAGAGCATTCAAAGAAGAGTCACATCAATGCATAGAGCCACAAACTTGGGACACCCACGGTGTCACAAGACAACCAATGCACTAGGTTGCATACAAGAGAATCAAAGTCATGTAATAAAGGCATAGAGCTGCAAACACGAGACATCCATAGTGTCACAAGACAATGAAGGCACTCAAGTTGCTTATAATGAAACAAACAAGTAGTAAAACACGAAAGTAGCAAACATGTCTATAAAATAGTGATGTCAAACAATGATAAAAACATCATAGCAACTAGTAAAGAACAACATAAATTAAGATATGTCAGCGATGCACAAGACACATGTCAATCCTATTAGCTCAAAAGATAGCATGTACACAATATATGTAATCAAACACAATGAGGAAGTAGGAAGGAACTATAATGAAACAATAACCCCTATTTGAGGTGGAGGATGCCCCCAAGAGAGTAATGTAAAGAACCAACTGACTCTTATCATCGTGTAATAATATGTGTGTCTTATATCAAGATCGATATACCTCGTGAATGCATGCATGTAAGGAATATATAGAAATTATATGCTATCAATCAAACCATAGTGACAATGAACATATGCAATGTAAAGTGCTAAGACGTCAAACTATTTGTATAGGTCCTGGTTTTGTATTTTTGTAAATATGTGTATATTTTTATATTTAGCTATATATACGGGGGAGGGTGTAGCATAAGAGCTACCCAATGAGATCCTCACGAGGAAGCGAAACAAGTATGGATTAAATGGGAGGCTTGTGCGTGAATGGTGCCAAAGAAGGATGGTCATGTGTGAGTGATACGAAAGTGATAAGATGTGCCATAGAAGTTACGAGAGGAGAATGGCATGGACTAGATCCACAAGAAATAGTGTGTGACTTGGATGATTGGTGAATAGGAGTATGAGGGAGAACCCTATAAAGACAAAAGGTGAGCCACCTACGAATAAGTACAAGTATATTAGCAAGAGGAAGTCACAACTATAAGAAATACATAAGAGATTCGGTGCCATGATGGTTTCTTGTATCAACCTTAGGAAGAAGGAGAGACACAAGGCCAACCAAAAGTGAAACAAGTGATATAGAATCATTAGGATCAATAGAAACATACCAAGGTGTACACAAAGTAGCATATACATGATTACTATGAGTGACATCATGCATACAAGATATAGCTAACATAACATAGATACATGCATCATTTTGCGGTACAAGTAAGATCAAAAGAAACAATTATAGCCTTTTGCATAACATTATATATGGAATTAAGCATGTGTAAAGCAATATGTGTGAAATTCATAATGTAACATTGGGAAGGGGGATATGGGTTGCCCCCAAAGAGGTGAGGTAAGCACCATAAATATAATAATGGATGCAATCATAGGGGAATAAAAACTCACTTTGTGGAAGTGCATGAAGAGAAATTAGTACGAGTCATTGTAGAGACGATGTGCCCAATATGAGGGGAGTCGTATCATCAAGTGAAGTGATGATACAATCATCTAGATCAACAATCATAATATCATTAGAGATGTATCAAGATTGATTCCAAGTAACATATTTGAAAGCCATGGACATTGTAACATTTTGAAGGGGAATATGGGCTACCCCCAAAATCATAGGTACAATAGAAGTAACAATAGGAGAAAGATGTTTAGCATAAGTGATGTCCTCATTATGATGTAAAAGAGAAGTATCACTATCGGGTATATCATGACTAAGTTCATATTCCATTCTAACATTATGTATAGTAATATGATTTTTGTGTATCATTGTTTATGTCCATATCAAGAAAAGATCGAGAAGTATCATTATGTGCAACATCATTGGAATTGTTATTAGAAACATCACACACATCATTGTAACTATCAATAGAATTTAAAGTGCAAAACAAAAACTTGTCTTGAGAACAATGACTACATATACAAGGGATGTGTTAGGTTCGATTAGTGCATTTTGAAAGACTTTATGAGCGATATCTTTACATGCATGGTTATGTCAAATGTACTCAAAGAAAGACATGTTGGATTTCTAAGAAGGTATCTAACAATAATGAAAGATAAGTTTAGAGCTTGACATAGAAAATGAAATCATTGAGAATGGAAGTTATAATATTAAGGGGTAAAGAAGAGGAATTTGTGTACGTAGAAGGACATCTTAAAGAATATTTTTACATATTAGATATATTTGAATAAACTCAAGGAATGACACAAAAGGTTCATCCCGACAAGACGTAATTATTCAAAGGATAATGTCTCTTAGAATAAATAGTATACACTCAATGATGAATATAGGCCTGTTGTCACATATCTAAAGATAATTGAAGTCATGGGAAAAATTTATGTGGTATGAGTTGTTTTCCCCTTAGTAGATCATTTAATTTTGGGGCTTAATCATTTAAAAGTACAAAATGTCTCTTTATCAAACAAGTCGGCCTTTGAAGGAACAAATGGAATTGTTCTTGAGTTCCATCAGTTCCCCGAAACACTAACTTTCCGATCTATGGGTTGTATTGGATAAAGTAGGCTCCAAAGAAACTAATGGGCTGTTCCCAAGCTCCATATGTTCACCTATTCATTGAATTGGCCGATGTAGTTTGAAAATCGGGAAGAATCAAATATGTCGAGCACCATGAGTATGCTTGGAACTATTCCTCCATTCCCCCAATTCCACACATACCCACAATAGCCCACTTGGAAGTAACCTAAGGGCATAGTTGGTGAAGTTGGACCTATTAAGCACTAATGGAACAATTCTCGAGCTCCCCCTTTCCTCGATCTCTTGCCTTAAATCACTTCCCAACACCTATAAATATGCAACTCGAGGTCTTGTCCCATTCACCTTGTTCATATGAAAATTTGAAATTGAGCTTTGCCCATTGTTTTCCATGATCTAATAACCGTTTTTCTACCTCTGGTTGTGCTATTTCTCAACCAAATTCAAAAATTTTTCAGTATCGACAACGTGGAGAAGAGGGCTTCATTTTCACCCAACCAGTAAGAGTTTTCATAACCACTTGAACTTATTTTGTTTTCTTTCTTGTTGTCTTTGCCCTTTGTCCTATTTTGCCCCTTCCAGTGCTTCCAATCCAGTTAAAATGAAGTTCTAATATGTAGGTTATGAGCCAATTTCCTCATTAGAAACCTCTATACCTAAAATTGGGGAAAATGACATTAAACACACGGATTTGACAGAGTTTTGGGGAAAAATGATAGATGAAAAACCAACACCTCTGGCACAAAGAATTCTAAATAATGGTCCAGCCCATGTAGGAGGTTTTCCCACTTTAGTCCAATACATCGACACTGTCCTGGCTTGTGCCTCTTGTTTTTTTCCCCAAACCGAAGAAGTAAGAGATCCTTAGGGTCAAATTATTGTCGAATTAGATGCACACCACATACATTTGGCCCTTGGATTCCCCATTTTTGATAATGCCAAGGTCTTAACTCTGAACAAAGCCAAAAAATAATTTGACCTAACTACTAGCAAATATCAAACAATGATTGCAAAATTATGACTAAAAGCCAAAAGAAGTGACCATCAAAGTTACCCAAGACAATTTATAGGAGTGATTTCATCGAAGGCGTTTGAGATATCATCACTCTTCTAGCTAGAGTAATGGGTCTTTCTTGACCAAATATTTTTAGGAGTATATGTGCATATATATCAATTTGATATGTGAAGGAAAAAAACGCTAAATTGGGGGGAGATTATTTGTGAAAACCCGACTTCGCAACTCATTCAAGTTCCTCGATCAAACCTTTTATATGACCTCTTACTCGATGTACACCATTGTTGGATATAGGATTTGGATTGGTTTGTCAAGTCAAGGTAATAGACAAAAACTCCCAATCTATGACTATTACACCCAATTGACTTTTGATAATAGTAAAAGTCATTACAGAAGAGTCAATGATGACTTGACCATGTTTATAGTCAGATTGCTTGAAGTATATGTCACCATAAAAGTTTCTCAAGATGCAAACAATTGATAGCTATATATGGCAACATTTTTATAAAATTCTAGAGGTTTTCATACATCAAAGTTATAGGGTTTGAAGGGCTCCCTTACAAGCTTCCAATTTAATGTAATGATAAGATCATGCTAATTGAGCTTTGTAGATAGTTGAATATTCTCCACGGGACCTATAGGGATAAAAGGTTTCGACATCCAATTCCCCATATCCCTTGGAAACTATATTTGTAGGTCAGCCATTGACACTCAAAATATTGATAGAACCATTGCTCCTTTCAACATGCATCCTTTCCAGAAAAGGATCTCTTTTGATAGCAAAAACTTCATAAGCAACAATCTTCATTTGTCATATCTTCATGTGCATACAATTGAATATTATTGGGAGGATTGTGATGATGAATTTAAAGTAAGAAAGATAATGTATGGAAGAATGACTCTTTAAAAAATCAAATAATTCAAATTATTCAAAGTTCCAAATGGTATGATTGATGGCTCGAAGTTGCTAGAGCTTGAATTCAGAAGTTCTATCCAATATTATCCTCTTCCTACCATTGATTGGTATCCTAAAGAGAACAACATTGAAGATCTTACAACACTTGCTCTCACAAAAAGCAAGAAGTGGTTCATTATGAAATTGGCAGAGTTCAAAGCTTCTCAAGAGGTAACTACTTCTCAGGACATCCCTTCCTCCTTAGCTTAGCAATTATCATGCACAAAGGTGTATGCACCAAATTTGAAGGTTGAAATTGAGAAAGATAGCAACATGAAAGATGACAATAAACAAGATGGAAAGAAGGAAGATAATAAAGAAGGAGGTGAAGAAGGAGTTGAACAAGAAAAATAGGGTGGAGAGAGTGAAGAAGAGGAAGAAGATGAAGAAGAGAAAAAAGCCACTGAAATCCCAACTCAATATTTTGGAAAAATAAGCACTATTAGATTAAAGCTTGATATAAGAAGAACTTCCACTTCCCTAAAGTGTTTGCTGGTAATTCTCCCTAGTCTTTTACACAAGTATCTTCTCCTCCTCTGCTAATGCTCGGTGTGCCAACAACAGCTTTACCTTTTGATACTTCATTCTCATGGGTTCAACCAAAGGTTGAAAGCAAAAAGAGGAAAGCTCAATCAAAAGTTGAGGTTCCTAATTATGATGTTGTAGTTGCACTCTTTGGTAGTCCTACTCCCACCAATAAAGCTAAGACAACTTCTCATCTTTTCATTGATATTTCAGGTCAAAATTCATTGAAATTGCTAGACCAACAGTAGATAAAAGTGAGCACGAGGTTTCCACAACTGATTATGAACTCAAAAGGATTTCCTTAGGAGAATCCATCCTTGAAGGGGATGTACATAATTTGAAGGAAACAATTTCTAAAGTGATTGAGAGGGTAGGAAAAGGAAAGCAGACAGAGGAGAAATTAAAAGAGTAGGTGCACTCTCTCTTTCGCCTTTCTCTCTTCAGATCCTACTCCTCTAGATTCTCTCCCATCTCCCACTGCAGTTCCTGACATTGATATGAAAGTAATTTCAGAAGTTCAAAAACATACCACTCAAGGTAAGATTCATAAAGGTCGGGAAAAAATATGCTAATGAGTGGATTGAAATTCATTGATGAAGGATGTAGAGTTTATGAAAATCTTATTGTCGCACAAAAATAAATAAGTTATGGAGTTGACAATATTGAAAAGCAAGCCAATGTGTGGCTAGATGTAATCCAAGACCTTCGAATCATGACTATGACAAATGAAAAATTCCTCCTTTAAGATAATATTTTTGAGGATGCCAAGAACAATATGTCACACACATAGTTATTTAGTGTTGAATGGAAATTGAAATTTTTCGAGGAAGCCTCCAGAGTTGCAGTAAAATGCCATTCAAAAAGTTGAATCTTTGAAATTTGAGATCTTTGGTGACCTCAAAGATCTCTATTGTGATCTCTTCCAAGACAATTATTCCCAATACAATTCAACAAATGAAATTAAAGGGAAGTTCAAAAAATTGATTAAGGAAGAATTATTCAAAATATAAAATTTCAATTCAGACAAGATGGAAGAGCATTCATAAATAAATAATGTAATAGCCGATGCCTCTAAAATCTTAGCTCAACACGGGGAACCCGTTATGAAATGAAGAATTCTCTTGGAAGTTGGATTTATAATCTAACAAACACCATGGTGCCAAAAGAATAAGAGATATCAGCTGTGATAACCAAGTTCATAATGCACATATTGAAGCTCAAAGTCCTGGATCCTTCCATCCCTTCTCTTCCCACCTTAAGTGTTGGTTAAAAACTAGTTGTTATAATGTAATTTTGACGTTTATTTTTGAAAAAGGTAAATTAAATTTAAAATTAATGTAAGTGACTTAACTAATTAAAAGATTAGTCACTTAAATAATGATTAGTTATTTTAAGGTAGTTATCCTCCCCTTATGCCTATAAAAGGTGTCATTTTCATTTGTAAAATGGTTGGATGTTGGTATATTGATGTAAAGTAAGAAGAACAATTGAATAGAGAAGAGAAATTCTCCTTTCCTTCTCTATCTTCTTCTTTACCTTCCCGTTTGTCTATTTTTGTAATGATTATATGTAAATAGAATATGAAACTTTGTGTTCATCTTTATCCTTTGAGAGTTATTGAACTTGGAGTCAGTATTTGTCTTTTTAAGGAAAATAATTTCCCATTGCATATGATTATGTACATTCTAGGTTTTCATTGACATGTAGAAGTAGAATATCGAGTTTTGTTTATTTGAAAATGTTGTTATCTCTCGCATCTTTTGTTACCTATTCAATATTATCTCTATTATGATTCCTATCTTCTCTGTATTCAACTGTATATATTTGCACAATAAAACCAACATCCTCAAAGAAATCATAGTAAAATGAATGTATATTTTGTAAACATTTTTAGGATTAATTTTGGTTTTAAATAAGGGATCGTCACCATTAAAGAGGAGGGATTGGTGTCCCCTAAACTGTTGACAATTCACCTTTGTGCAAATTCTTCTTCCAATAATTTTTGGCGCCCATCAAGGGGCACATATGTATTTTTAGAGTATTGCTCACTGGATACATGTTAATTTTTAGATTTAAACAATGAAGGGTTTCAAGAACATTTCTAAAGCTGTATGAGCAAGAGATACACTCGAGCTAGCAGAGCATAAGGAATACAAGATCCTCATTTTGAGTTTTAAAAACATCATTCTTTTAAGATATCTCCAAAAAGAAAGGAAAAGGAAGAAGGTATGCAAGTACACCACCCAATGAATGAAATCCAAGTCAATCTCTTCACATAAATTTAAGTGAAGCTTTGACTTTTCTCGTAACTCCACTTCCATTACAAACCATTTTTATAAGAATGGTTGCACCACTCCCATGGGGACAAAATATTTGGCCTTTGGCTTTTGCCCGGCCTCTCCATGATTTTCCCAAGTGAAGCCATAAATGTTTTTCAAAGTTTAGATGAGATGTAAAAGTTCATCCAAATGAACACTTAACAACATTAATATGTTGCTTGTGGAGTGTTATCATCATAAGGATGTTTTTGTTAGAATTTGTGTTGAAAGCTTGTAAGATAATGTGGTAGAATGGTTCTACCACCTTCTTGCCAACAATATTCCCAACTGGGATACCATGAAGACCAACTTTGAATCCACGTTAAAGGCGTAGAAGATGCCCATGCCATGGTTTAACTTTCATAGTTGAGAAATGATCCCTTTGAACCCATCGAGGGAGTTTGTAGCCAAATTCAATAAGATTGTACACAAAATTCTAATTGTTGCTCAACAAACCACCGAGAACTTGAAATGCTTCTTCATAATGCTTAAATCCCTGAAGTAAGCTTTGAATTGCAGAGAGCCATACTACCAAACTTGGTAGGTGATCAAGGATTGGATAGTAGCGTTGAAGATTAACTAATTATGTCAAGTACATGAAGAGACATCCTATTAAGGGTAAAACCGTAGCTTTTGGACAAACTAGTTCAGCAAGTTAGTTCAAAAACTAGCTAATGATATGATTGCTCTCAAAAAGCAACTTTCTCAAAATGTTCCCTATAAAGACATTCTTATAAAGAATTTTGGTTTTAATTTTTTTTTCCAACAACTCAACCCAAACTAACCATTGAATCCTGCCTGTAAAAGCTTAGATAAATGCATCTTGTGATATTCTAGAATCAGATGATGTGGTAGTTGAGGAAGTTGAAGAAGCGGGAAAGAAGCTGAGGAAATAGTTGGGGATTCACAAATTGGATTTGTTATGTATGAATCAAAATAAGATTATTATGAAGAAATAGTGGAAGACTTGAGTAATGGATCCTATGTGGTCATGACTAGGGATCAGTTGAGAAAGAGGAAAAACATTGCACAAACAAAGAAGAAAGAAAAATCCAAGGAGCCTCCTAAAGTCATACCAATGATTGCAAAAAGAGGATATCCCATACCCATAGTTAAAGAAGTAAGTACTTTTACTCCTTCAAATTCAAAAGGTTCTATGACTCTTAAGTTTGATAAGCCCAAAAATTCTACCGCACCTAATCTGAGACTTCCACTTTAGGATATTTTGATATCATTGATCATATATAGAAAACAAAGGTCCAAATTTCTAAAGAAAAATATTACCAAACCCACCATGAGGTTTTTTCCCAAGTCGCTAAGTTTTTCAATTCTAAATCATCTCAAGGTGTCTCATCCTCTCGAAGGTATTCTACCTACTCCTAAAGTGCCTTCCCCACAAAATTTATTAACCTCCACTCCTATCATAACCAAAAAGATTGAACCCTTCTATGTGACATTGATGATAGCTAGCCATAAACCGAGTAATTACAATATTGACTCCAATGCCCCAAACGATGTTATGCCCGTCCAAGTAGCTCATGCACATGGTTTGAGTCTTACTCAATATTTTAGCTCATGTTACTCCATAGAAACTAAATAAGTACCCTTGGTAGGTTGGATAAAGGATGCTCAAGTTACCTTTGCATCATTTCCAAAATAAGAGTCAAAACTACTATCCTAGTAGTTGATATTCCTACTTCTTATGGAATGATCCCAAGCAAAACCTTTTGTAAAGATGTGGGTGGAGAGATACATATGGACTAGTCTCATGCTCTAATTCCAATCAAAGGGGAAATGAAGAATTTATTACTTGAGAAAAAGCTATGTACACCATTTAGAAGATGGATGACCCCAGAGTAAAAGTGTTATATCAAGATCTTGGTCACGAGAATTATATGATTATTTCGATTCAGAATTGACTCCCCCAAAATTCTCTCGAGATGACTTAAATACCATTTGGATCCTTGAGTTTAATGGGAGTTGTTCTTTTTTTGGTTTTGGGGAAATGGTTGATCTAGAGATCAAAACAACTAACAAAGTTTCCCTAAATCTCCCAATATCATTATAGTATGGTAGTAGACTCTGAGAGCTTTCTATCGCCTATAAGAATGTGAAAAATGAACTCCATGGGAACAAGTTACTATCGTAGAAGATGCCAGTTGAAGGAGAGAAAATATGAGAAACTAGCGACTCACACTACGACATGTGGCAAAATAAAAATTGGGCAAAAGTGCAAAAATTGGTTTTGTGACTTCGGTGTTTGACTCTCGTTTTCAGACGGGTAAGCCTTGTTATTCACCTGGTGGGGTCCTTAGCGGAGTTCAACACTTTTTTGAGGAGGGATGCCTTTTCCCCCTTTTCTTCGTATTTACATTGCCACACATTTGCATATATATGCCTTATACCATCATCACATTGTAAATGTGGGATATTATAGGGCATTGTGATTAATCATGCATTGTACATGAGGACCGACCTAACTCGGTGAGTCACTGACTAGCTTGGCGAGGCATTCATCAGCTCGCCAACCTTCCAACTTGCCACCTTACCACACTTACCTCACCGCATCACTCGGCCATATCTCCTCAAACCATTGAGTTTATATTTGGCTCCCTCCACGCCATACACCATGGCCATCCCATGCAGCCACCTAAATCCAACACGGCCATATAAACTCAGCTCGACAGTTCCAACAAACAACAACCGACCACCATGTGGTGTGCAACAAAAGGTGTCCCTAAACCAACTAAACCCCACCGACGTTGCCCTTTTAAAGCACCACCCATGTTTTTGTTTGAAGTATGTGGGATTTTGGTACCCACTATGGATAATATGCGGTGGAGGTGGTTATTGGGGCTCAACCCCTAAAACACGGATCCCAAAAATATAGCTCATGGCCACGTCAAGAGAGCTCGGACGAGTTATTAAAAGCGCTCATTTTTATTTAAATAAGTTTTTTCTATAGACTTTAAACGAACCATAACGAGGTAGTTTTTGGCAATCCTTGTTTTTGAGGCACTTAGGAGAAAAATCAGGTCTTGGGAAAAACTAGGAAGTTGCTCAGAATTCAGAGACGCTCCTGATGGTATATTCATTCTTCTGATTTGGAGTTTGTATGCCAATTTCAGTAAATCCTTTTGTGCAGCTTTTGTCGATGAACCGAAAGAAGATCAACCTGGGAAGCCAAAAAACACAAAGAGCAAATTATGATTATTTTCGTGAGCTCACGGGTTCTCGAGACTTGACAAGTTACAAAAAGATTCATTATTTGATTTGTAATCTTGTATATGTAAATTGTAAATCTAAACATTAATGGATCGGTTCTAAACAAACCTGGTGATGTAAGAATTTCGAACCCCGTAAACAATCCCTGTGTTGTATTTGATTTTTACTTTTCAGTTTCTAATTATTTATAGAGATGTAATTCAAATTTTAACATGGATGCAAAATTTTAATTAGTTTTGACAATTATGGGAAAATCAGTTAAATCAGGTAAACTTGAATTTGAATGGCTTTGATCAAACAATGAATTAAGGGAACTTAAAATCAGTTTTGGATCAGTCATAATTCAGTTTTAAAAATTAGATTTTGATCAATTTTGGATTAATTAAAGTCCTAAAAGTTGATGAATTTATAAGGTCTTGGTAAACAGTTGAAAAATTAAAATATTTACTTGTGTTTACGGATCATGTTTTGGTATCAGAGGAGGCTGATTTAACAGTTTGATTGCTTCAGATTGTGCAGTTGGTTCAATTTTGATTGGATAGGTACAAGTGTACTATGGGAAAGATGTCTAAATAGGCAAATTTCAAAGAGGTTAAGGCATTAAACCACTAGATCTAGGAAGAGAACTCTCTCCTGAGATCGATGTATTATTCCTTGGAAGAGGAATGTGAAAAAATGAAAGAAAATTTGAAAGCCAAGGATGAGCTCTTGGTAAAATTACAGACTAGTGATGAAATGAAGGGGAAAAGCAAGTCCATTTTGCAATCTAGAGCTTCCTCTCCCATAAGTACAAAGATAAATATTCCATTAGTTGATGAATTTTCCCATTGTAAATTAGTTGATGATTTTGGTAAATTTGAACAATATACTAAGGGAATATGTTCAAAATTACTTTTTAAAATGGGATTTAATGGAAAAATCCTTGGAAAAGAAGGGTAAGAAATTGTTAACCCCATCTATGTAGAGGAGAGGCCTCAGCATGCGGGATTGGGATACATATTTGGTGGTGAAAATTAGAAAGGTGAATGCTTTAGGACAATTGCAGACCGCAAGGAGAAACCTCCACCACAACCCACAAAAGGTAAACATGTTAATGGGAAAAAATTTAAAAGCGTTGATTTTAAGAAACATAAATATTCGCATGTTCCTTTTTATCATGGTACACAAAATTTATGGTATGTTTGTCCATGCACTTTTGTGGATTATCTAACCATTGTGTAGCTAAATGATGGAAAAGGAAAGCATTATTGGGAAGAATTTTAAAAGACCATTCTCATACACATGGTTGTAAAAATGGTAATCTGGGTAAGTTTCCTAAAAAGGTGGACAATAGATTTTGTACACATTATAATGGGAAATGACATGAGGTTAATAGGTGTTGACAACTTCATCCGAAACAAAAATGCAAATTTGTGGAAAAGAAAAGCTTTGTAAAACCAACAATTACAAAAATAACCCATGTAGATACCTAGGTATATAATGAAGAAATTAAACCACCTAAAAAGGAAAATTTGATTAAATTGGTGGGTAAACAATTTCTTAATTTCATGTTTGCATAGCTATAAATGATTAATATCATGCATTATTTTCAGAGCATTTTGTGGGATTCCGATGAATGATGAAAGAAAAAATTCCCATATATTCATTTTTCTTTGAAATTTGATAATGGTGTTACTGTAGAGAAGATCGAAGGAAAAGTTTATCATACTTAGATTATACTTCTCACTTGTTAAGATTGAAAAATCCATTTTTATTATTGGTAGTAGAGTATGCAGATTCAGTGGGCATGTGTATAATGTCTATTTTTGGAAATTTGCATTTCAATATCTATTGTTGATTTTCATTGTGCAAATCTGGGCACCATTTTGGTATTGTAATTAATATACAATCTTATTGTGTCTACATAGGGTATTTGCACATACTTGAAGACCCTTATTTTTGGGCATTTATTTGTAACTACCCTATGTGGTTACAATTAGTATGTACATTAATTACACTAACAAACTGGGTAGATTTTTCTGGTGACCTTTTGCAGTGGATAACAATTTCACCATTTTTGGTATGCAATCAGTTTGATTCTATCCTTTTATAGTTCAAAATATTGGGATAGATAATTCATTGGCAGATTCACATGATTTAGTTTTGACTCTAGCTATTTTTGGCATGTGTGGTTTAAACATTCTAGATCGTGATATTTGCAGTGGTTGACAATTTCACAGGGATAATGGACACTAGCTATTTTTGGCATGTAGTTGTCTTTATATACTGATCTAGTTTAGTGGAATTGTTTTTACATAATTTTCCTTATCATAGAGTATTAGTTATACACTTGCCTCTTTTAGCAAACAAGTGTCTATTTTTAGACTGATCAATTGTTTGTGATGACAATTATAGTTATTGGATTTTGAAAGTTCACAATTGTTTTGCGAGAGATTGGCAAAATCATAGAGTATCGGGGACAACTACCTATTCTCGGAAAACAATTGTCTAAATTTATCTAATCAATTTTTTTGTGATTAACTAATCAACAATTTGCAGTGATTTAACCCATAATGCTATTTCTGGATCTTGTATGTGTTTTTGAAATGCAGGAAGATTAACAACATTTGTGGGTGAAAAAAAAACTTTTTGTGGACAAAAATCCTTCCCAGTGGGGAGGAGTGATCCAGAGGAAAAAAAAAAGTTTCCCTAAATCTCTCAAGTTTGTTACTGTATAGTAGTAGACTCGAGAGCTTTCATCCTTTAGAAAGAACGTGAAAAAGGACTTTGTAGGAGCAAGTTCTTTGTCGCAAAAGATGCTAGTTGAAGGAGAGAAAATTGAAGCAATTGGAGAATCAAACCGCAACACGTGGAAAAATACAAAATTGGGCAAAAGTGTAAAAATTGGTTTTGTGACTCCGGTCTTCGGACGCTTGTTTTCGGACGGTGGGCCCTCGTATTTATTGGTGGGGGCCCTCAACTAGGGTTGGCACACTCTTTTTGAGAAGGGTTACTTTTTCCACCTTTTCTTCGTATTTACATTGCCACAAAGATTTGTATGTATATTCCTTATATTGTCATTGCATTATAAATGTGGCATATTGCGGGGCATTATGATTAATCATGCATTGTATAGGATCGATCCAATTCGGTGAGTCGACCATCTCGGCGAGCCATTCATTATCTCATGAACTTCTAACTCACCACCTTACCACACTTACCTCACCTCATCACTTGGACATATCTCCTCAAACCGTCAAGTTTATATTTAGCTCCCTTCATGCCATACACCATTGGCCATCCCATGTGGCCACCCAACTCCAACATGGCCATATAAACTTAGCTTGGCCGTTACATGACAAACAATGATCGACCACCACATGGTGTGCAAACAAAAGGCAGCCCTAAGATAACCAAACCTCACCGACCTTGCCCTTTTATAACACCACCCATGTTTTTTTGTGTAAGTATGTGGGATTTTGTTACCCACTTATGAAAAATATGCGGTGGTGGTCATTAGTGGAGCTCGACCCCTAACCACTCGGATCCCAAAAATATAGCTCTCCGCCACGCCAAGAGAGCTCGACGAGTTATTAAAAGAGCTCATTTTTATCTAAACAAGTTTTTTCTGATTGTAAACGGACTATAATGAGATAGTTTTTGGAAATCCTTGTTTTTGAGGCACTTAGGAGAAGAACCAAGTCTCGGGTAAAACAAGGAAGTTCCTCATAATTCAGAGATGCTTGTTGATGGTATATTCATGATTCTAATTTGGAGTTTGTATGCCAATTTTATAAAGCATTTTGTGCAGCTTTTGTCTATGAACTAGAAGAAGATCAACTATGAAACCAAGAACAAACACAAAGAGAAAATTTTGATTATTTTAAGAGCTCACGGGTTCTCAGACACTTCTGACAGGTTAAAAAAAGATTCATTATTTGATTTGTAATCTTATATATGTAAATTACAAATCTAAATATTAATGGATCGATTCTAAACAAACCTAGGGACGTAGGAATTAGAAACCCCGTAAACAATCCCTATTTTGTGTTATTTGATTTTTCCTTTTAGTTTCGATTATCTGTAAAGATTTAATTCATATTTTAATGTGGATGCAAAATTTTAATCAGTTTTGACAATTATGGGAAAATCAGTTAAATCGAGTAAACTTGAATTTGAATGGCTTTGATTAAACAATGAATTAAGGGAACTTAAAATTAGTTTTGGATTAGTCATAATTCAGTTTTAAAAATAAAATTCTAATCAATTTTGGATTAATTAAAGTCCTAAAATTTTATGAATTTATAAGGTCGTGATAAACAATTGAACATGTAAAATATTTACTTGTGTTTACGAAGTCGAGGGTAGTACTCATTTCACTTTATGAAGAAATACACCCTTCTCGTCACAAGTCGAAATATTTGAATACCAAAAATACAAGTGAGTACAAAGCTCTTTTACTTGGTTTGACAATGGCTCATGAAATGGGAGTTAAAAACATCCAAGCACAAGGTCATGCCAAACATGTAGTGAAACAAGTTTGAAATCTATTTCAAGTTAAAAATGAAAGGTTAAAGCACTACAAGAATAAGGTGTGGGAGTCAATTGAATGTTTCAAGGCTTTCTCAATTGATGATCTAATGAGAGAGAACAATTCAAGACTAGATGCTCTTGCAATTTTTGGATCATTGCTGGTGCCTCACCTAGCTTTTGATCAAAGCAAATACATTATTTCAAACCCAACGTACTTACCAATTATGAGAATTGGAAGGTTTTGAATGATATCAACTCCTCATTTCTTTCCTTGAATTAAAAGACAATCTCGGTCGGTTGTATTATGAAGGAAGTGAAGCGAGGATACAAAGAATATCTTTCATCCAAATCTTGAAGAGGGATTGAATGTGAAAATGATCGGGGAAGTTGTATCAAATTAAAAGGGAATATAATTCCTAAGGGTTTGTGAGTTTGAAAGACCTTTGAGATAAACATGATCATTTTATCAAATGCACGAAAAGGATTGGAAGGTACAAGCCAATCAATTGAATGTGAAAAGGTAAACATAGGAACTGATGAAGAAACCAAATTTGTCAACATTGGTAAGTGTTGTTCCGTTGAATAAAAAAATAAATTTGTAAAAATTCTAAAAATTTACATAAATGTTTTGGCTTATTCTTGTGATTTGAAGACTTTCAATCCTAGAGAGATATAACACTATATCCCTTTGAAGCTTGGTATACAACCTTTCACACGAGAAGAAAATATAATACAATCCCAAAATTGTTGGAACAATCTACCAAGAAATTCAAAAGATGTTAAGTTTTAAGATTATATTCCCAATTTATCACTTAGTTTGAATTGTTAACATTGTTCTGTAAGAAATAAAAATGGAGAAATAAGGATTTGTATTGATTTTACAATTTGAACTAGGCGTCATTTGAAAGATATTATCCCCTCCGTATTATTGATCATATCCTCTAGGCTATTATTGGGGAGAAATGTTATCCATGCTTAATGGTTTTTAGGTTACAACCAAATTGAGGTCTCGATTCAAGATCAACACAAAACTACCTTCACTTTACTCATGGGGAAATTTTTCCTATAAAAGAATTCCTTTAGGCTTATTAAATGGGGAAAGCTTTCAGAGAGTAATGGACTTGGCCTTCAGAGATTTGAAAAACAAGTGTATTTTTGTTTATCTTGATGATCTCACAATTTCCTCTAAGGCAAGAGAAGACCATTTTCAACATCTAAAACATGTGTTACGGAGATGTAGGGATCATGGTATATCCCTCAACCCAAAGAAGTATATCTTTGGAGTAACTGAAGGAAAAATTCTTGGCCATATTATTTCAAAAGATGGAATCAAAATTCACCCCGACAGATTCTGGGAAATTCAAAATAATTCCCTCCCAACTAGTAAGAAGGGTGTTCATTATTTCTTTAGGAAAATAATTTTCCTTAGGAGATTTATCCCAAACTTTGCTGAATTAACTCGGCACATCATTGAAATGATGAAAGGGAAATAATATTTCCATTAGAATCTAGAAGTTAAGAAGGCATTTGAAATGATCAAACAAGCTATTTCAAAGACTTTTATTTTAGTAATGCCTATATTTTGATAAAGCTTTTATTATTTATTGTTGTGTCCGAGCATACCATGTCCGTAATTGAAGTCCAAAAGAATATTGAAAGAATTGAAGCTCCAATTAATTTTATGAGTTATGAATTGAAAACACATGAACCGAAGTACTCCCAGATTGAAAAACACGCCTTTGCGGTGGTCAAAATAGTCAAGCAATTTAAGTTCTATTTTCTTAATTCTCACCCAATCATCTTTGTTCTGATCTAGCTATCAAGTCTATTTTGACTCAACAAGAATTTGGTTCCAAAAGAAGCATTTGGATCACTAACATATAAGAGTATGATATAAATATCAAACCAACCAAACTTGTACGAGCTCGGGGTCTATGCCAATTGATAGCAAAAGATGGAAACAAGGATGTTGATAAT
Source organism: Taxus wallichiana var. yunnanensis (assembly GCA_018340775.1). Taxonomy (NCBI): domain Eukaryota; kingdom Viridiplantae; phylum Streptophyta; class Pinopsida; order Cupressales; family Taxaceae; genus Taxus; species Taxus wallichiana. Next base: position 225,229,890 of record CM031244.1, on the reverse strand, counting down.
ACTAAACTGAAGAGATGCCTACTATTTTGTTTGTCAATACTACAAATGAATGATATTATGCAATCGCACATTTTTGACCTATGGAGAATGACCACCACATCTTAGTGCAAAGGAGAAGAGAGAAATCAAACTCGAGACAAGCAAGGTATGTGTTACGAGATAATTCTCTTTTCTAGAAAGGAATTGATGGTCTCTTTTTGAGATGTGTTGAAAAAGAACAACAAAATAGGTTTTGAAAGCATACTATGACCAAACTTGTGGAGGGAATTTCTCTTCACCAATGACTTCTTACAATATTTTGAGAGGAGGTTATTATTGGCCTACTTTGTTCAAAGATGCAACTAAATGTGTTTTTAAATGTGAGGCTTGTCAGACATTTTTGGGTAGACCCAAGTTGACAACTTTTCCATTGAGCATGTATTTATTGAAGAGATTTTTCATCAATGGGGACTTGATTTCATTGGTACTCTAAATCCACACTCCATTGCTGGCCATACTCATGTCTTGACTACTATAGATTAATTTACAAATTGGGTTGAAGCAATTCTGTTAAAAAAAGACAACTTATGAAGTTATCTCGAAATTTCATTAAAGAAAATATATTAATTCATTTTGGATTACTTCATAAAATTATCATAGATAATGACCCATATTTTTCTTCTTACAAACTGATTGATTTCTACTATGGGTATGGGAGTTCTTTGTCTCAATCTTCGATTACTATCCTAAAGGGAATGGATAGTAAAAATCTTCAAATAAGAATATCATTACCATAGCACAAAAATTGGTTGATGACAGTCAAAGGAGTTGACACAAAAGGTTGTATGATACTTTATGGGCCAATCTTATAAATTTAAAGAAATCCATTGGTATGTCTCCTTTTCAGTTATTGTATGGAATAGATGTTGAATTTCCCATAACAACGGAATTGCCTTCCTTATAGTTAGCGAAGATCATTGAGAACAAAAAGTTTAACGATTATTTTGAAAAGCGAATCATGTACCTACAAAATCTTGAAGAGGAATGAGTTCTTGTAGTGGATTAGATCTCGATCATTAAAAAGATTCAAGAATCCCTTTGATAAGAAACTAAGTTGCATGATTTCCAAAATGGAGATTTGGTTTTGCTTTGGGTTAAAAGAAGAGAACCTTGGGGAAGTCATGGTAAATTTGATTCTCTCTGGCTTGGTCCTTTCAAAAGCTGACACTTTTGTGGTGAAAATACATATTACCTTTCTTATTTGGATGGGAATCATCTCCCATTACCATATAATGAGAAATATATGAAGTTATATAAGTGCTAAATGGGTGTCTTTTCCTTGTACATCATCTGTTTTGTTTGTTGTCTTTTGGTTTTTTCTTTTGTTGTCTGTTGTGTTTGTGTTTTACATGTTTTTGGTTCTATTCTATCATATTTATTTCCTTCTGTTGAAATAGTCACGAGTTTTCTTCCTTTTCCTAATGGATAAAACACTTGTTCTTTGTTGAACCATAGGTTTTGGGATTCTCCATGAATGGTTTGTTTTTGTAGTCATCAACCTACCCAATTCATGTTCCCCGTCAAAGCCAACTATTTCCACATATCAAAATAAAAAAATTGAAGTCATGGGTAAAATGTAAGTGGTATGAGTTGTTTTCCCCTCAGTAGATCATTTATTTTTGGGACGTGGCCATTTAAAAGTCCAAAAGGTCTCTTTATTAGACAAGACAACCTTTGAAGGAACAAATGGAATTGTTTCTGAGTTCCATCAATTCCCTGAAACACCAAATTTCTTGATCTATGGGTTGTATCGGCTAATGCAGGCTTTGAACGAACTAATAGAATTGTTCCTGAGTTTTATATGTTCGTTGATTTTATGACTTGGCCGTTGAAATTTGAAAATCAGGAAGAATAGGATATGTCGGGTACCACAAGCATGCTTGGAACCATTCCTATGTTCCCCTAATTCCCTGCATAGCCACAATAAAAGACTTGGAAGTAAAACACAGGAAAATTCGGTGAAGTTGAGCCTTTTAAGAACCAATAGAACAGTTCTTGAGTTCCTCCCATTCATCGATCTCCCACCTTAAACGACTTCCCAACATGTATCAATATGAAACTCAAGGTCTTGTCCCATTCACCTTGTTCATCTGACATATTTGAAATTGCGCTCTGCACGTTATTTTCCACTCCCCAGTAACTATTTTTCTGCATCTAGTTGTGCCATTTATCAACCAAATTCAGACATTTTGGTCTCAACAAGAGCGTGGAGAAGAGGGCTTCTTTTTCACCCAACCAGTAAGTTTTTATAATCATTTTAACTTATTTTTTTTTCTTTCTTGTTGTGGTGCCCTTTTACCCTAGTTTTTCACAAATTCATTTGTAAAACTAGTTTCTCCCCATCTAGTGCTTCTAATCTAATTAGCATGAAGTTTCAATATGCAGACTATGAGCCAATTTCCTCATTAAAGACATTTGTACATGAAATTGGGGATAGTGAAATCAAACACATGGATTTGACATATTTTTGGGGCATAATGAAAGATGAAAAACCAACACCTCTAGCCCAAAGAATTCTAAACAATGGTTTAGCCCATGCAAGAGGTTTTCCCATTTCAGTTCAATTCTTTGAAACTATCTTGTCCCGTGCCTCTTCTTTTGATCCCTAAACCAAAGAAGTGAGAGATCCCTAGGGTCAAATTATTTCCCAATTAGATACACACCACATAAATTTGTCCCTTGTAATCCCCACTTGATAATGCCAAAGTATTAACTTTGTATGAATCCCAAATATTATTTAACCTAACTCTCAACAAGTATTAAACAATGATTGCAAAATCCTAGTTGAAATCCAAAAATAAGGAAACATCAAAGTTACCCAAGACACTCTGTAGGAGTGATTTCACGAAGACCTTTCGGATATCATCACTCTCCTAGCTAGAGTGTGGGTCTTTCTTCAACCAAAGATTTTTAGGAGTAGATGTGCATATATATCAATTTGATATGTGAAGAAAAACAAAAACTAAATTGGGGAGAGATTATTTGTGAAAACCCGACTTAGCAACTCATTCAAGTTCCTTTAGATCAAACCTTTTATATGTCCTCTTACTTGATTACACCATTTCCGGATATAGGATTTGGATTGGTTTGTCAAGTCGAGGTTTATAGAGAAAAACTCCTAATCTATGACTATTACACCCAATTGAGTTTTGAGAATAGTATAATTCATTACATAAGAGTTAATGATGACTTGACCATATTTATAGTCGATTTCTTGAAGGATATGTCACCAAAAAAGTTTCTCAAGAGGCTAAGAAATTGATAGCTATATCTCGGAAGAATTTTTATAAAATTCGGAGGTTTTTATACATCAAAGTTACGGGGTTTGAAGGGATCCCTTACAAGCTTCCAATTTACTATAATGATAAGATAATCCTAATTGAGATTTGCAGACAGTTGAATATTCTCGACAGGACCTATAGGGATTAAAGATTTTTGACATCCAATTCCCACATCCCTTAGAAATTATATTTCTGAGTTAGCCATTGACACTCAAAATATTAATAGAACCATTTCTCCTTTCAACATGCATCCTTTTCATAAAATGATCTCTTTTGATAACAAAAACTTTATAAGCAATAATCTTCATCTGTCATATCTTCATGTGCTTACAATTGAAGATTATTGGGAGGAATGTGATGATGAATTTGAAGTCAAAAAGATAATGTATGGAATAATGCCTCTGCAAAAATCAAAGAATTTAAACTATTCAAAGTTATAGATGGTATGATAGATGATGGTTCGGTGTTTCTAGAGATTGAATTCATAAATTTTATCCAATATTCTCCTCTCTCTACCATTGATTGTTATCTTAAAGAGGACAACATTGAAGATCTTAGAACACTTTTTCTCATAAGAACCAAGAATTGGTTCATCAAAAAAATTGGAAGAGTTCAAAACTTCTCAATAGAAAAATGCTTCTTAGGACATCTCTTCTGAACTTAGCAAGAATCAAGAACAAAGTTGTATGCACAAACTTTGAAGGATGAATTTGAGAAAGATGGCAATAGGAAAGATGATGATAAACAATAGGGAAAGAAGGAAGATAGTAAACAAGAAGGACATGAAAGAGTTGAACAAGAAAAATATGGTGAAGAGAGTGACACAGAGGAATAAGATAAAGAAGTCTTTGAAATCACAACTCAAGATTTTAGAAAAACAAGTACTTCTAAAGAAACTTGATATAAGAAGACCTTCTAATTCCCTTCAAGTGTCTATTGATAATCCTCTCCCAGTCATAATTGTTTCTACACAAGTATCTTCTCCTCCTCCGCTAAAACTCAATGTGCCGATAATAACAACTTTACCTTTTGATACTTCATTCTCATGGGTTCAACCAATGGTTGAAAGTAAAAGAGGAAATATCCATCAAGAATTGAGGTTTCTAATTATGATGTTGTAGTTGCACTTCTTGGTACTCCATATCCCACCAAGAAAGATAAGACTCCTTGTCTAGTCACGATACTTTATGTTAATAATTCATTTAAATTTCCGAACAACAATAGATAAACGTGAGGTTTAGGTTTCCATAAGCGATTATGATCTCATAAGGATTTCCATAGGAGAATCCACCCATGAAGGGGATGTACATAATTTAAAGGAAACACTTTCTAAAGTGATTGAGAGGGTATAAAAAGGAAAATATACACATGAGAAACTAGAGGAGTAGGTGTACACTCTAATAACATACATCAAAGCCTTTCTCTCTATGTATCCTACTCCTTTGGATTATCTCCCATCTCCCATTCTAGTTGATGAGTGCATTATTTGACTTGTTTATATCATCTATGTGCTTATTGATTTGTCATTAAACATGATTAATTAGTGCATGGGGATGTTTTATGCACTTATATCCTAGTAAGTTCAATGCATTTATCTTATTTGGTTTCATGCAACTTGTTTACCGTAGAACCTCCCACTAATTGCCTATGTGAGTGGAGTGTGGTGACATGTGTAGGATAATAGTGGGCATTTATTGCTAATCTTTGGGAATTGTAATCAAGGAGTCTCGAGTGCTGGGGCCATCATGCAGTCATGAAAGACATTTTCCATTAATAGTCTATAAACATGGATCTTATTTTTAGTAGTTCCATATGATTTATTGAACTTTAATAGGGTTGTTAGTGGAAGAACTCAGTGCCTACAATTTTGGCATGATGTGTAACCGACTATGTCTATATAGACATCTCCTTGAAGAATAATTTAGTAGTTAGTTGATGTTGGTAATCTGCAGTACGGTTCATAATAGTTAGTATCTATTTTCCAGTTATGTATTGAGTATGTTATGGAACTTTTATGAATCAATATATTAGATGTTGTTTTGAATATCATGTGGTGTTGAGATTACCTCTGTCTTGAGGAAGAGAAAGGGCCCACTTGACCAAGGCGACTGGAGGCTTTTATGTTTATGCATGCTCGTGGTTTCTGATAAGTTACAGTTTGAATGCAATTACTTATTTCCTTTACTACAATTTCTATTTAGTGTGTGTTATTTCCTTTCATGCAATTTCAATTATGAGTGTGTTATTTCAATTCTACAAATTCAATTCGAGTGTGTGTTATTTGAATTATGTTATATTGATTTGGTGTGTGCATTCTAATTCTAGCAAAGTATTTCCATTAAATGCATTTCATTACAATAATGTTGTTTCAGTAGTTTAGCATTACATTTCCGTAGATTAGCAGAGAGATAGAGAAACATAATAACCAAAACCCCAAAAAGGAACCACGAACAATTGAGTTACATAAAGCTTCATTGCATACAACCTTAGACACACAACCCTAGTTTTATAATGACACTAGCAGAAGAATCATTGAGTTAAATGATTGGAGAATACAACAACCCATCATTTTTGGCACCGTTTTTAGGGACACCATAAGCACAACACGCCATTTTATTTACTTTACATGCTATGGGTGTTAATGAAGTTAATCTATGCAACTAGTAGAAGTCCTAGGCCTTTTTACATAACCAACCTTGATGCATAGGAAACAAGATGTTCAAGGGAGATTTATACCACATAATATCCAAATAATATCTCCAAACAGAGTACAAGTAGGGAACACCTGAATCTAATCCAACACCTAGAAGCCCTTCTGAACATTCTGCATCATCCTATTTAGAACAGAACAACCTTGAAATGGGAGACAACGGGAATAATGAGAACCGACCCTTGGGTAGAACCTTTACCTATCCCATTGTCTTAGATGAAGATGAGGATGTACCTATGAAAAATATCTCACCATCCATCCTCCCTATCTTTTGAGGAATGTCTACGGAAGACCCATATCAGTTCTGTTTGAATTCAAAGTTCTTTGCCAGACATATGACTACAAAATAGAAAATAAAAACTCAAACTATTTCCTTCCACCCTCAAGGACTTTGCTATGAGGTGGTTCATGGGATTGTCCCCTAACTCCATTCATTCTTGGGAGAACATGGAGACAATTTTTTTGGATAAATATCAAGACTACTACGGGGAAGAGATAGGAAGGAAGATTTTTTCAGATAAAGCAAAAAGAAGATGAAAATCTAGAAGATTATCTGGATAGATTTCTCTTTCTCCATCAGAGGAGTGGTTATGAGTTACATGCAGAAATCACTAAGATAATTTTCCTTAAAGGACTTGATGAGGAAACCAAGGATTCCCTCCATCTTATGGGAGGAGGTGATGTGCAAAAACTTAGTATGGAAAATATCATTGAGCTATGCAGAAGTTACTCTAGAACACGAGGAGGTATACAGGAAAAGAAAAACATCTAAGATTGCCCTAGGTACCTCAGAACTTCTGGAGGAAATAGATAACATGAAAAAGACATCTTGTCGCAATTAACATCAACCATAAATAGGTTGAAAGCCAAGACCAGTGCTACAAAAGAACCTCTAGACATATACTACCTAAATGTAGGAAGAGACATCCTTTGAGAGAGTGTCCTTTGGATGTCATAGACATGTGTTTGATATGTGATGTCACTGATCACAATACTAAGCATTGCACTTTCTTACCTCAGTTGAAAGAAGGATTGAATGTCATGTCTGAAGTAGTTGCAGAGGTAAAATTTGTTCGAAGCCAAATAATTAGATTGTGTATGCCCCTAGACCTTCTCAGAACCCTTGGAGGATGTCATGGCCCAATCAGGCTCCTCAACCTACTTGGGGACAACTTGAGTGGACACCACCAAACTAGATGGTTTACCCACATCCACCACCATGGATGACTCCCTACAATCAGCAGGGTTGGACACCACCAGCCAATGCAAATCCATGGCAAAACCAACAATGGGAACCTCAACATAATTCTAATCAAAACCAACAATGGGCACCTCAACAAAATTCTAATCAACAGAGGAGGTTCTAAAACCACAACAGGATTTAATGGCCCCACCACAAAACTATCAACAACATGGGCAAGCAACACAAACTCAACTTCCATCCCAGCTTGTAGCAAACCCTAAACATCAACAGACAACTTCAATTAATGAAGCAGGACAAAGTGATACAATGCATGTTAATACTATCAATAATATGTGACTAAGGTTTAGGAGAACATTGAATCATCCTCCTATTGTTATCACAAAAATACTTGAAGAAAATGAGAAAGAAGAGACACCTGAGGAAAATGAAGAAATTGAACATGTTCCACAAATACAAGACACTAGGAATGGTCAAGGAAAAGATAAGAATGCACATGCAGCTCCTTTTCTAGAATGATTACAAGAAACTCGAATTGCGAAGAAACAACACTAGTTCAAGAGTTGAAAAAGATGAACATTGAGGTCCCACTTTTGAGAGAAATAAGGGACATTCTGAATTAAACCAGACCATTAGAGACTAGTGTATAAAGACACTAGGAAGAAAGAAGAAATACCCAAAAATGGTCAAAGTGGAAGGGAATCTAGCTGATCTTGTTGCTGGAAAGATTATTTCACCAAAATATGGGGATCCTAGGAGTCCAGTCATTACTATTTTTATAAATGGTCAGTCAATATCTAACGTTTTGGTGGATCTTGGTGTTGCCATCAATGTTATAACAACAAATATGTTGAACTCTTTGTCTTTAACAGGATTGCAGCCAACCAATACCATTCTTCAATTGACAAATCAATTTATTGTTGTACCAGATGGAATGATTGAGGATGTAATGGTCACGGTTGAATCTTGGGAGTATCCTGTCAATTTTATGGTCTTACTGACCTAAAGCTCGAAGTTGGGATATCTAGTCATCTTAGGAAGGCCTTGGTTGGCTACTGTTGCTGCATATATTGACTGTAGGTCGGGAAAAATGACCATTTTAAATGGCGAAAATCAAATAATATTTCATTGTATCCTCTTGCCTAGCCATATGTGTATGATTGTGAACATGTATGGGTAGATTATTCAAATACTAATCATCTGAGTTCTTCTTATCTGGCCACCATTGCAGTGAAAAATCACATGGAAGAAATTGTTGAGTCATACACAATGTCTGATGAAGAGGACATTGTGGCTACGAAAATCAGAATTGGGGCTACAAAAATTGGAACTGAGGCTACAAAACCATATGTTTTGAACACAAAAATAATATTACCTTGGTAAGTGACATTTCCAATGAAAATTGTAAAGAAACCTATGCTTATAATGAGGAATGTGCAGTCATTGATTTCTATTGTCCTTTAACCAAGGTTATGTCTCTTAAAAATATGACTATTTTGCACATGCTTCAACCTCATGTTTTTCCCTTGAATTCTTTAATTGCTGATGCAGAGCTTTATTTTGAAAGATACCAAGCAAGTGACTATTGACATAGGAAAAGAGTTGACCATTGGTAATAACTTAGAGGCCAGCCAAGAGACTAGGGTTTTAGAAATCTTGAGGAAGCATTCCCAAGCTTTTGCTTGGGATTATACTGATATGAAGGGGATTCATCCAAGCATATGCACTCACCATATCTACATCGAGGATGTTAAACCTGTGAGATAACCACAATGAAGAATTAATCCAACACTCAGAGATAGTCAAAAAAGAGATAGAAAAATTGCTGAAGTTAGGATTCATCTATCCTAAATTTGATAGTTAGTGGGTATCACCCCTAGTTATAGTTCCAAAAATAAATGGTAAATGAAAAATCTATGTATACTACTAGGGAACTTAATATAGCCTCCAAGAAAGACTACTTTCCCCTACCCTTTATTGATCAGGTTTTGGACAATCTTGCAGGTAAGAAATATTTCTCGTTCTTGGATGGGTTTAGCGGGTATAACCAAATTACTATTGCACCTATTGATAAGGATAAAACCACCTTCACTTGTCCTTGGGGTACATTTGCATATAGAGTCCTACCATTTGGGATTTGTAATGCACCTGCTACTTTCAGAGAGTAGTTTTGGTCATTTTTACAGATCTTACAAATGAATGTGTTGAGGTTTACATGGACGAATTCTTGTGCAGTTCCACTTTTGATGAATCTCTGAACAATCTTGAAAAAGTATTAACTAGATGTGAGCAAGTACCAAATTTTCTTTAGTCCTAAAAAATGTCTGATTATGGTTGATCAAGGAATTGTCTTAGGTCATCATATTTCTGCCAAAGGAATACAGGTCGACCCCAAAAAGATTGTAGTAATTACTTAGCTACCTACGCCAAAAATCAGACTAACATAAAGAGTACATGCATGGTATTATAGGTGGTTCATCAAAGACTTTAGTAAAATTGCTGCACCTATGTTTTCTTTGCTAACAAAATATTGTGTTTTTGAATGGTCTCCTCAATGTCAGCAAGCTTTCGAGATTATCAAAGAGAAGCTAACCACCGCTCCAGTCTTGAGAGGACCCGATTGGGGAAACATTTCCATATTCACACCAATGCATCTAATACATCCATGGGAGATGTTATTAGACAAAAATATGAAGAAGATCAGATTTATGGCATTTATTTTATTAAGAAGAATCTAACCCCTATTGAGAGAAACTACACCACTACAGAAAATGAATTTTTAGCTATTGTTTACTCCCTGAATAAATTTAGACATTATATTACTGGGTACAAAATATTTGTTTATACTGACCATTTGGCCATAAGGTATTTGATGAATAAACCAGTAGTGGGGGGAGAATTATCGATGGTTACTCTTGTTGCAAGAATTTAACTTAACAATTATTGATAAGCCAGGAAAGACTAATGTTGTTGCTGATTTCCTTTCAAGATTGAATGTTTCAGGAGAAGAAGAAGCAGTCCAGGATCATTTTCCAGATGAACACTTGTTTGCAATATCGACTCAACCTCCATGGTTTGCTGATCTTGTGAATTACCTAACTACAGGGAAGTTTCCAACTTACTTTACCAATAAGGAATGAAAGAGATTAGTTAAAAACAACTCAACATATAAATGGTGTAACGAAATTTTATTTAAATGTTGTCCTGATATGGTTCTTCATAGGTGTGTTTGTGAGGATGAAGTATATGACATACTAAGAGCTTGTCATGATGAGCTTGGAGGAGGACATTACTTAGTGAAGAGGACAATTCACAAGGTCCTTGGAGTTGGGTATTACTGGCCTTCTCTTCACAAGTCTGTCAAGAAGTACGTATGGTAATGTGATGCATGTCAAAGAATGGGAAAGCCTACATCATCCATGGAAATGCCTCTCAATCCTCAGTTGGTCTTAAGACCATTTGAGAAGTGGGGTATTGATTTCATTAGACCTTTTGATCCCCCATCCTTTGGGAAAGAGTACTTGTTGGTGTGCACTGATTATGTCACAAAGTGGGCCGAGGTTCAAGCATTGGCATCTTAATGAAGATGTTATAGTTAAATTTTTTTACAACAGGGTTATGTTGAGATTTGGCGCCCCTAGAGCTATTGTATCTGATCAGGGACCTCAATTTGTGTCTAACATGATTAAAGATTTCCTAGAGATCTACTGAATCAAGCATTGTAAATAATCACCATATCACCCCCAATCCAATGGGCAGGTAGAGGTTACAAACAAAGAGTTGAAGAATATTTTAACCAAAGTTATCAATGCATACAGAAAGAACTAGGTAACAAAACTCTCGAAGTGGTTTGAGCATACAATACAACCTGGAAGACCACTATTGGTTTCTCCCCATATGAATTGGTGTATGGGAAGAATCCACTGTTACCCATTGAGTTTGAATTATAGATTTGGAGGACAATAATGGAAGTTGGCATCGATTTGGATGAAGCACAATGTGAGAGAGTAATAAAATTGAATGAGATGGATGAAATGAGGATGGAGGCACAACAACAAACCGAGATTATTTAACATCAAAGAAAATCTTGGCATGATGCTCGTATCAAATATAGGAAGTTTAATGAGGGAGATTGGGTCTTACTTTTTGACTCAAAGTATCAACAGTTCAAAGGAAAGCTGAGGACAAGATGGTAGGGACCATACCAGAACAAAAAATTGTTTGATAATGGCTATGTGAGATTGATGCCGATTAATGGGGACAGAAGACATCTTTGGTGAATGGACATAGATAAAGGATGTATCAAAGCATAAATGCGGATAAAGAGACCTTCAAGCAAAGATATGTTCTTTATGCGAGGAAATGGATTGATGAATGAGCTTGGATCTTCTGTCGAAGTAGTCATTTTTAAATTTGAATAAAGAAATATGATCATGCTTTCGATCTTCTTTCCCTTAGATTGCAATTGTTTTGTTTTTTTCATGCTTTTAATAAAGGCAAGCATGTCTATTGTTAGAATGTACACTACTCACATTTTCTCTATGAGCGGAAGGTGTGGAAGTCTACGGATATCGGGAAGATGACCTAGCGAGGGTAAGTGCATTTTACTTTGCTCTTTGTAGATACCTATAATTTAACCCAAGTAATTTAAATACTTAAATTGCACTAATTATCCTCTTTCCCGCAAATTGATGACATATCGTCAATATAACACACTTCCTCTTATATCACCATTAATTAACGACATTACGCTAGTTAATTAACTCTTCTATCCAACTAATACACCAATTAACGACCTTCCGTTAATCAGCTCCCCTTTCTATCTAGATTAATTAATTAATTCTAATTAATTAAGTTCCCCTTTCTATCTATATTAATTAATTATTTCTAATTAATTAATCCCCCTTTCTATCTAGACTAATTAATTATTATTAATTAATTATCTTCATCTTCTATTAAATCAAAAATCATCATTTATTTGATTAAATCCCTTCATGGTCTAAATCATGTTAATTATTCTCTAAAAATATTCTATAAGCTTGCACGACACACCTATTAATTAATCACTTGGATTAATTAATAAAGCCCCTCAAACCCCATGGGTCACTAAAGGACAAACTAAACTCTCCTAACATTGACTCAACCCTTTCTAAACCTCTCTTATCCACAACTAACCCAACCTCTCCTTTTATCCCCCATGAAGAAAGATGTAGAGATTATTCTATCCATTGGGACTATATAAAGAGCCCTCCTACCTTTACACTTACACCTTTACATTCCTATATGAGCATAGAGCCCAAGCTATAGCCATTTTATCATCTTGAAGCATTCTTCATTGAGAGAGGCTAAGCTACTTTCATTTTTGTATTCATTCATCCAAGTTTTGAAGTCATATGGGGATATGTCAAATGGTCTTGTAGCCATGGATTGACAAGACTCCATTCTTGAAAACCTTGGGATTCAAACATAAAATAAAACCTTTGATTGCTAAGGATCTAAATAGGTTCACTTCATTTGGATAACATTCAATAGAGATAGAGATTAACGAATTAACATGTTAGTTTGAATATTTGTTCATGTTCTAATGCAAGGATGTTAGTAGATTTTTCTTGCTTAAGCTCTAAGCATGATGGTGCATTGATTTTGATTTAGCTTTGTTTTAGGACTACTAGGTGTTAGTTCTAACTCTTTTTACATTGCTAACAAATACATGTACACATTTGACATGCCGGTGGGACGGGTCCTTAGTCCCTTAACATTCTAGCTCAAATTTTATTGTTATTTCAAGTTTTTGGCTAACCCTTGATATACACATATGGAAAATAATGTTCAATTTCTTAGGATTTTTCTAATATTACATGTGTAGGTTTTCATTTAGAGCTTTAATTCTAATGGGTTGTTGTCAATTTTGAGCTAACATACTAAAATTTGGAGTGTTTTGAGCTTTTTGGTGTCTTTGGCTATATTTTGACTGCAGGATGGGCACAGGCACACAAACCATGGCGTTTGTCACACTAAACCTAGTGCGCACACACACATTTCGATGCGCGCACACACTCTGCTAATGCTTTGCACACACTTTTGAAACTGCACACTGCTAGCGCATATGCCTAACCCAGGCGCACATACCATAATCCTAGCGCAGGCATATTTCGGGTGGTGTGCTAGCGCATATCTCGAATTCTTATACCACCTTTTTGCTAACCCTGATGCACACACCTATACCTTGGCGCACACGCCAATATCTTGATATGCATCTCTCTCGGGTGGCGCATGCACACTATCTGAATTCTTATACCTCCTTTTTGCTAACCCTGACACACACACCTAAACCTAGCATGCACAGACACCCGTATCTTATGTATGCATGCATCTCGGGTGGTGTAGGCACACTGTCGATTTTCGTACCTTCTTTTTGCTAACCTTGATGCACACGCCTAAACCCCGACACACATGCCCATATCTAGTGCGCAAGCATCTCTTAAGTGGCGCAGGTGCACTATGGATTTATATTTACAAAGAGGGTGCAGACACCCTAAACCACATGCACACACCCTAAAACACACACACATGTCCTAACCCATGCAGAGGTACTTTTTTCTGAGTTGGGGTATTACTTTCAGATTTGTAAAAATTTGTTTCCTAAGGTACTAACATCATTGCAGGTTTTATTTTTTTTGAATGGATATGCTAGACTAGACATGGAATGAACCTTGCATGTTAATTATAAGAGTAAGATCATGTATGCTCTTCCCTCGCATCTTTTGGGGCGATCTTGGGAATCAGAAATGATTCTTATGTCTTTTGTTGCTTTAAGAATATGTTGAATGTCCAAAATTGAGAAAAGATATATTTCGCGTTTGAATTAAGTGTTTCCATTTGTTGAATTCTTGGATTTTGTGTCGCGTATATTCTTCTCTTACATTTTAGGGTGATCTTGAGAATCAGAAACAATGTTTATTCTTTTAATGGAAAACTACTAATCCTCTGTGCAGAGCCACAAACAAAATTACTAATATAGTTTCCGTGCAGGTTGCCAAAAGGTGTTCAAGTAAACCACATCCAATTTAAAAAATATAAAAACACACCACAATCAACACACTATATTTGCAGGTTCGGATAAGGGTACGTCCTCATCCACTTAAAACTAGGACATAACCCCTTTGGCATAAGTTTTAAGCTACAACAATGGGGGTGGTCATAGGAACCCCAAAGTAGTCCATGCAAGAGGGAACCTTATGGACAAAATAGGAAGTGCTCCGCATAACCTACTTGACTAGTACTACCATTTGTGAGATTTAACGTCACAAGTCGTCCGTATGGCAACCCCAGTGAAAGTACACAATGGACACATTAATTGCCCACTATGCTTAAAGGGGGTAAAGTAAATTTGAGATATTCCCAAATGAGTTAGTGTAAATTTTTGGGTAAATCAAGCTCGCTTAAGATGGTCTTGTGACACCTAGTTGAGTGAACCACCCAGGAAGCTATCTTTGACTAGGAGCCCACTTGGACCACATCAAAGCCAATTTTGAGTTAAGAGCTATTATTCATCACGAAATGTGTGAAGCATTACTTTTTCTTAGTTTTTCACTTGCCCTAAGGCAAGGTGAAACTGCCAAAGTGAGGCCAACATTTTTCAACCCCAATTGATCTACTTCCTTCACTTTCTTTTGACACTTTGTTGATCAAAAGAAGAGTGACTACCTTTGCGTTATCAATTGATTATTTTGCCACTTTTTTGTTTGTTTACACCCATCCATGTTTGTGGTTGGGTTGTTAAATGTCTAAAGTGTGTGGAGATGTTTTCATATCATTGGTAGCCTTTTTGATCTTGATACCCAAGTCAAGATCATCATCATAGTTAGGATTGGTTCATCACTTTGATTCTCCTTTGAATGATTATCTTGTTTATATCGTGACACTACAATTTTGGTATTTACGTCTTGTTTCTTGTAAACTTGGCCTAAATATCTATATTGTAAGGTTACGTTGTATACACTTTAACAATTCCTAGGTATACTATCACTTTAGTTTGATTTCAATTATTACCTCGATTTTGAAGAGTGTTAAGCGTTACCACTTGTGTGTGTTATATCAATATCATCTTGATATTAATACCTTACTTTCTCATAAAGTTTGGTTAACATATCTTGGTGAAATTGTTGTGTCACCCACAATAGTAATTGACACCCTTTGGAATATAAGTCTTGATTGAATTTGGGCTTGGTTCTAGTATACTTTGTTTGGAGGTCAAGTTAACTTCTTGTTATTACATACGCCTTGTTCATTTCTTTGAACTCGACATAAGTAGGGACATTTTGTTAATCATCATCATGCGACACCAAATACTTTTTCAAGGACAAATTTAGGAAGTATTCATTTGATTATTTGGTTTGAAACTCAACTTTGTGTGATTGATTCTTGATTCTGTTTTAAGAGAAAATTATTGTGTCACTTTGGTTCTTTGACATTCATAACATACCTTAATTTTTGACATTCCTTCTTTCACTTAGGTTTGATAAAAATATTTGAACACATTCACTAGATACCTTAGTGAAACTATTACACATTATGGCTCCTAAAACATGATTAGGACTCAAAAGGCAGGCTTTGGAAACCAGACAAACGCAAACTTGGGAAGCCTCAAACAAACAAGGGTCAAACCCTTTTATTGGCCATGATCTGGGGCCTTTATTTTCCATGGAAAAAGAAGTAGAAGAAATGATAGATCATAGTGGTGATGAGTTAGAATCCCCACATGCGGAGTTTGACTTGACCCACCTTGTTAGATGAATTTATTTTTAGAAAAAAGGATCGGGTACTAGCATGAGTTGTAGAATTGGGAGCAGAATGCCTATTGAACAAGAAGCAATCCCACCTACAAATGATGCTAATGAAGAGGAGCAACCTCTTATTAACATGGATGATATCTTAACACATGGACATGCTTCTACTTCTAACATGGGAAATGATAATGCAGTGGGATATATAATACCTTTCCTTAAAGTACCACGTAAATTCAGAATAGAACACGAAAATGTTGAACAACCTCTACAACATGAAGAAGAAGAGGAACCTTTCGAAGAAGAAGTCACTATTCAACAACAAATTAGCAACCTTAGTCAACAATTGGCTTTGTTAACATCTCATGTGCAAAAATGAAATGAAAAAGAATGTAAAAAGACAAAACCTAAGGCCAAAATTAGTGAACTTCAATTGGACAATCAAGGAGAAGACAATATGGAACACCATCATGTATATATCCCTGCTTCTCCTACCAAAGAACAATTACTCACTCAAGAAATGCAGTCTATGAAAGTGACACTTACAAGCCTCCAAGAGAGCACTGTGGGGAATAGTAGAAAATATCAATATGAAGAGCTATGTCCCTATCCATTTGAAAAAACTATGATGCTTCAACCCTTCCCTAAAAAATTTGACATGCCAAAATTTGACAAATACAGAGGGAAAGGTGACCCACGAGACCATGTAAAATATTTTTATATGGCATGCCAAGAAGTGGCCTATAGTGACAATTACCTCATACGACTCTTTCCAAAGAGTCTAGGGGCCAAGCCTTGGAATGGTTCACTTGCTTACCCTATGGGTCTATTTTTACATGGCCTAAACTAGTAGAAAGATTTGTAAGACACTTCTCGTATAATATAGAAAGTGACATCACCATGGCGGACTTGTGTGGCACTAAAAATGTCCCAATGAAACATTCGATAGCTTCTATAAAGATGGAGAGGGATATCTAGTCACTTCCCTTGTACATTCCTGAAAAACAAGCTGGTGAGTATCTTTGTGCCCAATCTCAACCTAGACATCACTTTTCATCTACAAATGCATTGTGTTTGCACCTTCTTGAAGAGGTTATTGAGAAGGGAATTCAAATAGAGAAATCCCTTGTTGCCAAAGGAACCATTAAACCTCATTCTAAGGATAACCAAAACACAAAACCTACGGAAAAGCCAAAAATATTCAACAAAAACAAGAACATGGTGGGAGAGAAAATCAAATATTCCAAACGTGTGCAAATGGTTCAAATTGGTGAACCTTTTAAACTAACCAAAGGACCTATTCAACCACCACCTAAACATAGAATGTTCAATCCTCTCAATGAGCCTTTGTTGGTTATATTGAAACAATTGGATGCATCTCACATGGTGACTTATCCCATGACACAACCCTTTGATGACAATGCTCCAAAACCATCATGGTACAAAGAGCATGATTATTGTGAATTACATCATGTCAAGGGACACAAAACAAACAAATGTCTATGACTTCGTCACTACATCCAAGACCTCATTGACAATGGGGAGATAGAAATGGACAACCCGAAAAAAAATCAGATGCCTAATGAAAAGATGGGAATATACAAAGAACCATTCCCTAAACATGGTAAGTTAGATGAGCCAAAGATAGATCAAGGAGAGTCATCCCAGAGTTACAAAGTGGTGAATTATCTATATACCAAGAAAGACAATAATCATTATGATTTTCTCATTGGTGTATCTGCTCCCTAGTGACCATGTGAACACCATTCAGATCAAGGGAAAGGATTACGCTATGGTAACAAGGTGCACCCACCTCACGATTCTGAACCCTCTCCGTCAACCCCGCAAAATGGTAGGTATAACCTTTAGAACAACTTGAGAAGACATCTTCCAAGATTTCAATCTTGGATCTCCTCAAAATATCGAATGTACATAAGGAAATTTTGTACAAAACTCTTCAGGGTCAGGAGTGCCACTAGAAGTAGATCTATACGCATCTTCAAGTTGTGGTAGCCAATATTGTACCAATTGAGCACATTTCCTTTAATCATAGGGAGATCCCTATTGAAGATCCAACACATAATCTCCCCTTGTATATTGAGGTATTCGTCACGCACGAAAGATAAAATGGGTGCTTGTGGACAACGGATCTAGGATTGAATATATGCACATTGAAGTTAGTTAAGCAATTGGGACATACAAAAGAAGACCTCGAGTCCCACATCATTACCATAACCACTTATGAAAACACAAAGGGAGTCCACTGGCACAATCACATTACCCATGGAAGTTAGACCCACTTGTCATCACACGAAGTTTCATGTCTTGGACTTGGAACTCCCATATAATATGCTTCTTGGCCGACCATGGATTCATGCCATGTAGGCCATGCCATCAACATTCCATCAATGCATCAAATTGAAACATGAGGGACACACTATCATGATACAAGGAGATCAGAGCCCTTCACTCACTGCAAAGATCTCAATAGTTTTACGCGTAAGGGTGCCTATACATGTCCCTCTGTTGATATAGTTGTTCCTCTTCAATCCGAAGCCATGGAGT
The DNA here is from genome assembly GCA_018340775.1 of Taxus wallichiana var. yunnanensis. Classification (NCBI taxonomy): domain Eukaryota; kingdom Viridiplantae; phylum Streptophyta; class Pinopsida; order Cupressales; family Taxaceae; genus Taxus; species Taxus wallichiana. The sequence continues at coordinate 225,211,308 of CM031244.1, read as the reverse complement.
CAAGTAGATTCTGATTCTCTAAGTTCTTGCGCTCGTGATGCTTCTACATCAACTTCCCCTTTTGATTCATGGGAGATGAAGGTTCTAGAATACGGTTGTGGGGAGTATAATGTGTAACAAGCTCTTTTAGTTTTAGACCTCTCATTGTCACCTAAAACTAGAGGTTGACCCAACTATCATTTCAAACGGCTTAGAGATGAGTGAACTATTGGGTCATTTTTACTGGAGGGTTTTCGTTGAAGATAAATTGTTGGACCCACCTACGACTTGGGTCTGGAAGATACTCAACCAACTTGCTACCAAATCCCTGAGTATGAGAAGTCTAGCCAAATGATGTATTCCATGGGCTACAAAGGTCTAGGATGTGGAAAGAATGAGCAAGGACCGAGAGAACCAATTCCTCTCCCACATTTTAAGACAAAAGGTACAACATTAACATTCGACCCTATGGATCACACCCCAACGATTAAGATGCCACATGCTCTGATCGCGAAGATAGATTTGATTATTTAGATAGCGATACAGATTCCCATTATAGCCAATACGAGGATCTTTCCTCCATGAACTTGTTCATGAATACCGTTGTCCTCACCATAACCCCTACTGAACCTAAAATTGACCTTGTTTACCCTTGCCTTGTCGAATGGGACCAACAATGTCATGTGCCACTAGATCTCTTTGAAAATGATGAAGCCATTGCAAAATTCATGGGCATTCAAGATACAATTCCAATTAGAGACCATAAGAAGGGTTTCTACATTGACTTAGATACCTGCGTACTTTGGTGAGGAAGCTAAGCTTCATGGTCAACAAAACTTGAGAAAAAGTGAGGGAAAAAGTTCCAATGAAAATCCTCGACAAAAACAAAAGTCCAAGTCACATAGTGAAAACCTCTTTGAGGCGTTGGTTGACAAACAAGTAAAAAAATCAATGGACAAGAAAAGTGACCATGCCAAGGGTGAAAATCTCATAGAGATGCCCTTGGAAGAATATCTCAACCTTCCTCCCAATCCTACGCGTATGGAGGATTTGTCAACAATTCTAGTAGAAGAAACCATTGATGTGAATATTGGAATAGAAGAGGATCCAAAGATAGTCAAACTAGGAGCTTCACTCTCAACACGGGAACAAAAACATTCACCATGCTTTTGTAGGAATTTGTAGATGTATTCACATGGTCCTATAAGGATATGTTGGGCTTGGATCCAACTTTGGTAGTGCATAACCTAGTAGTGCACGCAGACGCCAAGCCCATCAAACAAAAGCTCAGAAAAATGCATCCGTGGGTGGCCCTTCTAGTTAAAGAAGAGTTAGAAATATTGTTAGCGGTGGGCTTTATTTGACCTATTGATTACTCAGAATGGATATCAAACATAGTCCCCATATAAAAGAAACCTGTCGGGATAAGAATCTGTACGGATTTTAGAGACATTAATAAGGCATGTCTAAAGGATGATTTCCCATTGCCCAATATTGATATGATTGTTGATTCAACTGCAGGATATGAAATGTTATCACTTATGGATGGTATTTTCAGGCTATAATCATATCAAAATGCAGATGAGGATCAACACAAGACAACCTTCACAACCCCTGGGGAACTTTTTGTTATCAGGTAATGCCCTTGGCCTTAAAAATGCAGGAACAACTTATCAAAGGGAAATGACCGTGATTTTCCATGATATGATTCATGACATCATGGAAGACTATGTGGATGATATCCTGGGAAATCTAAGACAAGAGAAGATCACCTTGAGATCTTGTGGCGTATATTTGAAAGCGCCTGCGGGAATACAAAGTCAGATTAAATCCTAAGAAGTGTGTGTTTGGCGTATTGTCAGGAAAGTTTTAGGATTCATTGTATCTTGAAGAGGGATTGAGGTAGACCCCGCTAAAGTTACTGCCATTACTGAAATGCCTCCTCCCAAAAACATCAAACAATTTGCACAACTTGTAAGGAAAGATACAAGCCATCCGCCACTTCATTTCCCAACTTGCCAATAAGTTTCATTCATTCACTCACCTACTTAAAAATGATGTTGCCTTTATTTGGGGACCAGAGAAATAACATGATTTCACCTTGCTTAAGAAATACTTATCCAATCCACCTGTCCTCATGCCTCCAACTCTTGGTGAGCCACTTTTGTTGTATATTTCTGCCACGTAATTCGCTATTGGTGTGTTGCTAGCCCAATATGACCTCAGCCATAAAGAAAAATTTGTGTACTATCTCATTCGTACTCTCATTTCTTACGAGATCAACTACCCTCAGATTGAAAAATCTTGTTTGGTTGTAGTTTTCACCTTCCAAAAACTTCGCCATTACCTGTTAAACACTAAAACCAAGCTTATATCCAAAGTTGACCCACTTAAGTATCTGTTGTCAAAACCCACCCTTATAGGTAGAATGGCTAATTGGATCATTCTACTAAGTGAATTTGACATTGAGTATGTGCATCAAAATTCGGTAAAAGGAAAGTAATCACCAACTAAGTTAGCAGAAGCACCATTACAAGGGACAGAGTCTGCAAGTATTGATCTACCAGATGCTTCATTATCGTATATTTATAAATATTTCATGTGGTAGGTGCACTTTGATGGATATTTTACTTTTCATGGTTTGGGGGTAGGTGTGGTTTTAATTACTCCTTCAGGTGACCCTATACCTCAAGATTTTCACCTTGGTTTTCCTTGTAAAAATAACATTATGGAATATGAAGCGCTCATCGCAGGGATGAAACTGAAAATCAAATGGGATATCCATCATGTTAAGATCGTTGGTGATTCACAATTGATCATCAAGCAAGTTAATGATGAGTATAAAGTCAAGGATGAGAAACTCATCCCCTACAAAAAACTGGTGGAAACCTTGAAAGAGTATTTTGTGTGTATCACATTTGAGTAGATTCTAAGAGCACAAAATAGATCCGCAGACACTATGGCCACCGTAGGTTCTATGCTATGAATTCCACCAGAGAGAAATGACATGCCATTCTTTGTTGAGAATCTACGCTAGCCTGCGTATGATATGCCCAAATCATGTTTGGCTTGTGAAGTTGTTGGTCCCTATTCCCCATGGTATGTGCACATTTATACTTATCTTAAACACAACACCTTCCCTCCTGACATCTCCCATCCTAAAAACAAAGCCTTATCCGCTAGATATCTCATTATACCCTCCTAGGAGATACGCTCTATCGTCATGGCTATAATGGGAATCTATTGCGTTGTCTAGATGTAGAGTTAGTCCAAGTGATTAAAGAGGTGCATGAAGGGGTGTGCGGCGCCCATACAAATGGAATGGTTCTAGCTAAGAAATTGTTGAGAGTAGGCTACTATTGGCCTACTATGGAAACAGACTATTGTAACTATGTAAGGAAATGTGTATTATGTCAAAAGTATGGAAATTTCATCCATGCGCCATCACAGCCATTGCAACCAATCACAACCCCATGGCCATTCTCCAAATGGGGACTGGATTTAATAGGAAAGCTCACCCCTACCTCATTTGATGGTCATACTCACATCATCACAACTACAAAATATTTCACTAAGTGGGTGGAGGTTGTTCCTTTGACTTATGTTACAGGAGCTCAAATTTCAAAGTTTATCATGAATCACCTTATCTTCCGGTATGGCATTCCTGTGGCCATAGTTACTGACAATGGAAAATCATTCAAGAACAAGATAGTGAAGGACCTTTGTCATCGATTTCAGATAAAATTGAAATGGTCTACGCCATATTATCCATAAGGTAATGGGTAGGCTGAAGCCACTAACAAAAAATTGGTTCTGAATCATGGAAAAGATGGTGAGTAAGATAGGTCACAATTGGCATTTGCAAATTCACCCCGCCCTTTGGGCTTATAGGACCTCCATTCACACTCCTACTAGTGCGACACCCTATTCCCTAGTATTTGGAACCGAATCCATTATCCCATTGGAAATTGAGCTTCCTTCCTTGAGAATATCTCTTAGGGATTATCTAGACAAGGATGAGGATTACAGAGTAGCTAGGATGGCAGAATTAGAACTCCTGGATGAAAAGCACATCCATACCCTTAACCATCTCAAAGTGTATTAGAATAGAGTCTCTAGAAATTACAACAAAAGGATCATACCTCGTTAGTTTGAGGTTAGAGATTTGGTCATGAAAGAAAATCAGTTCAACACAAGGGCGGAAAGAGAGAAGAAAGGAAAGTTTGAACCACATTGGTTAGGACCTTACATCATTGTGGCCAAATATGGTACGGGAGCATACAAACTTGCCCATCCCAATGGTGATGAGCTCTGCGAACCTATGAATTCCATGCACCTTAAGTGGTTCTATGCTTAAACATGATGCAAAAATCAGAAAAGCAAACCAAAAAAAAGAGTAAAAATGATCAAAATACAAAAAAATTAAAATAAGAGAAAAAGAAAAGAGAAAACAAGTCATCCATATGTGAAAACCACACAATTGTGGCACGTTGGATAGGTCCCTTGGTGAAAACCGGTTTTTGATGCCTTGGGAGGATTCGTTGTTCACAAGCATCTTACATCTGGAGGGTACTTTTACTTAGCCTAGGTTAGTTCCGTCTCGCATCTGAGATTCCCTATGAACCTATCATGTCAAGCCTTGATCCATATTTTTTCCTCTTGTTAATTTGTGAAGGGATGGTCTTTGCATATTCCCCATCTAATGTTGGGGGAACTTCTATGACTTCACCTTCTTGTTTATAAGCATGTGGCATCTGCCCTTGTATATTCTTTGTCTAACGTTGGGGCATCCACGTTTCTCGGTTACTATGTGCATAGCTTCGGAAAATGTTAGAAAATCACAAAATTCATTAGAAAAATGTTAAAAATCACAAAAACATTCAAAAATGTTAGAAAATCAAAAAAACATTCAAAAATGTTAGAAAATCACAAAAACATTCAAAAATTTTCAAAAGCACAAAAACAATAGAAAATTGTTTCAGAAAAACAAAAACAATAGAAAATTGTTTCACAAAAGCACAAAAAAATAGAAAATTGTTTCAAAAGCACAAAAACAATAGAAAATTGTTTCACAAAAGCACAAAAATAGTAGAAAAGTGTTTCACAAAACAATCTTGCAAAAACATAACTTTAGTTTACTTACTTTATCTTGTTTCTTGCTTTGTTTGTGTACATTGTTTGCTTGTATAGTTGTTGCTTGTTTGTACATTTGTGTAGTTTATTGCTTAGACATACTTTGGTAAGTTTTTCTTTTCTTGCTTAGATTAGATTCATTCTTACTTATACATATGCAGTGTGTTTTTGCATGCTTGTAAATAATTGTACATAGTTGTGTTAATTCATGATTGGTTGGCACTATGTATTTTGTTAACATTTGATTGTGTTTGCTTGTTGCATGTACATTTTTTTGTTATCACATCATCATCTCTCCATCAATATCATCACATCTAACATCATCTATACATCATATAAATAAAAAGCTAAGTATACATCACACATGAATGCTAAGCTAATCATCACATATCGTATCATCACATGGGGGCAAGAGGGATCACAAATATCAAAATCTATCCCCCCACACCAATATCATCATGTCATCCCGTCCACTAATCTAAGCATCACATAGGTACAATCAATTGATATCATCTATGGATCTATCATATCAAAATTAAACACATGTGGTACAAACATCTCAACTATCATCATGATACATACACAATGTGAAATCAAATCATATAACATCATGACACATCCATAATCCATGCATCAATCATCAAAACAATAAAAGTCCATCATCTCATAACAACGGTGCCACATCAAAATGTCCATATATACAAGTATAAACATTGTCTCACAAAATATATACATCATCGATACAAAATGGGCCATCAAAGGGCACAACTCATAAAAATGCCTTCATCAGAGGCATACATCAAAAATGCTATACATTGATCAAAAGAATAAAGCCTTCATCAGAGGCATGCATCAAATAAATTGGTACATCATATACATCTGTCAAGTATAACACCTTCATAAGAGGCTTGTATATCATGATACAAATACAATCAAAGAATACAATGAAAATCAAGGCTGACTGGAACCCTCAGAGGGAGTGGCTGGTCTGTGTAATGGAGGACCCATAACCTGTGTCCCATGCAATCCTGTAGGCTGCTCTTATGGCTGCTCCACTGATACCTACGGCCTCTCTGATCTTGTCGATCCATTCGATTGCTGACTATAGGTAGGTGCCCCGCCGGCCAGGTGGGAATGCCTCATAGTAGAGTGACCGGTAATACGAGGCTCTACCCTCCGCTGTAGCTAAGTCTCGATGAGTACGAGTTATCACTATTATCCCATCTATGCATCGAAATGATGCTACCTCTGCTGCTAGCCATGCAACCTCGGCTGGCCCACTGCTCACTCTATGTGAAGCTGATCTCTCTCGACTATCACTAGCCGTAGTTGTGTTTGAGCCTATTGTAGTAGGCTCGTCACTTGAGCCATCTGAGAGGCCATCTGGTGTATCTGCTGGAAATGTTTGGACCCATCTCTCCCTTGACCGGCCTGGGCTCTGGCCTGGTCCCACTCTGTTGTCATGGATAGAATATGAGATCGGGCCTGATCTCTCTCGTTATTAACTGCTCACACTCTACTACTATGGGAAACTAGTTGTGCCTCGACATCTCCACACTGGGCTCGAGCTAACCTCAAGGAACCACTAGAGCTGTCCCTGTCCCCCGGCCTTGTACTGTCCACAGGCTTGTCCCTGATCTCGTAATCTCAACCTCAGATCCTCTGCATGATCCTATCCCTGTGCCTCGCCCTATCCCGATGCCTCACCCTATGCCTATCCTTATAAGGGCACTCCGCTTTGCCTCTGTCCAGGATCTGTACTGGACCCTACCCATCATGTCGCTGCCCATAAACTAGATCATCAACCTAACCTATAGCTACGACCTCATCAATACTGTATGTGACCTCGGCTTGTGCTCGCACACTTACTCCCATGCCTCATCTGATATGGTCAGGCGCCGTGGAAAAATAGTCACATACAAGGCCATGTAATCTGGTGTGGTGCCTAGGTCTCTAACCTATCGAGTAGGGTCCCAAACCTGTGGTACCACCTGTAGGAAGCTAGCCCTGGCTCAAAGCTACATGTATGCACGGCCCCATAGTCTGTCTCTCTTTGCATCCGAAGGGCATACCACATATTAGGATGAGGGACGCCCTAAACTCTACCAGCTATCGCTGACATCGGTCCACCCTATATATCTTGGTAATATAACTGTGACTACCAAGAAGGAAGTGCTCTACCACACATACGCTAAGCTCCACTCCATCCTCGGGCCATTGTATATGTCTGTAGGGCCTCCAAATGATATCTCTATCTAGTAACTCGTCAAACTCTCGATGGTAGTAGTAAATGCTACCTAGGTGCCCTCGTACATCATCCCCCATGGAGACCCATGCCATGAATGTGGCTCCTCCGGTGCTCGGGTGTGTAATGCACCTATAGGATGCTCGATCGCTATATGGTCCCAAGACTAGATCTAAGATGTCGACCCCACCATCTTCTGATGGTGGTAAGTAATCAGGTGCAGATCCTAGTATAGATGTGCTAGTATGCACTGGCCCTAACAGTATCACTCGCCGTTGAACACTCCATGTACTAATGTCATCAGCCCCATCGGAAATGATGTCCTAGTCTTATCAGTGAGTAAGAACCCATTGATAAGAGCCATCAAATAAAGTGGTCCCGGTGCAGGGTCGGATCCGCTATGCAGTCATGAAAGGACTGTCATACCCTTGTGAGGTATCTCCTCACAACCAAAAAGGTCACTAATCGCAGTAGTAATCCGACCAAAGTCGCTCGTATACTCGATCATCAAGCCTACAATAGGAACACACAAAATCCGCCACACATCCTCTAGTGTGATAGTCATCTCTCTTGTAGGGATCCTAAAACACTGGCTCTCATTGTGCCACCACTCAATCAAAGTGGTCAATAGGCCATGGTCTAAGGTGATAGATGACATCCGCACTACATAGCCCAAGTCAACCGCCTCCAATAGAATCGCCATCGCGTGACGGTCATGTCGGCGCATGCTCCCCTCCATCTCGGTAATGTGAGTGTGTCACTCTCGCATCTGCAACGCTGGACAACCATCTCTGTAAAAACATGATATGTGTTAGACACTGAAAATTTCTTCTAAGTTCTTCTATTATTCTTCTATCCTTCGTTGATTTTTTCTCTTTCTTCTAAGTGTCATTTTTTTGACATTTTCCCTCTTGTTTCTCCTAGGTGCCTGTGCACCCTTTTGGGCATGTGCGCATGCATGTACATGTGTGTGTGTGTGTGTGTGTGTGTGCGCATATGTGTATGCGTGTCCCTTTTGGTGCGCGAGTGCGCATATATGCCTAAGGGTGCTTGCTCCATTTTTTTGACCACTACGTGTGTGTGCTAGCGTTTTTATGCATACATGTGTGTGCATGTGCCATGTGTATGTGCGCGGATGTGCATACGCCTTTTTAGGGTGTATGTGCATGCACACACACATGTATAGTACCTACGCATGCGTGCATGCATGTGCTTGATAGGGTACTGCGCCACGATAGGGCGCTGCGCACCTGCGCATGTGTGCCTACGCCATACCCTACCTCTAACCTACTACTAAATGCATTAAATGTGGCATTAATTGTAAAAATTGACAAAGTAGGTCAAGCTACTCATGAAGAAGCCATCGTCTGCGTGTCGGGCATACTCCCGAACTCGGTCAAGCATGTCTCCAACGGGCCTCCTCCTGCCATCTCGTCCTCATCACTATCGGGGGTCTCACGGTAAAATTTTGGCAGTGGTCAATAAGAAATGAATTGGTCGTGATGATTTACCCCCAGGGGAGGTATATTAAGCCATTTTCACCCGCCGTGGTGCTGGAAGCTTGTTTTGACCACCGTTGTTGCTCTAATTCTTCTTCTATTCACCGTGAATAATTATTTTATTTAAATAATTATTTTTCTTTCTTTCATTTTCCGTCGTGCTGGGGAATTATTTGCCATATGGTACCCCTTTCTTCTCACTAGGATAATTTTATTGCTCCTAGGCGATATCCTTTCTTCTACACACTCCATCGAATAATTATTTTTTATTAAATAATTATTTTATTAATTTTCTGTTATGTTGGGGCATTATTTGCCACTGCTACTTCTTTCTTCTCCTGGGGCATTTCTTTTGCATCTGGGAGATTCTTGCTGATTCTTCTACTTTCTTCTACACATCCAACCCATCCAAAAATTGTTAAAAAAATATAAAATATATATACCCTTCCAAAATCCAAAAAATCAAAAAAATTCTCCAAAAAATCCTAAAAATTGTAAAACTCACAAAACTAGGTAAACCAACTCATAGCAGCTGAAACTCGTGTCTTGTGCATGGTATTCTTTCCATATCTTGTTGGAAATTTTGCATCTTCGAGATCAAATGACTCGCGGATCATTAGATTTACAACCATTTACAAAGCTAGCTTGCTTGCTTCGTTAGTACTCTGGGGCACATATAGTTGCTTGGTATTGTTTCGTAGCACACTACGCTTTTTATTGGACTCGAGTGTCCTTCATCATCTTCCCTTGCATGTATCCTTGCTCGGGGCATCATTTTTAACCCTTGTCATCAATCATGAACATTTGGGGATCTTCAGCTTGATAACAAAGCATTTGTACAACCATCTTGACCATTGTTGGTTGGAATATGTGTGTTTGTACTTGTTTTCCCTGTTAAATGAGCTTGTTTCCTTCTCATATTGCATTGCTTTTCATATGTTGCATTGAGTGGGTGTTTCAACAATGGACAATTGTTCGTAGTATGAATTTTCATGTCATCCTACTTTTGTTGTATGCTTATATTTTTAATAAGGACCGATGATGTAGATCTTTAGCAATATGATGACAATAAAGTTGTTTCAATACACTGGATGAAAGCTTGCTCTTTTTTTTCCGTCTTCATTCCTCTTCTACATCATTCTCCTATCAACACTATTCTTTTTATTCACTTGGGGCATCTTGCTCCTGCCCATTCTTCTATCCTTTCTCTCACCTTTTTGATCATTGATTGCCTTCTTTCATCACCCCATCGACACTCGAGGGGGCATCTCTCACTTCTACTAATTTTTCTTCTACGCTTTCAAAATTTATCTGTCTACTATCTTTGAAGTGGCGTCACTTACGCCACCCCAAAGAGGGGCAAATGTAGACACCTATAATTTAACCCAAGCAATTTAAATACTTAAATTGCGCTAATTATCCTCTTTCCCACAAATTGACGACATATCGTCAATATAGCACACTTCCTCTTATATCACCGTTAATTAGCTACATTACGCTAGTTAATTAACTCTTCTATCAACCAATACACCAATTAACGACCTTCCGTTAATCAACTCCCCTTTCTATCTAGATTAATTAATTATTTCTAATTAATTAATCTCCCCATTTCTATCTATATTAATTAATTATTTCTAATTAATTAATCCGATTTAATTATTAGATTAATTAATTAGCTTCCTCTTCCATTAAATCAATAGATCATCATTTATTTGATTAAATCCTCTCTCATGGTCTAAATCATGCTAATTATTCCTCTAAAAAGCTTCTATAAGCTTTGCACACCTATTAATTAATCACTTTGGATTAATCAATAAAGCCCTCAAACCCCATGGGTCACTAAAGGACAAACTAAATCTCTCTTAACATTGACTCAACCCTTTCTAAACCTCTCTTATCCACAACTAACCCAACCTCTCCATTTATCCCACATGAAGGAGGATGTAGAGATTCTTCTATCCATTGGGATATATAAAGAGCCCTCCTCCTACCTTTACACTTACACCTTTACATTCCTAGATGAGCATAGAGCCTAAGCTATAGCCATTTTATCATCTTGGAGCATTCTTCATTGGAGAGGCTAGCTACTTTCATTTCTTGTATTCATCCATCCAAGTTTTGAAGTCATATGGGGATATGTCAAATGGTCTTGTAGCCATGGATTGACAAGACTCCATTCTTGAAAACCTTGGGATTCAAACATAAAATCAAACCTTTGATTGCTAAGGATCTAAATAGGTTCACTTCATTTGGATAACATTCAATAGAGATAGAGATTAATGATTAACATGTTAGTTTGAATATTTTTTCATGTTCTAATGCAAGGATGTTAGTAGATTAGTCTTGCTTAAGCTCTAAGCATGATGGTGCATTGAATTTGATTTAGCTTTGTTTTAGGACTACTAGGTGTTAGTTCTAACTCTTTTTGTATTGCTAACAAATACATGTACACAACTACGAATATTAAATTTTTAAGCATTCCCCATCGCATTTACTTAGCATGATTAAATCAATACACAATTTTCCATGCATTTATTGGGAATATCATTCGAAATCTTGTGATGTGGAGTGGGGTGTCATGAATCATAATTAGCGGCGATACCACATGTGTCAAATTTATAAGAAAGGGACGAGATGTTTTATAAGGATAGGTGGAATTATTATTCAATATGATGGGGTGTGTGCCATACCATGCATTAAAACTTCCCACGCGAACTTGGTCCTGTCAACTTTTCACGCCGCCAATTTTGCACCGACCTAAGGCAATTAAAAAAATTGTGGTATATTTCAAATTGTCACTCACCAAACACTTCATGATTCTGCGATTTTGAACACAACATTGTTGTTCTACACAACTGTCTAAATTCATCTATACTATGGGGTATAAGAAGAAATTTGAATCAGACTCTCTAGACCACTAGTCCGGAATGCTGCAATTTCCTAGGTATTTTATGATGTCAGTTGGTTAGAATTTATTAGGAAATTCAAATTCTTTGGTGAAAATTTAGTTGACAAATTTTTGACCAATTTTAAGCCACCGCTCATGAATTGGGGGAAAATGAATTGAAATAAGTATTCAAGTTATTTCTGACCTATCTGGTTTACCAGACTTTGGTCTCAAGGTTATGACAAATGCTCCTCTTAAAGACCTAATTCCCCTATTTCATGAGGATGTCAAAGCTCTTCCAGAATCAATCGTCACTTCATAGGGTGCTCGAAGGGGATTAAGAGGGAAAGTTTGCCTAGTATTTGGAAGGAAGTTGTTAAATGGGTCAACATGTACTTTATCTGTGATGGACAACCATCTGTGCTTGGAGGGGATTCGCTAAAGATTTTAATTCATTTAAAGAAAGGCCACATAAACCCTACACTCAGGGTAAATTTACCTAAATATTTAGTTGATGTAGTCATTAAAGTGGGACATAAATATAAAAATGGAGGTGGTAAGGCTACATTGAAACACCTAGGGCTTATTCAATTGATCTGTTCACATAAGGTTTTCTACATAACCAAGAGAAGGATCAAACAAATAAGTGCAGGGGAGAGTTCCAAACAAAAGAAAATCAAGAAGGGACCATCTCCCATCATTCGACCTAAGCTCGAATCGGATCCTCACCCTTCACAGGAGACTGTAGAAGAACCTGGTGGTCAGGATAGTCCATCTTCTATGCCACAAAATTCTAAGGGTAAAAGCACTTTACCAGTTCCTTCTTCTATTTTGTTGAGGCCAAGAAGGTCTTGTACTTTGAGAGACTTGAAGTTTCTTGGTGGAAGTTTTTCATGAAGATTCTACTCCCATTGTGGAGGAGAAGGAAGAGGTTGGTACCTCGAATATCCCTAATGAACAATCTAAGGATGATATATTCATAACAACTATCCCTGCAACACATAGTCTAGATATTTCGTAGCGCCTTAAATCAAGTCAAGAGCTTAAGAAATGCTTTTAGAACCCGATACACCGACCCCAACGTCGAACCTATTGAAATGGATATTGATGGCTAGGAATCACATGTAGATGATGTACTAAGGTGTTATCTGGAGACGAAATTTCTGTCGTGAAGGAAAAGCTAAAAGCTATGCAAGAAACCAACTTATCTTTGCAAACTACATTTACAGAGAACTATAGAAAAAGTGAGGGAAATTACTTTATGAAGGTAGAGGTTAGCAGTCTCAAGAGATAAAGAGATATAGGCCTTAAAGTATGTGATGATTTAAATATGTTATCTCTTCATAATAAAAATAAAAAGTTAAAAGAGGAGATTGAGGCCAATATAAATAAGAATAAGATGTTAGAATCTATTTTATACTCTATTTGTCCGTTGGCTTATAAGCTTTTGGAATATAGAACCCTTCTTCTATCTATAGCATGTTTGTCTAAGAGAAATTCTATGCTTGGAAATTAATGATAATGTGCAGTCAAGAACCTCATGAAGCTCCTGATGGAAAAACCTTTTTGTCAATTTATCAAAATAGTACCCTGTGATACAAAATCAATTGTGTGAATTTTACCTCCATAACATGCTGGTCACCAATGTGCCTGATTTATTTATTAATCTATTTGTGGGATATTTTCAGTTGAAGGCATTTCAGTCCTTGCTTAGGAACCAAATTACATGGGTTGAAGAAACAAATATTTTCACTCAAAAACTCGCACCATAGGTTTCTACTTTAGGCCTACCCATCACAATGATGTGGCCATGAAGAAATTTTTTCGATCTCTTTATTATTAGGTTGGCATTGGGGACACTAATTCAAAGATTCTATTGAAACTTGTGCGAGAGCTTTTGAGGCCTACGGTCAAAAAATTTGGTGAAGTAAGGTAGGCTTGTTTTAGAATGTGGGATACCTTAAACTTGCCATTAAAAATAAGGGAAGCTATCTCCCCTCAAAATCTTAGTTGGTGTATACGGAGGGGTGATGCATTGGTCACAATAATTCGGCAATTGTTTGAGAAAAATGACAAGGGATACAATGATGAGTGGGTAGGAACACAGGTGAGGCCACCTCTTCAGACTACTGGAAGAATAATGCTTCCTAGTCACATGATAGTTTCACAACTTGGGTGAAAGTTATTTCAAACAATCAGGGATGCAAAGGAACCATAAAACAATATGCAAATCAGTTTGAGGAATATGATATGACACAACAACTTGGCCTTAGGGCGGGAAAAGATGAGATGCATAGGGACATGCAATAGGTAAAGTGCGGGGAGATGATGAGTGCATTATTTTACTTGTTTATATCATCTATGTGCTTATTGATTTGTCATTAAACATGATTAATTAGTGCATGAGGATTCTTTATGTAGTTATATCCTAGTAAGTTCAATGCATTTCTCTTGTTTTGTTTCATGCAACTTGTTTACCGTAGAACCTCCCACTAATCACCTCTGTGAGTGAAATGTGGTGACATGTGTAGGATAATAGTGGAAATTTACTGCCAATGCTGGGAATTGTAATCAAGGAGTCCGAGTTTGGAGCCATCGTGCAATCATGGAAGACTTTTTCCATTAACAACCTATAAACATGGATCTTGTTTTTAGCAGTTCCATAGGATTTAATGAACTTTAATAGGGTTGTTAGTGGAAGAAATTTAGTGCCTACAATTTTGGCATGATGTGTAACTAACTATGTCTATATAGACATCTCCTTGATTTTTTTTTGTAGTTAGTTGATGTTGGTAATCTGTAGTATGTTTCAAAACAATTAGTATCTATTTTCCAGTTATGTAATGAGTATGTTATGGAACTTTTCTAAATCAATATATTATATGTTGTTTTGAATATCATGTGGTGTTGATATTACCTCCATCTCGAGGAAGAGAAAGGGCCCACTTGACCAAGGCGATTGGAGGATTTTACGTTTATGCATGCTCGTGGTTTCTGATAAGTTACAGTTTGAACACAATTACTTATTTCCTTTACTGCAATTTATACTCGGTGTGTGTCATTTCCTTTCATGTAATTTCAATTCTGATTGTGTTATTTCAATTCTACAAATTCAATTAAGAGTGTGTGTTATTTGAATTCAGTTATATTAATTTGGTGTGTGCATTATAATTCTAGCAAAGTATTTCCATTGAATGCATTTCACTACTGAAATAATTTGTTTCAATAGTTTAGCATTACATTTTTGTAGTCAATGAGAGACAGAGAAACATAATAACCAAAACCCCCAAAAAGGAACCACCGAACAATTGAGTTGCATAAATCTTCATTGCATACAAAAGAGAACTTCTCCTTTCCTTCTCAATCTTATTCTCTACCTATCTAGCTATTTCACAAATTATATGCAAATAGAATATGAAACTTTGTGGTCATCTTTATTCTTTAAGATTTATTGAACTTGGAGTTAGTATTTTTCTTGTTTAAGGAAAAGAATTTCCCATTGCATATGATTATGTACATTATAGGTTTTCAATAACATGTAGAAGTAGAATAAGATACAAGTTTTTCTTCTTTGAAAATGTTATTATCTCTCACTTCTCTTGCTACCCATTCAAGATTATGTTTGTTTCGATTCCTATCCTCTCTCGTATTCAATCATATATATTTGCATAATAAAACCGACATCCTCGAAGAGATGATAGTAAAATGAATGTATATTTTTAAAAATTTTTAGGATCAATTTTGGTTTTAAATAAGGGAATGTCCGCATTGAAGAGGAGGGACTGCTGTCCCCTAAAATTTTGACGATTCTCCTCCATGCAATTTTTTCTACCAACTGGGTTGAAAAACAAGAGATCATAGATATGCATATCCTTGATGGTTGCACAGGAACAAAAATTTATATAATGTAAACAATTTGGTGTACAAAAATTCCAAACCAGTATGAAACCTCAAATGGTCCCTTACATAAGTAACAATTTCATCCTTGTCGGTTTGCCCTTCTTGAAATAGATTCAAAGAAATCATAGATCATTTACGGTCTTTTCATCCTTCTACCACAACCAGATCAACTTCTAGAGAAACAAATAAACTAAGTGCATCTCCCTTTTGTCTTGTTTCATTTATCACTTGTTTTGATCATTATATTTTGATTTTTTAATATAGGTATATTCGATATACACAATGCCATTAATTTAAATAATGTAAATATATATATATATATATATATATATCCTATTTTGAACCCTAATCAAAAGTGTGGTAAGTAACACACATTTATTTTAGGTTAAATTGTTAACAAATCATTCCCTCTTAGCATCATTTACCCGATCATACTATTCCAAGTCATTCCATTTGGCATGTTTGAGTGCCAATCAACCCTTTTTTCTTTCTTAGAGTTAATCAAATCAAAGAAGTTTATCCCTCTCCTCCATTATGTGCTCCGTTATTAGTCTAATTGGTTTGGTGAAAGGGTCACATATTCTTCCATTTTTGTGCCCTAGTTTCATTAGATTTCCCCATATTCTTCTCTTTCCTTTTTTAACTCGTATTTTCTTCTTCACGATCTAAATTTTAGAACTATTTTCCCCACTTTTGAATTTATCACTTAGATATCCATTCTCTCACTTTCTTGTTTGTGTTTGAGCTATGGATGGTTGAAGAGTGTTTTCAATGAATCTTCGGTCCCCTTATTACTATCAGTTTTCATCACCTAATTTTTTTCCATTCGAACTCATTTACTCTTGTTCCATATGATTTTTTATCTTTTCGAAGGAAGGTATATTGCGTCTATAATTTTGTTCGTAGTTTCAAGAAAATGTTTATTTTATATGAATTATAATTGATATTTATATGATATTTGTTTAGAGGATATAAATATGAAAATCCTCATTTATTGCAACCTAGTGTCTCCCGATTTTACCATGAAATCCGAGACTACTCCATGTTTAAAATTTTTTTCTTTTAAAATCACAGGTATTTTTGTGTTTTTATTACCAGAAGATGCCTGTATTACATTAAGATATTCCTAGTGAATCATATGAGCCAATTTCGACAAATACCCAAATGTTGAAACTCGTTTTATCCTTTCGCCAAGATTTGTCTGTGGGAAAATTATATTTAATTATTTAAAGCCCTGTTTGAAGTAAATTGTGCTCCGGTTTAACCATGTTGAAGTTTTGCATGTCAATATTCACATATACCAATAGGTTTTTCACCAGGAATGGATCCTGGGTTTTTGTCGTGACTTCTGGCAATGTTTTTCATTTTTATTATTTTTGTGTGTTTTCTCTGTGAAATTCCCCTAGATCAATTCCTTCACCAGTACAGTATTTTTTCTTTCCTGGAGTATTTGGAGATCATCTACGACTGCCATGCCAGAAGGAATCGGCTTCAGGAAGTCAGCTTCTCTTTAAACAGACAAAGTTATGCACAAAAGCCTCTCCCGTGCAAGTCACATTTTGGGAATGAATGAATTTAAGTTGCATAAAGTGGGATTTTTGGTCTGTGGTAGGTGGGATTTTTGTACCTTCCTTCGCAGGTACTTTTTCCCATGAAGGAAAAGTCACTTAAGTCATGATGGGAAAATTAGAGGCAACAGGTAGGCGGGAATTTCTTATCTACCTTGCAGGGTGAAAATTCCCATTATAAAATAAAAGAAAATCACTTAAGGCATTGATGGGAATTTCTTACCTGCCTTGCAAGGTAAAAAATCCTATTATGGAAGTCAAACAACTTAAGTGGATCATGGGATTTTTGGAGCTGCGGTGCAGGGTGAATAATCCCATTAGAAATTGACTTTTAAAAATAGAAATCAACCATGTCAAAAAAGTGCGACCCCTTTTGGAATAGAAGAATAACTTTAATTGCATTTATTAATTGTTTCTATTCCTAATTTTGGCGCCCAAGCATGAGGAAAAGTCAACGCATGATGAGAGGTTAAAGGAGATTGGAAATAGAAGGCTAAAATTAAATAAATTTAATTTATTTAATGCAGCCCTATAACATGCAAAAAAGTGCGACCCATCTAGAGGAGAAATAATACTTTTTGAAGTATTAATTAATGGATTTAATTCCTAATTTTGGCGCATGAGGTCAAAGCATGGTGTGAAGTCAAGGAGAACTGAAGGAAGGAGGCTAAAAATAAATTAATTTAATTTATTTAATGCAGCCCCAAAGCATGCAAATTTTGGCGCCCAAGTTTAAGAGAAAAACATGATTTTTAATTAATTAATTGCTAGGAATAGGAAGGACAATTATTAATTATAGAATGATGAAGGTTATATAAGCATGGGCTGCCATAATGATGAATTAATTAATTCTTCTAGCAAAGGAGTGCAACCCAGACAGTTTTGGTGCCCAAAGGAGGAGGATTTTTGCTTAGAAAAGGTGTTTTTAACTGTCGGAAAGCTTCAAAGTTTGGCGCCTAGGGTTGGAAGAGCTTGATTTAAGTCTGATTAATTGTCTGCATATTATTACAGGTGCCTAGGTTAAGTTACAAATATTTATGCTTGCTTTGCATGCAAGCAAAGCCTCAAATTTTAGGGCAGCAGGCTTTATATGCATATTTTTATGATAAAAATCAAGTGTTCATGCTCCGGATTCCGTATTTGTCCAATTAATTGTAGGTATTCATTACAGGTGCTTATTTAATTAAAAGGGAGCTTAAATTAATGTCAGAAACATTGAATATATCCTCTAAATTTGAAGAAGTTCCCAGATCTACACCAATTGTAAAGAATTCGGTGAATGAAAAGAAAAAGAATTGCTCAGACAAAGATTGCTCCAGCCATGGCAAAGCGGGATGAATGAGAGAGCTCAACAAAATCATGCATTAATTCTAGATTTACTGACATCGAGAGACACAGATCCAGGCCTAGATCTAGATCCAGATCCAGATCTCATAATTGCAAAAGCTTCCGCAAAAATTCATCCTCTTGTTTCTGACGCAGCCCGTGTAGAAGTCAGTGCGTGGAAAATTCCTTCTAGGATCTTGTGCATGTGCTCCTAATCTTCCAGTTGAAGCCTTCATTGAATTTGCATTCACCGGAGTGCTTTCTAGAATTTTTAATTGCTCATATGCAATTAAAAATAAAAAGATGAGTTATTTACGGCAAACATTGCACTGATGCATGTACTGGAGAAGAACTGCAAAAGCTTCAAGGATAAGAGGGAAGACAAGGCAAAGGCAACACCCATAAGAAAAATTCCAGATCTGCTTGCCGCCAGATCCAGTTTGGTGAGAATCAAGGGAAAAAGAATCAACTACATGCAGAATATGGAAAAAGAACAAAAGTGTTGTAGCTTTCTTCTAATTCATTTTCCTCTTTCTTCTTCTTTTCTTTGACAAAGTAATTGAGCGATCAATTAAATTATAAAACTTAAGTGATTGGTTTAAAAGCCATTACTTGAAGAAGTCAACTACTTGGAAATAGGTCGCAGACATGTAAAATAGAAGGTTCTATTTTCAGTTGCAAATCATGCATGTCATGTAAAGAGGAATTTGAGGAAGGAGATTACCGGTTGTTTCCTTTTTGACTTCCACATGTGCCGAGTTCACTAAAGAATTCCTATTTGTAATTTTCCCTCTACATGCTTGTTATCCAAAATTCACCCTCAAGGTAATTTTGATAACATGTATCAAATTATTCAGTCCTGAGCAAGTAGATTGATTCGAGGCCCAAAATCATGTTTTTGGGGTCCCTCGGCTTTTTTCTAACTCTCCCATCCAAGAAGAAATCCCAACGAGTTAGAAAAAATGGAAAAAATGCAAAAATAAGGTTGCAGGACTGTTTTGAAGCATTTCGGGTCTGAAGGGTTCGGGTCGTACCAGTGCGGGTCGTACTGAGGTTTGTCGTACCAAGCTTGGGGCCGAAAAAACAAAGAAAATCAGCTAAGTCAGACATTTTTGTCCCAGGCGGTCCGCGGGACAGTTGGGGACGCGAGGGACGCGAAAAGCCGAATCGACCGAAAGCAGGGAAAATCGTCAAGTTTTTGTTTCACGTGGTTTTGGGACAGCTAGGACAAAAGTACACGCGGGACGTAAATCGGCTGATTTGCTAATGCATACGTCCATTTCGGGCGGTTTGGAGATATTTATCCCGTGCGATCCGCGGACACGGTTGGGACAAAAGTACGCGAGGGACGCGAAAAGCCGGAAAAGCCGCAAACAAGAAATAAGGAAACCCAAATCGGCCGAAGCAAGAAATTTTCATCCGGGACAGTTGGGACAAAAGTACGCGTGGGACATGAAAAGCCGAAACAGCCGAAGGCAAAGAAGAAAAGTCAACGTTTGACCCGTGAACTTCAAACGGCCATAACTTTTGACTCTAAGCTCTGATTTTCACAAAATTGGACTTTCTGGAATGATCATGATGTCTTCTACGCCAAAAAAAATGGATTTATTATTTTTAATGAGGGTAGATATATTTAATTAAAAGAAACATATTCGGCTCCAGTCAGTTAATGCTCATTCCCGTCAAATGACAGAAAATGCCTGCCAGACCCAAAATAGCTGTCCGGACTCAGAAGGCCATAACTTTTGCATTTCTCAACAAAATCACACAAAATTGGTACCGTTGGAGTCATGGCTCGAGATCGATGCACAAGAATTAAGAAATTCTAGATTTGATGAGAAATTGGTTGAGATTTTTAGAAAACGTGGCTGGGTTCATAACAGTGTTTTATTTGGTGGTTGGAAGTGCAATTAAGAGGCATGGTCATCATTCTTTCTCTGCTGCAGCACCTGGGACAGTATGGGGAGACTTTTGCAAGTAATATATAATCATTTTACTCCATTTAATTCCTCTTACAAGTGGTTGAAGGACAGATTCCGGGATTTTCATTTTTCCCCCTCTCTCTCTTCTCATCTTTTCTATAAATTGGAGTGTTGGGCTCATTGTAAAGGGGGTAGTTTTTGTAGCAAAGCTCTACCAAAATTGCTTTGTGAAGCTAATGTGTTATAGGCCCTTGTTGTGGACTCCTTGCATGGTGATCCAGGCCCTTATCTTGTAATAGATTGAACTGTGCATATCATGAAGCAATAAAATATAAGTTTGTGGATGTATCTTCCCCTGCTGTGTTTTCTTGCATTCTTCTTGCCCCTTCAACCTTGATTACAAGAATATTGTGTCTATTATTATGTTCATGCAGGGATCCATTATCATTATGTATGTTTGAAATATTGTTGTGAATGCGTTTTGCTAGATTATGGAGAACTGTCATCACCTCTTCTAGTGTGCACTTTGCTTTTGTATTTCACGCATTTGAAGACTACTCTCACACCCTCCTTTTCTGGTGTATCACCGCTTTAGTGTAGGCTTTCATTTTATGCATTCTCTCTCCCTGGTCCCTTGGAAATTTAGATTAGAATAGTTAGTTTCCCTTGCATTAGAGTAGATTGTGGCAGGTAGTTTAGGAGCAAGAACCATCTTTCTCTGGAGGTCTATCTCAAGTAGCAAGTCCCACAACTTGGAGATAGTACCCATGTTATCCAATCACACCGTGAGTTCAAGTATATGCACTTGTATAAACATAGGGGTGTTGTGATTTGGTGATAACAATGTTATAAGTAGAGGAAGAACCTACGGGTTAAAGGATCAGAATTTGTAAGCAACATTCTTGTGTTCCAAACTTTGTGCTGAAACCCCGATAGCTATTTGAAGCAAAGGAATAGAAAGGAGTAGATTTTCGGAGAACTTTGTGTCACGGTACATTTTGTTTCTAACTTTTTGTCTTAGATCTAATTATAAAATTTGTGTTATTCTAGATCTAGTTATGAAAGTTTCATTTTCTTATAATTATGTGTGTTAATATCTATTGGTTATGTCTATGTGCATGCAATCAACTTTGTAATCTATTGATTGGGTTGCACATCTTCCCTCTTTCTTTCATGTGTTTTTATTATTTCCTTCTTCATCAGATATTTCCTTTCTTTAACAAGTTACTTACTTGCTGTAAAACTATACAAGCTATGGTTCATGAGCTACATATTTAAAGTAATACCCAAAAATAGATACTAACATATTTAATTGACAAATCTTACATGGGAGCCTCATCGGTAAATGAGGGAGATTTATCTCATGACTTCCTAGGTTTTCAGCTATGTAGAAAATCTAGCCAACACAACTATCT
Organism: Taxus wallichiana var. yunnanensis; assembly: GCA_018340775.1. Classification (NCBI taxonomy): domain Eukaryota; kingdom Viridiplantae; phylum Streptophyta; class Pinopsida; order Cupressales; family Taxaceae; genus Taxus; species Taxus wallichiana. The sequence goes on along the minus strand of CM031244.1, from coordinate 225,189,434 downwards.
AATATATTGTAGGCATCACTTCAAAATTTATTCGCCCATCAAGTCTATTTAATTGATATTTTTGGGCATTATCCATGTTTATTTGTTTTTATGTGACTCGTTAGAACATTCTCAACCCCTTATACACCATTCCCTTCTCAAATTACCCTCTTCAAAAGAGGTATGGATTCTTCTTCAACACGCAAAATTACAATCGAATTAAGGGTTTACTAACCGATGTCCATATAAGTGTGACACACCAACATTTGGCTTTGGAAAAAAATCATAAAAATGGACAAATAATACACCAATATTCATTCATGTGTTTGCAAAGGTTCATAGATTATGACATTAGAACTTACAACAAGTTGTAGTCTAGATTAAAACATATGATATAACTAAGTGTTCAATTGCGCAATAGACACCATAAAAATATTTAAGAACATAAGAGCCATATCATAGGAATTTCATAAGGAAATTAGGATAAATAGAGCTATATCAAAACACAAGTGGGAAAAAGGAACTTATATTTAAGTACTTTCTATTAGGATCCAAGATCAACCTTCTTACAATTAGGATTACATAGATTTATAAAAATACAGTGATTGGTGAGTTACTCGTCCTTTTGTCTCTTTGTTGTATATTTAAAGTTTTTTCATATTCTCTACCTATGCATAGAGGAGATATACATTCTATATTTTGTCTTATACTAACTATCTACATACAAAAGGATTATGGATTTTGATTAAGAAAAATGTTTATTTATAAATAAAATATTACCTAAATCGATTGCAATGTGCGATAAATGAATAAGAACTTAAGTAAAAAATAGACCCAAGAAAATAAGCATCTAATATTTAAAACCCTAAATGAAAATGAGGAATTAAAATGACGTAGTTGTTTCACAATTAATCTTGGGTTGTGTTGAAGTGATGAGACTAGAAAATCCAAAGTGCAAACTAACGTAATAAAACCCAAAAAATTCAGAGATTGACGAATATGTTGGATTGGGGTGCTTGGAGTAGGTTAGAGGCACTGTGGGTGTTGCAGACTAGTTCAGGGTGCCTGTAACTATCAAAAACCTCAGAAACCTATATTTGAATGATCACAAGGTGTTTGTTTTCCTTCACTTCTTGTCGTTAGTATGTCGCATAATGATCGCCGATTTCATAGATAACTAGTAATAAAAAATTGACCTACAAAACCCTCAAGAGTGCATAAAATCCCAAAAATAAAAGAATATAAATGAGGGGTCAGATTGTCCTTAGCTATCAAATGAGTGATCTTAAGAATGAGTGCTGCACTACATTTCAGACCCAATGTAGTTCTATGTGTGTGTTTGTGTGGAGAGATTGTGCCCTAGGTGGCTCTTGTGCGTGTTGCACTTGATAACGAACAATAACTAGATGTAGAAAATGTAGATAGATGTGTGCATGGAAAAATAAAATTCCCCTCCTATGAAGTGTATGTAGAATAATGTAGTCCCTTTCCCTTGTGTGGATGCTAGATGGATGCTTGAATGCTCTTGATAATGGCCTTTGAATGCAACCTTAGGTGGTGATAGCTAATGCTTAGTGTTTGGTCCTTTATTATGGTCACATAACTTTATATTTATATGATTCCCTTGTTTGAATTTTGTAATTAATCCCAAAAATGTTGACTACCAAAAATATGAGATGCCCAATCAAATAGAAAGGACCCAAAAGATGTGAGAAAAATACAAAGAGGTTAAGGGCACCCGAGAGGGACATGGGTGCTTGGGCTAGCGTCTGCCCTGGTGGAGGCACTTGGTGTCGAGTGTAGACACCAAATTTTTGTCACACTCCCCTTGGTCCCCTTTAATTAATTAACGTAACATATTCACCTAACTATGACCCCTTACCCCACATTTATATTAATTTAATTACTTAGAATTGAATTAATTCTCATTCTCACACTATTAATTAATTTAGTTACTTTAATTAAATTAATTTACACATCACCTAGACACCTCACCAAGGACTTATTATTAGTCTATTAATTAACTATGACTAAGTTTCCACTTATCTTAACCAATTGGGACTTTGTCTAACCCTAACATTAAAGTCCTATTCCTTTTCCAACAACACTCCCTCTTATCTAAGCGTTAACCATTACTTTTGACCCGGATGGACAATAAAAGCACGCTGAAATCAACAAGGATTTGCTATTTTGGGTAAACCTAGGATTTCTCACCTTAACCGACGCCGGTTAACCCTCAACCGATGCCAGTCACCTTAACTGTCATCGGTTACCATATATATAGTTTTGCAACTTTTTTTTCCAAGGTTGGTCACTTCGAGTTTTGAAGGAGCTATCTATATTCTAACATGAATACGAGATTTTATTAGCATCTAGACGACATAATACATTCAACCATAGGCCCAAACAAGTACATGATACTCATCCATAGGCATTTGCATTCATGGGAGTACTCTAGGAAGCATTTCTGTAGCACCGACCACCAAGTTCTTCACGGATCAACCATTGCCATCCTTCACCAACCAGGCCTACAAATACAAGTGTATTTGACTTGCATCATTTATGTACTTACTTAATAGGCTCTTTATCTTTTTGATCTTTGGATCTTGTTCTTTCTGCATTCCTCCATCCCCACTTTCCTGCCAATCTACCCAACCTACCACCCACCACCTTTTGCCTCTCCGTAGCTAACTTTTAGGCATTCTTGAGCCTTCCTAGCATTTTTATGAGCCTAACCATCCTCCCTCCATTCTATATGCAATCACAGAGAAGCCCAAAACTATGCTTATTTAATTACCACAATTTCACCCTTACCGAGTGCGGTTATCTTAATCGTCGTCGATTTCTCCTCTTCACCGGCATTAGTCACCCGGATGACATTGGTTACTATCTCCCTTATCAATTTTCACTAAAATTTCCCTAACATCCCCAAAACCTCACGAACCTTACCCAAATCTGATACCTCACTTACAACCTCACCACAAGCCTCCCTAACTCTTTGTGCAGATACGAAAGAGCTTAGACACCCACTTTTAACATTTTTCCATTATCCACAGTAACTGATATTAGTTATCTTGAACCGACATTGGTCACACCCTGACTAGCATCGGTCTCAATGCAGTAAACTACCTTAAACCAACAAGCTTCCTAATCATCCAAAATCAACCCAAACTACACCAGATCTTACCCAGACCCTGTCTGTGACCCTCAGACCACCTACCCAACTGCAACCTGACCCAGGACCTTCACCAGTTTAATTATTAAAGAATTTAATTGGATTGACATTGATAGTAATCTGAGATACCTAAATCAAAACACTAACATTAGATTATCTTATTTGCATGTTCATTTATGTTTATTTATTTTATATTGAATATATATATATATATATATATATATAGTGGATATAAGTGGATTGACAACCGTCGAGGAAGTATCACACTTCCTGGATCTATCTCATGCTAGGAAATCCACTAACCTTTGTTATTAACTATATCTTTTGGTCTTTCTTTGCATTACAGGTAGTTCCTCCTAGCCAAAGGAAGCTCACACAATTAGTTTGGATTGGAAATCAAAAACACGTACACTCAACCTTCAACCATGTGACAACAAGTATTCCTCCTTGGCCTATTTAGGCTTTCATTGCATTTGTTCATTCCTAGGTAAAAATTGTGTGTTTATTTCCCTTTGAAAATTATTCACATTAATTTTCTTCTCTGGAATCTTCTCCTTCTTTCTATTGTCTAAAATAAATTATGATTTTGGTGCTTTAAAAAGAACACATCTTTCTTTCTATTGCATTGCATTAGTGAAAGAGAATTCCTCTTCTTGTTCTCCATTTGCTACATTGAATGTAATTGTGGATTTGGGCTTAAAAATTTGCATTTCATTCTGGTTTGTTGCATTGTAGCTCACATTAATTGAGGGAAACCTATATCGTTGGAAGTCATGCCCAGTTAATGGTTGACTAATTCAATCGTAGTTCACTTTGCACACTCTCTATACCAAACCACTTAAATAATTTACACATCTTCTTAAACATAATCCTACCTAGAAGAAGCTGTCAACGATCACATGATCAGAGTATTAATAGTGGATGCCTAGCTGGTTTCTCTGTCTAATCATTATCTTAGAGAAAGGACCGCCCCTGCCAAAACTTTAGTTGAAACCATCCTTAGTTCTTTTCTTTTCATAGGGTACCTTCTATCAAACCAAAAATATGTTCTATTCACAAGTCATTCCTAAATAGCATAAGCTAAAACATAAAATTCACCAATAGTATTTTCTTGTTTCTAGTTTTTGCTTGATTTGTGTTTTGAGTTGTGAGATGGTGTTATTCATTATTTTCTTCCTTTCACACTCCATAATCATATTTGGTGTATTCGACTATTTCTGAGTGTGTCAGGGTTCATCATTACCATACTCATGTTTCTGGGGTGGTATTTTATCTGATCTAAGTCACTAAATCCCATTTTCCTTCATCTTTTCAAATTTCACAGTGGCGTCGGTCCAGTGACCATCACTGGTTTACATCTGACCATCATCAGTTTACCTAACCATTGTCAGTTTCCTACTTTTTTGGGTTATTTCACCAAAACAACACTTATCACATTCCCATTCTTTCTAGGGTTTTAGATACATCATCATACCTCTGGACCTTTGAAATCATTGTCAAATCCAGATTTTGTCTCATTTTCATCAGTTATTACCAACAAGATTTTTCGAGTATTGGTCACCCTAACTGTCATCGGTCACCCTCTATCACCATCATCGAGTTAACCCAACCGTCGTTGGTTCCGTGTTTTAATTTTTTAATTAAAACAACGACTAGTTTTACCTCCCAGAATATATTTTCTCCATTTCCTCTATGCCGTTGTGTCATTTATAGAGATCAGATTACCAGGTCTCTGCTAACTCACATGGTTTTGAATCATAGCCAATCTAACGCCCCCATGTTCCACGTTAGCCTTGACCGCTCTGCCTAGCCCATTACCACCTTCCATCCTGTCACCTATAGATCCTACTCAGCCTATTTTCATCAGTACCAGTGACGAGGAGTTCATAAGACTCTTTGACCAAAATCCTGTTGCCTTACAATACTATTTAGCCCATTCATCTACTCGGGACTCATTAGGACAACTGGTATATGACATGCCTGTGTCCATTCCCCCTGCCCTTGCCCTCACTTCCACGTCAACTAATACTAGCTAGACCTTACCTTCTTCCACCTTACCACCTATGGTTTCACAACTTGACCCCACAACATCTATATCTGCTACACCTACAACATCTATCACACCATTGATGTCAGTTTCTCCCATGGTGTCAACCATTCCTTCATCAGCCACCTTGAGCATAGCCCCATTTACACCTGCCACCTCGTATATACCTATTGCATCGCAGCCACCCATGGTGTCGAAACCCATACTCCATTCCAAAACATCATCCTCTCTATCCCGTAGTCTTTACCTCCAATCACTACAAGAGTCATTACATCCACCCCACCTACTTACACATATCACCAATAACCCCTATCTCGTTTATCACCTATTCGGGATATTTTCCACCTGCATCTATTCCCCCTCACAATTTTTGTACTAAAACCACCATATACTGGGATGTCATCCTCATCATACATTCATCATCTACCCCCTTATACTATAGGGGGTGCCTAGTCATCACAACCTACCAATGACCTTATTAAAATGATGATGGAAAAGATGCAAACATTGGAAGCATTGGTTTTTGGCTCTCGTAACTCTTTGACATATGAAAAAATCTGCAATGAGCCCATTCATCCATCTATTCCCATTCATCCATACCCTACACATTGGGAAATGCCCAAATTCAACCAGTTCAACAATAAAGAAGACCCACAACAACACTTGCGGTCTTTCAAACATGGGTGTTATCTAATCGCTCATGATGATGCTTTACTCTTACGAACATTCCCAATGTCCTTGACAGGACTTGCATTGGATTGGTATAGTGGTTTACCTAGACATTCCATTTACTCATTCAACCAAGTGGCTCAAGCCTTCCTAGACCATTTTTTGATCAATATTGTCAAGAAGGTCACCATGACCGACTTGTACTCAACACAACAATACAAAGACAAATCTATCGCAGATTTTGTCACTTGTTGGCAAAGCCTCATCAACCAGCTCACATTCCAACTGCCTCAAACTGAGCTTATAGAGTTGTTTACTAGGGCTTGTGCTAGACACATCTCACCAACTCTCCAAGTTCAAACCTTTCACACATTCGACGAGGCATTCACCATGGCTAGAAAACTTGAAATCCGTGCCATAGAAGAGAATAAAATTCAATTGCGTAACAAAAATGTTGCATTCAAGTCAAACGATGCCTCTTCCTCTTCCAAACCCCAAAACAATTATTCCAAAGCCAAAGGATCTGCCAACGCGGTAGTCTTAAAATTTGTCCATCTCACCCATCCAATCAATCAAAGCCTACTTCCAACCTTTCTCCCATCCAAGATTTCCAGTTCAGGTGGGAGCAACGAAAGTACACTCCCATAGGAGAGCCCTATTCTTCAATTTTAGAAAAACTTCTAAAATCTAGAGAAATTTCTCTTCCACTCATCAAACCCCATACTGGTTTTGACCCCACTCGTCTATGTCGGCATGGTACAAGGAACATGATTACTGTAACTATCATCACGTTAAAGGTCATAGCGATGGTAATTGTATAACCTTCAAAAACATTGTCAAGAAATGTTAGATAATGGAGATCTCGTCTTGGACAACTGAACACACCGCTAATCAAAACTTGCATATCTTCAAGAAGTCATTTCCTAATCACACCCCATCATCTAACCAAACTGGAGAACCTTCGACTAATGAAAGTAATGTCTGTGAAGTTCATGTTGTTTTCGAAGTCATACCAGCCCTTCCTCAATTTCCTCCTATCCCCTCTATCAAGGAGATTCTTACATAAGATCCTTTACCCACAGAGGAGCCTGTTTCATCTACTCCTTTACCCATAGAGGAGTCTCCCTTATCTCCCCCTTCACCCATGAGGATTCGTAATATCGGCCGATGTCATTTCCCCACACACCTCTCAACCTAACAAACAACCCACGATGTTAACTCTCTTACCCACGGGAGAGTCATGCTCACCTTCCTCTCCCATTGAAAGAGGAACCTACCTCATCCCACTCATCATCTCCCCTACCCATCAGAGATCCTTTAGAAGCACCACTTGCACTGTTGGTGACAATTCCCCATTAGCCTTCCAGGATCATGTTGATTTTCTCTCGGCTCTCTTACCCATAGAGTCGAAGCCAACCAGTTCCTATCTCATAGACATTATTTACAGGGATTACCACTAAGTCAACATCATCTCCTCCTACAACAATGTCATTTTCACACTGGTTGACCACTTGGATTATGTTGATAATTCCATGCTTTGGGGATGCCTTCGAGATACCTTTTTCAACCCAAATGCAAATTTCATCTGCTGATACCTCCATGATTTATCCAAAGGTGTTTCAGACAACCAAACCAACCATGCCCATACTAGTCATAATGACCTCTTCTTCATCACCTTCGCCCACACCTAAACCCTTACCAACAATTGAACTTTCACCAACACCTAAACCTTTGTCATCACCCATATCTTCCCCCATGTCCGAACCATTACCACATTAGGTGTCATGCCGACATCAAGCCTAGCCCATCCTCTTGTCAAATTGGATTTAGCCACATCCTCACAATTTTGTGTAAAAACCATTCCTCCACCTAAAAGGAAGACCCAACCTTCTAAGGTTGGATACACCGGTTTTTCCTACTACCCTTCTTTCACCTTCACCACTTCCATCTATCCTAGGACCTCACCCATCCACCTTGGCCAAACAACCTCCTACCCAAGGTAAACTAAAAACACAACATCCCATCTCCTCATCATGAGCCTTTGTTACACCTAACTTACCTACACAACATACACCTTTTTTGTCACCTGCAACCTTTTTACCACCTATACCCACACCACTTCTAGTAGCCTTGTCCCTACCTATGGTATTCCCCACTCTTCAACCAATACCCTCCACCTTGCCTCTTCCAAAAACCTTCACCGCACCTCCATTATCACCTTGGCTAACTTGTCCCCTTCCACCATCTGCCTTCCCTTCTACATCATGCACTCCTTCTTTGCCTTTACAGAGAAAGTACAACCAAAGTTGAAAAACCAACTACCCTCTAAATAGGTAATCAAACCTACAACACCTTCTATCGCTAGTTCATCTACTACGCCTTTACCCAAGAAAGTACAACACAAACCCAAAACAATACTACCTACCAAACCAGTGGTCAAACCTATTCCACCTCTCGATTCCACCTCCCATGGCACCTCTCCCACCAAAATCACCCATACTCCCATCCAGACCCACACTTACCTCACATTATGATCCATTGGTAGGGTCGTACGCCAACATCTTAGCAAACCTTTTAGAGACTAATGTCATCACATTGCCACCACTTAGACCTTACGACCCACTCAAACCCAAACCAACAGGGTTTGATGATACCAAAATTTGTGCCTATCATCGTGTTTTGAGGAATGATGTAGAAAAGCGTAAGGCTCTAAAACCGTTCTTCTCTAACTATTTCCTCTGAAGAAAACTTTGACGACGATGATCTTTTAGACAAGGACCCTACTCCACCTTAACCTATCACCACACATCCTCATCCCTTACCTATTCAACAACCTTCATCTCTACCTCCACAAACTTTTTATCCAAATCTAACATTCGAGATGAATATGGTTTGCATAAGAGGGATAGCCAAAACCCCACCAAAATGTCAGTGCACCACACTTATTTCACAAAAACATTGTCCTTCATTCTATTTCCTGTCCTGTTACTATACCTATCATGACTCAGCTACTCCCTCACCCCATATTAATATGGTTAATGTTGCCACTTGCACCCAGAAAGACAAAGGAAAGGAGAAAATAACCAATCCATCCACCAATCCTGTGCCCAATATACTATCTGCACCCGTACCAAGACTCACCATTCAGGGACACACATACCCTATTTATGATAGGGTCACCTATCGTATAATGATCAAAGAGTTCCACCAATCTCCTCTCAAAATGTCATTGCACGAACTTGTCTAAACTCTCGAGTCTCACCGACAGGCCCTCATAGAGGTTATGTACTCTATCGATGTTTTACCTAATGACCCTACACCTATGGCCTCCATGATCACTTTGTTCATCATGTGGCCTCTCTAACAACTTCATCCCCTTCCTCTATACCCTCTATCACTCATCAAGTAGCCGCTCTCGGTTTCTCGATGATGAGATTGTACCTCACCAATCAAATGACTCGATCCTTCCTATTCATCTCCATCTACATTGATAATATACGTGTTCGACATGTTATGATCAAAGGTGGTGCCAACATCAACATTATCTCCTCCCCATGTGTATAACCAAATGCGCATCACGCGATTGCATGCATAATAACCCGATTATCTTTGCGTTAATTCAATGATGCCATAACTTCGAATCTTGGCACCATCATTCTCCACATTCGTGTGGGCACCCGTAATGTTCGAGAATTATTTTATGTCTTAGAGGGGAATTTCATTCTACAACTGTTCCTTAAGCGACCTTAGATCCGCATCATGGGTTGTGTTCCTTTAACCTTATCATGCTGTGTAAAATTTGAACATGAAGGACATAACTATACCATTCCAGTTGACCCTTCACCATTCAAAAATTATAACATGTTGTATAGACCTAGTGATGTCCTTATACCAGTTAAGGAATCGCCACCATCCCCACCTCTCCTTCACCAACGACCCCATCCACTAATGTTGTCGGTACCTCTCCCACACATAATTTTTCTATTCCCACTACCACCGCCTGCCTCGTAGCTAACCCATCCACTAACCCATCTACTTCTCAACCAACCAATGCTTCTTCTTCCAGTGATTCATCCATTCCCGCTACCCATATACCAACTACTGATCCCTTAGAAGGTGTTTTTCAACGTCTCACTGTGGGGGAGTACCGCCTGTACAACATCAACACATTCCTTACTTCTCAAGAGTATGGTAACCTTTTCCAACCTCCCGTTATGATCATCTCATAGGTGAGGTTTTCCCTTATGGTCCTCCCCACCTTCACACCAACTTAACGTATGGGGGACTCTATACTTTTACCTACTTGCCCGAGACACCTTCCCAAACATGACCATTTTCATCTAACCTTTAATATCTTACTATCCACTTCTTCGCTCACACCTTCCTCCATTGTTGTTCATGGAAGGGTTTTGGCTTTGGTTTCTATGACAAATGCCGCCATACTGTCTTCCCATGCACCACTCATAAACACAAAGACCACAGTGGTATTGGCTTTGCCAAACCATCTCCCAAGAAGGCTTGAGTCAAACTCATTGAGGACGATAAATCTTCTTCACCTCGTTCACCAACTTCACCACCTTCACCCATAGAGTCTATGGATCCAGAATCCATTCCTCCTAATTTTTTTTTCATGAACACCATTTCTTTGGGACCTCTAACTTATCAATGAGATGGCAAGGCTCCCTCTTCCCTTCCCTTCTTGTATCCTGACATGATTGATGATGATACACCTTCATTAGTGTCGTTGATGTCAGGATGATGAGTCTATTCTCACCTACCTTGGTGTATAAGATTCGTATATTCACTGGTTGTTACCTTCTAAGACACAAACCATGTTAAATGAATCGACCATCAAAATCAATATTAACACTCAGGACGACCCACATATTCTAAACATGGGCCAATATTTAGATGTTGTTGAATATGAAGCTTTTACTTCTCTCCTCTGGGATCATAACAACGCTTTTGCTTTGTCCTACGGTGATATGCATGGTATTGACCCAAACATTGTGGTCCATAATATCCTCACTATTCCTGAAGCCAAAATCGTGAAACAGAAGCTGTGGAAAATGCATCCTCGCATTTCCCTTCTTGTCAAAGAAGAATTCCAACATCTTCTTTGGTTTCCTTCATCCTACCCATTGATTATCCCCAATGGATCTCTAACATCGTTCTGTCACAAATACGAAAGGAGGACTCCACATTTGCACAAATTTATGTGACCTTAACTTGGATTGCCCTAAAGATGACTTTTCTCTACCTAATATTGACCAACTAGTTGATCTCACTGCCGGCCATGAGATGTTATCACTCATGGATGGTTTCTCGGGTTATAATCAAATATTACTTGCCCAAGAAGATCAACACAAAACCTCCTTCATCACTCCTTGGGGAACCTTATGCTTTCGTGCCATGCATTTTGGCCTTAAAAATTCTAGTGCCACATGTCGGTGGCTATGACTTATATCTTTCATGACATTATGCATCGCATAGTGGAAGATTACATTGATGATCTTCTTACAAAATCCGAACACCGGGTCGAACACCTTACTGTCCTTAAGGTCATCTTCGACCATCTCATCAAATATTATGTTCTCCTTCAACCCAAGAAGTATGTCTTCATTTTCCTTTCTGGAAAGCTCCTTGGTTTTATCGTTTCTTTACATGGCATAGAATTTGATCCTCGCTAAAATCAAGGTTATTCTTAAAATGCCTCCACCTAATAACCTCGTCAACTTCATAGTTTGCAAGGCAAGTTACAATCTATTTGTCATTTTATTTCACATATTTCTAACCGCTACCACCCATTTCATCATCTCCTCAAAAAGGATGTTTCCTTCAAATGGGATGATGAATGCCACAAAGCCTTTGATGACTTGAAACAATACCTCCTCCAACCACTGTGTTCATTCCACCTAAAGATGACCAACCATTTTACCTTTACATTTCTGCCACTAATCATTCCTTGGGTGCCATGCTCGCTCATCGTGACGAGCAACATAGGGAACAAATAGTTTATTATATAAGTCGTACACTTTTAGACTATGAAACTAGATACACTCATGCCGAAAAAATATGCTTAGCCTTAGTTTTTTTCGCCACTAAACTTCTCCATTACCTACTTAACCATAAAAATTCGTTGTCACTAATACTAACCCCTTACATTACATGTACGCCAAGCCCTATCAACATCAATGTGTTGCACGTTGGCTCATGCTTCTTGTAGACCTAGAACTTGAATTCATCAATCAAAAATATATCAAAGGAAAACCATTGTTGACCAACTCACAGACGCACCTCTCTTCAGAAACCAATATTCTAACTTTGATTTCCCAAATGAATCCATCGCTACCCTCTCTTTGGATGATACCATTTACCAGATGACCTTATTCTTTGATGGTTCCAAATGTTAGCATGGGGGTGGTGCCGGTGTTATCCTCATTTCTCTTGATGGTGAGCCTATGCCATTATCTTTCAAACTAGATTTTGATTGTACTAAAAATATTGCTGAATATGAAGCACTCGTATTAGGCCTTCAAACCACCATCACCTTAGACATTAAGTCAATTAATATCGATACAATTCCTAAGCTGGTTGTAAACCAAGTTAATGGTATATACCGAGTGTCATAACGAGATCTTTGTAAAAGTATAAACACCATGTTCACATAATTTTGACTACCTTTGAATGTTATGAACTTAGAACCACCCCGCGTTCCACTAATAAATTTGTGGACACCATGGCCTGCCTTGAATCTCAAATCCCCGCTTCACCCTCCAACTCAAAAATATTTGTCGTAGTATAAAGGGTGCAATCACCTTCCTATCTATTTCAAGACGTCAACCTTTTTGGAACCATTAAACTTGACCCACGTGACCTTTGGTATAAGAAGTTTTTGACTACCTTTCCCTTTTCATTTTACCTCCAGATCTTACTCACAATGGACAACGAGCATTTCTCAAAAGTGTATCTCGCTATGTCATCATGGGTGGTCTTCTTTACAAACATGGCTTTGACAGTATCCTCCTACGATGCCTTACAAGTTCTGAAATTCCCTATGCCATAAAGGAAGTTCACGATGAAATTTATGGAGGTCACTTTAGTGGTTTAGTTGTTCTGCTAAACGCATTCTCCGCCTAGGCATTCTTGGCCCACCTTAAACCGTGATTGTTGTGATTATGTCAAATATTTTGTGAAGTGACAAAAACATGCTAATCTTCATCACACACCTAGTCATGCCTTACAGGTCACATGAGACCTTTGGCCTTTCTCTCAATGGGGTTTAGATCTTGTCGGAGAGATCAATCCTCATTCTTCACAATGTCATCAATGGATTATTACATTTATTGAATACTACCCTAAATGGGTAGAAGCCATACCTCTAATTTCTATGAAAGATGAGAAAATATGTGAATTCATCAACCATCACATCATTTATCGCTTTGGTGTTCCTCACCGCCTCATCACTGATAATAGAAAATAGTTCAAAAATAAAACCTTACGGAAACTCTGTGATGCCTTTAGCATTCAACTCAGCTTTTCTTCACCTTATTACCCTTAAACCAATGGCCAAGATAAATCAACCAACAAAACCTTAAACAAAATTCTTATGAAAGTAGTTGATAATACTAGAAAGGATTGGCATATGCACATTCCTTTTGCCTTATGGGCTTATCACACTAGTATTCGTACCTCAACTACTGCCATGCCTTTCTCTTTGGTCTACTAGTATAGAGGCTGTTCTTCCTCTTGAAGTCTAGATTCTATCTCTTCGTATCTCACTCAAAGAGATGCTCAATGATGATGACTTTCACCAAGACTATTTGGCACAACTCGAGTTATTAGACGAATGTCATCTTAATGCTCTTGATCACCTCCAAATATACCAAAAATGTATCAAACGTGCCTATGATAAACGTGTCCATGAATGAACCTTCCAAGTCGGTGACCTTATCTTGAAGGAAAATAAACATGTAACAAAAGAGGAGAAAAGTAAATGGGGAAAATTTTCTCCTAATTGGCTTGGACCCTATATCGTTACTCATACCTATGGATCAGGTGCTTATCGTTTGTCTTCACTCGAAGGTAAACCTGAACCTAAGCCCCTCAATGCCTTGCATCTTCGACCATTCTATTGTTGAATCAAGTCCTATATCACATTCTGTCTAGTTAAAATGCTCATCCCTTGAGCACCATTCACCTTCCATTTTACCTATTTTAAGGATCAATGACTAAACAAGAATCATGTGATTACTCGTCACTTTTTCAACCTTGTCTTCAATATGAGTACCACGGATCTACTCATGGCATGATTCTCATGGATACTTTTTTCTTTTTCAAGATGGAATCCCATGGTCATTCATTCCTTAAACCCTCTCCTTCATAGTTAACCTCTGTGTGCTATGGTTTTGTCTTCAACACAAGAGCCTATCATTCTCTATAGTCTTGTCCATGACCTAAAAGTCCAAAAACAAAATAATTTCAAAAGTAAAATGGGATTCCACTCCTTGAGTCAAACTTACAAAAATATGACTCTCTCAAAAGGGACATCTACTATTTCTATCTTGTTGTTATAAATATTTGCTCCCTCAAAGGACAACTATACAAAACTAGCCATATTGTACATAGTCTATCATAAAAAGAAGACTATTCTTGCAAAAAATAAAATAAAATATTCAAAAGCTTCCTGCATCGATCAACTTCACAAAGACCTCAAGGATATAATCTACTCATCCCATATAGACTTCTCACATCGATCAGTCTATAATAACAAAAGAAAAAAGAAAAAGATACTTTTTTGTCATGGAATTTCCTATTTTGATCTTGAGTCTCTTGCCAAATAGGCATGTTGTCTCACACTAGGTTATGCTACAACCAAACTATTTTCACCTCATCACCTTTTTACCCTAATTTTCTGCCCACTCAAGGGACGTGTTGTAAATGCGACATTTCGTGATCATGTGACTTTCTTCACCCTTAGAATAGTGAATCATGCAACGCCTTTAGGGTCTTACGTTCATAAGCCCATCTTTGGTATGATAGAATTGTTATGGTTCTTGTCAATTAGGTGGATATTTTGTCACCTCTTACCAATCACCTTCTTCATTACTTGTTGATTATCCTATACAGGACTAGGCCTTTGAAACCTAAACTCAACCATGCCTAACTGACCTAAACTCAACCATGCCTAAATGACTTAAACTCAACCATGCCTAACTGACTTAGAATCAATTATGCCTACAACCTACCAACCCATCCTTCTACCTCATCATATTCTTCCCTAGCTTATGGGAGAACTACATTGGCCTGAGGCCCCTTTTCGTCGAGGCTATGTAGGCAACACTCCGAGGGCATGGGGCCCTTGGAGGTTAGCTCAACCACTCTTTACCCTAACCAATTTTCCCCCTTTTCTATTCACATGCTACCTTAGTTTTCCATTTTACACAAAACTGGGAAATTAAACACTCAACAAACATGCATACCTACCATTTTATCACATCATCAAAACATCCAATCCATCATTTCACATTTCCATGACATCAAATATTTGGAAATTTACACCACAACATACACATCACTTGGAAATTAAATCAAACCCAAAAACATGACCAAATCATGCCTAACTCACCTAGACTCCATCATGCCTACATAACCTAAACTCAACCATGCCTAATTGACCTAAACTCCACCATGCCTAACTTACCTAAACTCAACCATGCCTAAATGACCTAAACTCCACCATGCCTAAATGACCTAAACTCAACCATGCCTAAATGACCTAAACTCAACCATGCCTAAATCACCAAGATTCCACCATGCCTAAACTTGACTCCACCATGCCTAATTGACCTAAATTCCATCATGCCTAACTGAACTCGATGTAATCATGCCTAATTCACCTAGTTTCCATCAACAACACAATAACAATGGAAATTTAATCAAGTACATCATTCATCCAATAAATACCATCAACTATATAAATGGGAGAGTCTGTGTATCAATACATATATACACAGATACAAATATCTCAAATCGCTCAGATACAACCTCACTATTTTCGGCATGTAGGCTAGTATAAAACTCAAAATCACAAAACTCTCATATACAACCTCATTATCTTTGGCACGCATGCCAGTATAAATATCAAAATCAAAACAAATATCATATCAAGAGACTAATTGTCACCCCACTTGATATTTTCCAGGCTATTCTCACATGTCTCCTCCTTCTTACTTGTCTGTAGCCCTGCCAACATCTCTACACCCTCCATGGGTCTCGGTTTGGTCACCTCCTAGCCCTCACTCGGGCCTGGCCTCTAAAAACTCGTAACCTCACCCTGACCATGTCCACGGGCTTTACGGCCCCCTGTACTCCTTGAACTATGAGTCTTGGATCTCATTCTCTCACTAGTATGCTGCTCTGCTGGGCTCTGTACTCGGCATATAAGGGAACATCTATCCCGACAATCGTCAAGTGATCTTGACAAGAACTTGAACCTCGTTCAAGGAATCCCGAACCTCATCATCAATAATGTCTAAGGTGGTGCCATGGGTCTCAATGCAACATGTGAGCCCTTTCCTGCTATCTGGCCTCGGTTCCTATACTTGTGATCCTTTTCCTCCTCCCTGTATCGTGGAACCCTATCCCGCCACCACTTGCTTGTAGTATGGGACCCTATCCTTGGTCCTGTGGAGGTACTTTGCTTTGTAAGATGGGCCTGTAAGGCTGCTACATGTGTGCTATGCAATGGCCAAATGTCCTTATAAATGTGTCACCTACACACTGTAAGTGGACACCTAAGATCCATCACCATCTCATCCACGTGCGGGCACCTATCCTTGTGCCAAATGGGCCTGTAAAGCCATCACTTGAGCCTGTAGGGTGGCCACCTATGCATGTGCCCCTGTGAACCGACCCTTAAAACTTGTGATCTGCATCTGTAGGGTGGCCACCTACCTCTGTAATGCATCTCTCTTCACTGTGATCGTAGCAAGATTTGGTTGTCATGGGCTCGGTGGTGTTGCCCGTAGCTATGCCGCCACAATTGCCTATATCCATCAGTGACTCCTACATCATCAATTTTTATATCTACCACTTGTTCTTCCTACCCTGTTAGAACACTCAAACACGATGGAGACATGGGTCTCTCCACATCATCTCGACGGTACTATGGAAAAGGTGGGGGTACATCTTGTGGCAGCCCAAACTACCATCTAACTCTGTCTATAGGTATCATCTCGTGCTCACTAGCATGATGCCCCTGTATCCACCTCAATATCTGGAGCTCCTCTAACTCCTCTACCATGCCCCTGTACGAGGGATAGCCAATATATGGCCTCCACACAATATCAAATCCTAAAATCCCCTCCAACAACTACCTATAGTATGGAACATCATGAATCACCCTCGCCTCCTCGGCTTCCCACCAATTGGTACCCAACATCTGTATCCAACTCGGAGAAATCCACCCACAAACAATTCATGTTGTGGCAAACCAACAGGGTGCACACATATGATTTGCTTGTATGCCCAAGAATGTAGTAAAAAAGTGCAGCACATCTCGAATCGCCATAATCATATTCGGAAGCACTCCTATCGGTGCTTATGGGAATCTCCCACCCTCAAAATCTGGAAGAAAAAAACCCACATCCTCCATCATCACTACAAATAGCTTCATCTCTAGTGGGTAGGCTACGTACATATCTCCATAGCTCAGGCTCACACTGTGATACCTCAGCTCACCCATCGCCTCCCTAAAAACTGCCACTATCGGCTCCACCGATGCCTCAGAAGAAATAGAATATACTGGCTCCCCAACAATAGGAACCCACAGGATCTTATACATGTCCTCCAGGGTGACGGTCATCTCACCCATCGGTAAGTGGAAGGTATTGGTCATGAAATCCCATCTGTTGATGAGAGCGACCATCATACTATGATCTTGAACTATCCACCTATAACATTGGACCCCGATAAGTCCAACCTTGGTCATATGTGACCACTCCTCTGTGGTCACGCTAGGCTGCATCCATACCAATAGGGGTGGTACTTTGTCCTACATCCTAAGCTGATCTCTAGCCTACATCATCCAACACAACCATGTCAAGATTTGACTACCTCAAATCACATATTACCCAACAAACCATACCCAACCACATCAATCATACCTACCCCCTTTTACCTAATTCACCTACAAACCTACTAACCCTTATCATTATTACCCATTCTCTCGGTTCACTTCACCTACTTACCTATCCCGTATCGCCAAAATCATATTTTTACCCTCTTCTACCTACATTCATCTTCACCTACCCCTTCTTCACCTATTTTCCTTTCCTACCTAGCCTTTCTTACCCCTATTTACTCTCCACCTTAACCATCATCGGTTACCCTAAATGTCATCAATTTTTCTTGACCATTGTCGATTCCGTTTAACCGGTGTTGATCACCTAAGACCTGACTGATGCCAGCCAAAGCCAACCAATGTCACCCAAACCTTAACCGATGTCAGTCTCCGTCGTGACACCAAAAAATGAAAACCCATCCCCCATTATTAAAAATTCACAAAACAACCTAAAACTCTATTCCCACCCACCTAAACCTGCCCTAGCCTCATTCCCAACCCTATTTCACCTATGTATGTCATTCCCACCCTTCATTTCATTTCATTTTACTCACAAATTTACATTTACAACCCCCACCCAAATTTACAATAAAACCACATTTCCAACAATATTTTCAACCAAATGAGCAATTCAAATTGCCTCCTACCTCATCTTGGCACCACCTCTATGGTGGCACTTCAGTCTCTTTTCGGTGGACCTCCTGCATCTTCTCCCACCTCTATCATGCCGAAATCCACCTCAAATCTCTCATCCAATCAACTCACTCCGCTCGATCTCATGGACCCACATGCAGATAACCACTCACGTAATCGTAGCTAGCCAACTCAACTTGACACTTCGCGATGTCACTTTCCATGGAAGCACCACCTCTCTATCATTTTCATAAATGCCAACATATATGATTGTTTTTATATATGTAACATATGGCCTTTGTTATGCGCACGTGTACAACACTTTAGCTTCCCTTGTTTGAGACCTCCATTATCTTTTCTCATTCTTGTTTGTGTGTGTGACACCTTTGTGTCTCTTATATGTGGCACGTGTTATTTTCTATGACTAATATATGTGACATTGTTTGATGTACTAGTATGCTTCGTGTTTGTTTTCAAGTATTCTTATTTTCTTTCTCTTCGTGCCATGGTTTTACCACACACTCTTTTCCAAGAATAATATCTCTATGGTGGTCACCCTTCAATAACATTCAATGTGGTCCAATGCTCACAATATTCTACCTCTGACATAGACACATTTCACTTCTTTTAAGTTGACCAATTTAGTACACATCTCACTCACCTCAAAAGAGGGGGCATTCAGTGGGGTTATCACATGAATATCTATGTGATTTAGGCACACCAACATAATATAGGATTTAAAACAAAATGGATCAAAGAAAAAATACAAAAGAAGATGAATAGTTACAAATCATGATTATAATTTACACAGGGGACAAAACCATCCATCGGGGATGAAACTACCAGACATTACTATTTAGGATAGATGGTTTCATCCTAGGGAGTTTCTTAGTAGCAAATTTAGAATTTTTTGGAACATAGACATTTTTTACAAGTTTCTAATATAGGTTTAAGGACAATTGGAACAATTCAGGACCAAATTTTACTCAAATTTAGAATAGAATTTCAGAATGAGGAGTACTTCATTCCCTTTCAAATTTGTGCATCTTGAGCATCTTGAAAATACTAGGTATGGGTGTCGAGGCCTCCTTATTTGTTTATATTCAACATGACATAATTGATACATTGGGACATCACATGGTGGGGGCATGAGTATACTTCATTTCCTTTTGAAATTGCACTCATACCTCCACCATTGAGACTTAAATCCATCTGCAATGGTGTGGGAATGTGGGTGGAAGATTTTTGGTGTGACTAGAATCCCTGTGATGCTCTTCTTCCTAATATTTTTGGGATGGATATACATCTTATGACACCCTTCATATTTTTTACAAGGTTCTTTAGGGTGACTAGAAATCCTTGTGACACCCTTCTCTAGTGTAGGGTCAAATGACGATAATTTCCTTTTAGATTTGCATTATGTATTAACAAATTATGGATTGATCACCCCAATCCTTGAGAGGATTAGTTTCAATACATCTCTCCAAGCACTTCATTAATGGACTTCTCATGGGTAGAAGAAACAAGCGTACTCCTTCCTTTCTTTGTTCACTTTTCAAATTTGTAAGTTTCAATTTCAAATTTCAAGTCTTAACTATATTTTTAAATCTAGGATAAAGATCAATTATTTCTATGGACATTGACTACAATAGAGTAGGTTTCTCTATAAATATTGTGTCAACACTCAAACGGATCTAGAACCTCAAGAAAATACAAAGTGTTTTTATGTGCATATTTATCTCTTTTTGAAGAAAACAAATTTAATTTTCTAGTTTAAAGAGGGGGCAAACATAGACACCTATATTTGGAAATTTATCACTTGATAATGTTAGTATTGGGTTAGTCCCTAAATCATGACTTATACAAACATTTTGAGTTTAATATCCTATTTTTATCCTTATTAAATGACTTGCTCTCCTCTTTTGCACTACTCGTTCACAAAAATTATTACATTAGCCCACAATAATTTAGAACTTCCAAGTGTCATGCCTAAATATTTCCAGCACCTTTATCCTTATCAATACAAGATCGCTAAATAAAGACCAAACTATAAAATTGTTTGGTTTGAAAGCTGTGGTTTCGTCCCAAGCCACCCAATGATCATTTTATTAGTTGATATATTTATTGAGTTGGTATTTTTCCTATAGGTTAGCCTTAAGACAAAATTAAACTTAAGAAATCCTATATTAGTAAAGGAAATGTACTCATTTACTCACTTGACACTTTCAAGAGCTCTACTTGTAAAAATCAATCAAAAATCACTCCAAAGTATCCTAAATTTCCCTAAAGGAGCACCACATATTATGAACAACTCCCATATAGGTTGAAGTAGTCCTAACCATGATCAAGAGTTTATCTTCTCAAATTACAATACTTCAAAGCTAAATTAAGCATATACACATGAAGCCACAATAAAGAATTTTCAAGTGAATGAGTTACCAATTTTTTTGCATCCATATAGATATTACATCTCTAGATGGAGAACTATGCATGATTTGAGGCCTCTTTGTAGTAGTACCAACATAGGTGGTGTATGGATTGTACTTGAACCCTACCACTAACCTCTGTGTAGGGCCTCCTACCCATGATTAGGGTTTGAAGTTATTTGGGTCATAAGTAGGGTTTCACACACTTGCGAGACTCGGGATTTCATAGATAGGCATATCCTCAATGGTCACATAGGAACAAAAATTTATACAATGCAAACAAATCAGTGTACAAAACTTCCAAACAAGTATGGAACCTCAAATGGTCCCTTACATAAGTAAAAGTTTCATCCTTCTCGGTTTGCACTTCCGAAATAGATTCAAAGAAATCATAGATCATTTATGGTCTTTTCATCCTTCTACCACAACTAGATCAACTTCTAGAGAAACAAAGAAACTAAGTGCATCTCCCTTGTGTCTTGTTTCATTTAGCACTTGTTTTCATCATAATATTTTGATTTTTTAAATATAGGTATATCTTGATATACACAATGACATTAATTTAAATTATTATATATATATATATATATATATATATATATATATATATATCCTATTTTGATCCCTAATCAAAAGTGTGGTAAGTAACACACATTTATTTTAGGTTAAATAGTTAACAAACAATTCCCTCTTAGCATCATTTACCCAATCATACTATTCCAAGTAATTCCATTTGGCATGTCCGAAAGTGCCAATCTGAACCCTATTTCTTCTTTCTTAGAGTTAATCAAATCTAATAAGTTTATCCCTCTCCTCCATTATGTGTTCCATTATTGGTCTAATTGGTTTGGTGAAAGGGTCTCACGTATTCTTCCATTTGTGTGCCCTAGTTTCAGGTATATTTCCCCATATTCTTCTCTTTCCTTTTTTAAGCTGTCTTATCATCTTCACGATTTAAATTTTAAAACTATTTTCCCCGCTTTTGAATTTATCACTTAGATATCCATTCTCTCACTTTATTGTTTTTGTTTGAGATATGGATGGTTGAAGAGTGTTTTCAATGAATCTTTGGTCCCCTTATTACTATCAGTTTTTGTCGCCTAAAATTTTTCCCATTCAAATGCATTTACTCTTGTTCCATATGATTTTTTATCTTGTCGAAGGAAGGTATATTGCTTTCATCTTCTCAATTAATTTTTTTCTCAATCAATAGTAAAACATTATTTTTGCATCTATAATTTTGTCCATAGTTTCAAGAATTTTTTTATTTTATATGAATTATAATTGATATTTATATGATATTTGTTTGGAGGATATACCCCCTTCCTTTATTCTTCATGAAAACAAGACAACTATAAGTCTAAAAATCCTCATTTATCTGCAACCATCTAATATATTGTAGGCATCACTTCAAAATTTAATGTGCCTATCAAGTTGATTTATTTGATATTTTTGGGCATTATCCATGTTTATTTGTTTTTATGTGACTCCATTGAAAAATTCTCAACCCCTTATACACCATTCCCTTCTCATATTACTCGCTTCAAAAGAGGTATGGATTCTTCTTCAACACGCAAAATTACGGTCAGAACTAAGGGTTTCTCGACCGATGTCCATATAAGTGTGACAAAACAACATTTGGCTTTGGAAAAAAATCATAAAAATGGACAAATAATACACCAATATTCATTCATGTGTTTCGCAAAGGTTCATAGATTATGACATCAGAACCTGCAACAAGTTATAGTCTAGATTATAACATATGATATAACTAAGTGTTCAATTGAGAAATATGCACCATACAAATATTTAAGAAAATAAGAGCCATAACATAGGAATTCCATAAGGTAATTGGAATAAATTGATCTATATCAAAATACGAGATGGGAAAAAGGAACTTATATTGAAATACTTTCTATTAGGATCCAAGATCAACCTTCTTACAATTAGGATTACATAGATTTATTAAAAATATGGTGATTGGTGAGTTACCAGTCCTTTCATCTCTTTTATATATTTAAAGGTTTTTCATATTATCTACCTATGCACAAAAAAGATATACATTCTAGCTTTTTCTTATATTAACTATCTACATACAAAAGGATTGTGGATTTTGATTAAGCAAAATGTTTATTTATAAATAAAATAGTACCTAAATTTGATTATGAATGTAGCAATAAATGAATAAGCACTTAAGTAAAAAAATAGACCCAAGAAAATAAGTATATAAGATTTAAAACCCTAAATGAAAATGAGGAATTAAAATGACTTAGTTGTCTCACAATTAATCTTGGGTTGTGTTGAAGTGACATGATTGTAAAATCTGAAGTGCGAGACTAACGTAATAAAACCAAAAAAATTCGAGAGATTGACAAATATGTTTGGGGTGCCTGGAGTAGGTCGAGGTTCTTGCGGGTCTTTGTAGATCAGTTTTGGGCGCGCTGAATCGTCAAAAACCTCAAAAAATATCTTTGAATGGTCATAAGGTGTTTTTTTCCTTCACTTATTGTCGTTAGTATGTCACACAATGATCACCGATGTCACCGATAAAGCTGTGATAAATAATTGACTTGCAAAATCTCAAGAGTGCATCAAATCCCAAAAAGAAAAGAATACAAATGAGGGGTCAAACTGTCCTTAGCTATCAAATGAGTGATCTTACGACTAAGTGCTACACTACATTTCAGACCCAATGTAGTTCTATGTGTGTGTGTGTGTGGAGAGATTGTGCCCTAGGTGGCTCATGTCCGCGTTGCACTTGATAACGAACAATAGCTAGATGTAGAAAATGTAGATTGATGTGTTCATTGAAAAATGAAATTCCCCTCCTATGAAGTGTATGTAGAATAATGCAATCCCTTTCCCTTGCATGGATGCTAGATGGATGCTTGAATTCTCTTGATAATGGCCTTTGAATTCAACCTTAGGTGGTGATAGCTAATTCTTAGTGCTTGGTCCTTTAATATGGTCACATAAATTTATATATATGATTCCCTTGTTTGAATTTTGTAATTAATCTTGAAAAGGCCAACTACCAAAAAAATGAGATGCCCAATCGAATATAATGAACCAAAAATATGTGAGAAAAATACAAAGAGGCTAAGAGAACTCATAAGAGATGGGGGTGCTTAGTGCTTTAGTGTCCTAGATGGGCGCGGTGTCGAGTATAGACACCAAATTTTGGTCACACTCCCCTTGGTCCCCTTTAATTAATTAACGTAACATATTCACCTAACCATGACCCCTTACCCCACATTCATATTAATTTAATTACTTACAATTGAATTAATGCTCATCCTCACGCTATTAATTAATTTAATTAAATTTATTTATACATCACCTAGACACCTCACCATGGACTTATTCTTAGTCTATTAATTAACTAGGACTAAGTCTCCACTTATCTTAACCAACTAGGACTTAGTATAACCCTAACATTAAAGTCCTATTCCTTCTCCAACAACACTCCCACTTATCTAAGTGCTAACCATCACTTGAGACCCGGATGGACAATCAAAGCATGCTGAAAATAGCAAAAACCTAGGATTTCCCACCTTAATGAGACATTTGGTTAACCCTCAACCGATGTCGGTCACCCTAACCATCATCAGTTACCATATATACATTTTTGTAACCTTTTTTCCCGAGGTTGGTCACTTCAAGTTTTGGAGAGAGCTATCTGTATTCAAACATGAATAAGATATTTTATTAGCATCCAAACGACAAAATACCTTCAACCACAGGCCCAAATAAGTATCTCGATACTCGTCCCACGAGACATTTGCATTCACGGGAGCACTCTAGGAAGCATTTCTATGGCAATTACCACCAAGTTCTTCATGGATAAACCACTTCCATCCTTCACCAATCAGGCCTGCAAATACAAGTAAGTGTATTTGACTTGCATCATTTCTATACTTACTTAATAGGTTCTTTATCTTTTTGTTACTGGATATTTTTCTTTCCTACATTCTTCCATTCCCACTTTCCTAACAATCTACCCAACCTACCGCCCACCACCTTCTACCTCTCCGTAGCTAACTTTTAGGCATTCCCGAGCCTTACTAATATTTTTATGAGCTTAACCATCCTCCCTCCATTCTCTATACAATCACAGAGAATCCCGAAAGCAAGTTTATTTAATTACCACAATTTCACCCTTATCGACGCCGGTTACCTTAACCTTTGTCAATTTCTTCTCTTCATCGGCATCGGTCACCCGACCGACATTGGTTCTTGTCTCCCCTATCAATTTTCATCAAACTGACCCTAATGTCCCCAAAACCTCACAAAACCTTACCCAAATATGATACCTCACCTACAACCTCACCACAGGCCTCCCCAACTCTTTGTGTAGATACAGAGAGAGTTTAGACACCTAATTTTAACAGTTTTCCATTATCCACATTAACCAATATCAGTCACCTTTAACCGACATCGGTGACACCTTGACTGGTGTTAGTTTCGTGCACAGTAAATTACCTTAAACTAGCTAGCTTCTTAATCATCCAAAATCAACCCAAATTGCACCAAATCTTACCTAGACCCTGTTTGTGACCCTCAGACCACCTACCCAACCTACAACCTAACTCTGAGAGCTTCACGGTTTAATTCTTATAGAACTTAATTAGATTGACATTGATAGTAATATGAGATACCTAAATCAGAACACTAGCATTAGATTCTTTTATTTGCATGTTCATTTATTTTATATTGAATTATATATATCAGTGGATTGACAACCGTCAAGGAAGTATCACACTTCCTGGATCTAGCTCATGCTAGGCAATCCACTAACCTTTTGCTATTAACTATATCTTGTGGTCTTGCTTTGCATTACAGGTAGTTCCTCCTAGCCAAAGGGAATCTCACACAATCAGTTTGGATTGGAAATCAGAAACATGCACACTCAACCTTCAACCACATGACTACAAGTATTCCTCCTTGTCCTATTTACCCTTATCTATTTCATTATCTACTAAAATTTGGTGAAACATCCAAACTCAAAGAAATTGAAGGGTTGGAGGTTAGACCAGGAAAGAAGGTGTGTAAGAGAAAAAGTGGTAATAAAAATAACTAAAGATGGCCAAAGACATGGGTTAATTAGTACTTTTCTTACTTAGGAATCATATGAATATTAGTATGTGATCATGACTAAATAAATACCCAAAGTGCATGATTTAGTGTCTACATTTTCCCCACTTTATGTTTTTGAGAGAATGCTTGATAACATAAAGTAGATAAGAGATGTGTACCTGATAACCATGTAGATCAATGGTGAAAAGCATGCCGAGAGACAAGAAAAAGTGTGGAGTGATAAAAATGTGAAGTGTGGATGCTAAAGAGGAGGAAGTGAAAAAGTGATGATGATGACCCTAGGGTAAGAGTGTATGTGTCAATGTCATGTTGTACCTATTGTTGATGTCGATTGCGGTGATGTGTTGATGTGTGATTGTTGTGGATTGATGTGACTACTGCTTTCCATAAGGACGGACTTGTAAAAGAGAAGAACGAACTAGTAGTAAAATACACATGTATATGATCAAAATATGTAAGAAAGTATGTGAAATGTGAAAAAGGAACATGTGCACTTGATTCGTGATGAGAAAAGAGTGTAGAAAGGATCCTAAAGATGATGTAGAAGAATGAGTTTTTGGTGATCTCCCGATTTGCGCCAACTGTAAGTTTTTTGTACGATCTCATGCCAAGAACGGAAGAAGTGTAGGGAGAAAATTCTGGTGTCATCCTCCAACCTTTAACTTCTTCCTGAAATGTAGAACACCACTATAAATGGTGTGTAAAAATCTGATCCGGTTCGAACAGTTCGATCCAACGCGAAAGTATAAAATGTTGTGTAGTGCATGCATGCCGAGTGCTAAGGATTGTGTGCCCTATAAAAGCTTCTGTGTGAAGTGAAAAAATTGTGATGAAGTGGAAAATACGTTTTAAATTCCCCCTAGTCACATGTGTCCAGGAAGGGTCAAAGTGCGCTAGGTGCTATTATTGTCTGGCCTAAGCACTAGTGTTTGTGCTATGCTAAGGACCCAAGTCAAATTTTGAGCCTTTTTAAAGACTGAATGTTTTGTTATACCATTAATGTGTTGTTTAAAGCGTGACTATAGATTTCTGTATGGGGTGACTAATTTTCCCAAATGATGCCCCCCTTATTTGGGGTGTATACGAAGTCACTGAGGAGTATGCGGCCTAAAGGAGGACCAACCATTTTGCTGAGATGATGCCCTGCAGGGGGAAATGAGTGTTCTTGGTATAAACCAAGTCACATATAAACAAAGGGGCTAGAAAACAAGTGTTACTTTGTAAGAAAATACAAATACACATGTAGAAGACAAGATGTAGGATAAGAAAACAATATGTAAGCGAAGACAAAAGAAGACAATATGTAAAAGATAATGTAGACTACAAAAAGAAGGTTTCAAACATGGTACATCACTTAAGATGTCGCAAGAAAGTCAATGTTGTAGTAACCACAAGCATACAAACAATAAGAGTACAAGCTAGACATAGGGAAAAGCTCGCAAATAATGACAATCTATGATCAGAAAAGAAAAAAATAATGCAACAAATAGCCGTGGAAGAAAATAGACCTGCAAAAAATTGCTGCACATGAAGCACCCATTAACATGTTAGAAAGATATAGAGCATGTAAAATTATGAATGATCCGATATATTAGTGTGCTAGTAGAAATAAGAAGTAGTATGAAATGAAACAATAACACTTGAAAGAATGTTAAAAAGTGGATGCCCCTAAGAGCCGTTGTGGATTTGGTAATAGGTGTTGTGAAAAGAATCCATGCTGCGTGTAGAGATATGTGAAAATCCAGCAGTAAAAACTAGAAGGAAAGTGAACTTGCATGTGTATATGATAAAGATAATGACATACAAGATATCTATCTAGCATGTGTAATAAAGTGTACATGTAAAAGCATAAGTAAACAAGAGTAAATGTGACCAAGATATGCAATATGTTGTGGATGAGATGGAATGGAATGTAGAGTGAATGATAAGAGCAACATGCACCCCGAGCGAGTGTGAATTAGTATGCATGTGATGAGGTTCATGTATGAATTCTCCTCAAAGCGATCAAGAATGAACCGTAGAGAAAGAGTGCGTCATCGGGAAATGGTATTAATGTGTGCTAGAAATATATGATTGTGAAAGAGTGTGTGAAAGAGTGTGGTGAGGTTAATTTTAGATTGAAACCCTCAACATTTGAGTATGAACTATGAACTAGAGTGCATTATCGGAAATGAACACAATATGTAGAAGTAGATGCGAGAAAGATATAGCGTGAATGTGTAGTGTGAATAATGCATATAGTATGTGATAGATGTTGTGAGAAAGAGGTGGTAAAATGTGTGATGTGTAAAATGTGTAATGTGTAGTGTAGTGTGTAGTGTGTGAGGTTCATGTGTATAGTATGCCCTCAACAGTCAAGTGTGAACCAAAGCACGAGAGTGTGTCATCGGGGAATGATGATACAAATGTATCAAGATGTGTATGATGAATGTAGAAGACTAGATGTGACATGTGTAAGATGTAAGAGAGTTGATAATGCTAGAAGGTGGGGGAAGATAACAATGGATGGTGCCCCCATGTGTGTAATCATGAATATGCTAAGCGACGAAAGTGAAGGATGATGTTCCTCCACCCAATGCTTACAAAGGTAAAGGTGTGTGACCATGCTCTAAGACGGGTAGTGTATGAGACATATGTTGTATCGGTGAACATGCATGAGACCTATGAGATAATGGAGACCTAGGTGAAAGAGACCTATTTGGAGCAAAATGTGGAGGTGAAGAGAAATGTAGAGGTGATGGACACCTATGTGAAGCAAAACGAGGTGGTGATGTATACCAATGTGAAGGAGTTGTCGAGTAATGGACCTAGACTGATGTGATGGAATAGTAGACCAATGAGATTGTGTACGAATAGGCGAGCTAGGAGCATATTGTGTTTTAGACTTGATAGGATGTGGGGACCTAGATGCTCTAGCAAGTGTGATGGAAACCTAAAAAGGAGGTTGTGACCATGGTGTGGATGGTGGAATACCATTGATAATGATAACTTTCCTATTGTGAATGAAATTTAGACATAAACAATTCATGGAAGTGATGGCATGATTTGCATGGATCCAGGGGAGACATACGTACCAAAAATTGAAGGGTAATGTACTAGCAAAATGATGTTAAACATGCCCCAATGATGATACAGGTCACCTCACAAGGTGTTCGGATCCAAAAATCTCACAAAGTATATGTTAGCATCCCAAATGCTTTATTCATGTTCCTTGTGCTTTGTTTTATTCCTCTGCCCTTCATTTCTTAGCATTTTGACCTTTAGTGACGAAACCACCACCATGGCAGGGAGGCGGTCCTGTAACCGCCACCCGATTAGGGCGGCGGTCTTGTAACCACTGCCCGCTCGGTGGTGGTGGTCCATCACGCGTTTTCCAAAGACATTCTTTTGATCACGATTGGCGTAATTTTTAACTTTCACCAGCTTTTCTCCACCGCCTTAGCTTGTATTAATGTTTTATGTCCCCTGGAATAGTGTTTCTCCATTGTTTAATGGTAAAAGAGTTCTAATAGGAATCACCTTTGGGTGAATGTGAAATCTATAAATAGCCAACTTGTTTTCAAGCAAATGGCCCCTCAAAACTACCTCTCAATTTCTCATTTTCCATTGTTTAGTCTCTCAATTCTTGCTTAGAGTTCATTTTGTTTTCATGTTTGCATCCATGCTAGTTTTTCCTTTACTTTCAGAAGCCATTCAATCTTCTTGCTTCAGTCTTGTTCATAGCTGTTCATACAAATTAGTTTAGAGCAGAGTAGTGTCAGTTATAGATTACATCCATTAGAGTTGCAGGTTGTGTTCTTCACAGAAGGTGGATTCTAGAATCTCTCGGTACTCTTGCGTTGTATTCCCATAATAAATCCCGCTAGGAATTACATATGCCAAGCTCTGTCTCTTGCGTTGTCCCTCTCCTACTCACATTTTATTCGGTCTATATCCAAACTGCCATTGTTCGAATACCTATTTTTGTTGAAGCTAGCATATACACGCTCTTCTGGATTTACGTGAACATGAAGGAATTAGGAGATCATTCTGAGGGGACAAAGTCATACACTCTTTGGATTCGCCTTCGTTATGTAAATTCTAGGTTTTATCTGTCAAATTTCTAGTTAAAATATATCAAATAGAGTAGTGAAACATTTCATTTCAGTTAAATTTCATTCTCGATATTACTAGGGAAGCTGTGGGGATTGATAGTTTCTGAGAAACTATGATTCATTCCTCACTTCTAAGGTAGGATCGAGAATCTTTCAATTAAGTTAATCAGCTATCTAGTTATTTAGGATAAACTCACAATCGCACTTGTGCAAGTAGCTTACTAGGGCTACTTTGTTTTAATTTTGTTATTAGATTAGTTGTCATTTTTTGAATATATTAGATTAGTTTCTCTTTCAATTCCATTCAAAATCTTATAAAAAATACAAAATAGAAGAATATATATATATATATATATATGTTGTAGATATATCTTGCATAGTTAGTTTATTTCATTTTAGTTAGGCTTATATTGATCTTGTATGACAATCACGGGACCTAGGAGCCCGGGAATACGTTTTTAGCCAAATGTGCCTCAACCAAATCACATTGCGGTAATAATTGACATAGACCAAATTATCAGAATTCAGGTCTTCCAAACAACAACAGACATACAAGAAATCAACACGTTAAGAGGGTTAAACATAGAAGACGACAAAGTGCACATGTTTTGGTCAAGTCAGCCAAATTATAGGCTACCTTGATAGATATTTGTATGACTGTAGAAGGACCTGAAAGAGAGAAAACATTGGGTTGTGATCCACTAGTCCCACTGACCGAGATGGGGAGACCTCCTCGTTGATATAGACATTAGCTTACGTATCCAAGTTGCCAGAACACTTGTTAGATACTCGAGAAAATCATGCAACTTCTAGTTCTAAATGTAGAGGCCGAAAAGGCATACGATTATTGGATACTCGGGATCAAGAAGAAGGGATTGATTCTTCACATGACCATAGGAGGTCCACAACAACCATGAACTTACGGTTGTGATCCAAAGGTCCCATAACCCAACAAGCCTACAAATCAATCCAACGTTGATGTTGGTTTGTGAACATTAGTGTTTAGATCCTCTCCACTCCCACTAGACATTATCACACAACTATCATTATTAAACATAACAACTAATCAAGCTAAAGATTTCTGGACTAGACTAGAGAATCATCCATAAAACACCAAAAGATCCACTACATATTTAGCCATTCCATTTTCATGACCTTGTCGGGAGATATATACGAAGCACCCACAGGTTATCTTCCACGTATCCCACAACCCATAGATCGGATCATGACAGAGCTCGATATTGATTGGAGCCTTCGAGCAGCTATCCTCACCAAACAATCTATCACATTGGTTCAGGTTAGGAGGGCCTTCTTTGCCTTAGATTCACAGATCCCGCCATTGTGTGTTGAAGACATAAGATTACCTAACTAGCTTATCTGCATCTCGCATGAATTCCAGACCACCAGATGTCTTGGCACGACCTCGAGAGGCCGGGTACAGGGAAAGTCACTTGTCGATTATCATCCTTGCATGTCACTTTTCCGTCAAATGCACGAAATTGGTGAACCCAACGTGAACCTTCCTACCTTCTGGTTCGGAGTCTTATTTCTACTTTTTCTTCCAATTAGTATACTTTTCATCTTTTCCACCTCATTAGCCTTCACATCGGCTTCACCAACAAAAATGGTGAACCTGACGTGAACAAACAACTATTTCATCTTACCTACCTCATTAGCCTTCACATTAACTTCACCCCCAATATTGGTGAACCCGATAATGACGGAACAATTTTTTCACTTTCACACTCTTCTTTCGAGTTTTATCCATCTTCGCTTCTTCCCATTATTCGTGGGTATTCATATACCCCGAATATGTCAAGATTTGATGCATATGGCAGGCCTCTCCTAGGTCTTGAAGCATACTACGATCAACCGAAAAGAAATAGGAAATGCCCTTGGTGATACTTGGTAGGGAAACAATCAATTCATAGTTGGGTACCATATGCCTATACAACCTCAAGGTATACAACAAACACCACTAAGGAAAAATATCGTGTCTTCACCAAATGAGGTCATCTCAGTCTTAGTTGAGAAGGTTAGAGGGTTGGAACTTGCTCGAGCAAGTCAAAATTCACAATTAATGCAGGCAGGAAATTCCAATCCTCCACATAATCCTAGCCAAGAAGACCTCCTCACGGGAATAGGTACGTTTGGCATGCCTCCTCAAGTATTCACAACGAACGCCAATTAGAACCGTGTTTTCTAATGCCGCTCCAATGGAAAATGTGATACCTCCGATTTAGTAAAAATAATCCATTCTGAACAATGCTCCTTCATACCTAAACATGTATTCCAAATTACCACAGGGAGATATTTTTTCTTCTCCCGGCATGTTCGCTCAACCACAGGGATTTCCTTATGCCCCTACAAATATATATGCTACACCACACCAACAACCCATTCCACCTCCCCCTTAGCAAGCACCATCAATGGTCGAAACTTATGCGATAGGGACTTATTCAGAATATTTGAAAGAACCTTTAGACTTCACTATTCGAGCGTCATGCTTCCAAGACCTCTCCCTGATCTACCCAAGTAAAAAGGAGAGGGAGACCCAAATGCACATATTAAGGCCTATGCCACGGCTATTCGAGAACTGCTCCCTTGGGATGGAGTTGTTGCTAAAATATTCCTTAAAACATTAGAGGGTATCACCCTTGATTGGTATTACAGAATACCTGAAGCCTCAATACATTCATTTAAACAACTTGTTTCAGAGTTCATCAAGGCATTCAACATGAACAAATTGTTGAGAACATGAATTAGGGAATTCTTGCATATTAAGCAAGAACACAATGAATCTGTTGCTCATTTCATCCAAATATGGTGTATAGTCCTCTATTCTTCAGCAAGCGCTCCAAACATGGATCAGATGGAACTATGTGATTTATTCCTTCATTCTCTCAGCAAAGAGATAAAGG
This sequence comes from Taxus wallichiana var. yunnanensis, assembly GCA_018340775.1. Lineage (NCBI taxonomy): Eukaryota > Viridiplantae > Streptophyta > Pinopsida > Cupressales > Taxaceae > Taxus > Taxus wallichiana. The sequence goes on along the minus strand of CM031244.1, from coordinate 225,156,269 downwards.
AAGAAGTCTAGAAGTTCCCACTAAGAACTTATGATGAAGTGCTCGAGAGCGCTCTCCGAATAGATCAAGCTACGATAGATAGCGGTCGCAAGACATATGGAACAAATGGGAGGTTAATTGTCCCCAACCAAAACACTACAACTTATCCTACTACCACAAATGCCAATCAAGGACCTAAAATCCTTAACAAAAACTGCAGGGTGACAACAGATGGAGTGACTGACCAAGCAAAAAAAGCAAACGTTGTAAATGTTCCACCACCGATTAATAATCAATGAAACAACAATTTTACCCCAAAAATTAACACGGTGGATTTTAATCATCCCCAACAACAACAACAACAACAACAATGACAATAATAGCAATGGCAGATCCAAACATAGAATCCAAGTCAAAACTCAACTAGATATCAAAACCAAAACCAAAGAGAACAAACACAAAACTTTAATCCCGATAGTCAACATTCAATCAGAATTTTGGACCACAACACATGCCAAACCAACAACCTAGGAGTTATAATCCTAACTCGTACTATGGTTTCCATAAAATTTGAGGCCATGATACTAGGACTTACTGCGATTACAATAAGTTCATGCAACGTCTGCCAGAAGAACAAAGACAACTCTTCATAGATATGTTCTTAATAGATTCTATAACACCTATCCCAAATACTTTCACAGGCGCAGTCTCCCCTCAAAATACACCTCTTAAGATCTTCAATGATCCACTTCCAAATCACAATAACAATAATAAATTAAATCCAAATGGGACAAACAAAGGTGTAATGACAGGAAATAATGATCATGAAGCCTCAACTTTGCTAAATCCACCTATCACACCACAATTAGGAAATCAGCCGCGAACCAAGATAGTTGGTCTAGTGGAGTTAGATACTGAGCTGCACGTAGAAGCCATAACAAGAACACGAGAATATTCTTCTCAACCAAATCCAATCTATCCACTAGAACCAGATAACATTCAACAAACATTGGTAAAACCCGTGGGTGCTTATGATTTAATTAATGACTTAACAAAGACCTTCTCTCACATCTCCTTTTTGGATTTGTTGAAAAATTCTCCCGCCCATAGGGCTGCTCTATTAGAGGCACTAGGTCCAAGTCATTTAATTAACATCACTCCACCTCCCGAAACACAAGTAAACCATATAGACTTGATATCCACCCTCGGGGCAGCCGGATAGGGATACCGAGTTTATATTCGACATAAACAAAATGCCAACAGATGTTGAAATTATGCATAGAGGCAATTTGGCCTTGCATTTATAGGTGTGGGTTTACAATAATTACGTTAAGCGCACAACGGTGGATGATGGGACAGTAGTTAACATTGTCCCCTTCTCTTTCCTTGAAAAGCTAGGATATGGAGAAACAAACTGTTCCACAACAAGAAATATGCTAAAAGGTTATGATAGCCTTAAAACTACTTCAATTGGGACTATAATATTACCAGTCACCTTAGGACCCAAGAAAATCCTCACCGAGTTTTATATCATAGATCAGGAAACCAACTATAATATGATCCTACGACCACGGATACATCACATGAAAGCAATTCCCTCTACATTATTCTAGGAAATAAGATTCTTACACTTAGGAAAGATATTCATAGCAAAAGGTGACCCAAAACCATTCGACATACACCTAGCAGACCTGAAGAAAAGACCAGGCGTTCACTCTGAGTTTGAACTCCCAACAAACCAACTTAACAAACCAATTGACTCAAAACTAGAAGAAAAATTAGTACCTACAACAAAACTAGAAATTACGAACCTAGTCAAGAGCATTCCAGCCCTCAAGGATGAAACTAACGTTGTAGAAACAATGTCACTAGGAACTACTGCAAAAATTGTCGAATTACTAGAAAAAGATCTACCAATTTTCCTACCATTTGACTCCGTAGGTATGGGATGCACCCTAGGAGTTGGTTCTCTTCCTAGAGGAAATTTGCATGGTAGAAGTAATCGAAACAAAAGAAACAGACGTGAAGAATTTCCCAACATCCATCTTTCCTAATAAATATTGGACTCTCCATTTTGATGGAGCTAGATGTCGCTATGGAGCCGGGGTAGGTATAATATTTACTTCTCCTAAGGGAAATATCCTACCTTTTTCTTTTAAGTTGAACTTTGAATGTACAAAAAAAGGTGCTAAGTACGAAGCCCTCCTCCTTGGCCTCATCATAGCCAAAAGGATTGGTGTTAATGACATCAGAGTGTTAGGAGACTGCATTAGTTGCAAACCAGTCTCGAAGTATATGAAACTGGAGGTGAGCACTTATAACTCTATAAAACAACAATATTAGATCTAAGAAAAAGATTCGACTTCATATCCATTGAGGCAATCCCATGAGAACAGAACCTCCTCTCAGATTCAATAGCAACCTCAACTTCACAATCTACCCAATGTAATGAGTTGGAAGATACAAGTTTCAAAGTATCACTTCATGCTGAACCATTGGTGAAGAAAATGTCAATAAACCCTCTACTAACACATATAGCTGAGAATGAATCTCCTATCTTACATCATGTTGATAGTGATAAAGTCACTCTCGAATATCTAAACACCTATGCGGAGCTACACCTTTCTCACAGTATAGTTGATCTTTCCTTAATACCACATTCCTCTTCCAACTTTGGAAATCCCATAGTAGAGTCTCCTCCACAAAAGGATCTCAATATCTACAAGATAGAAAATAGAGAAAGCTTGGAACTACCTCCAGCCCCACCTGAATTTGAAGAAGGTAACACTTCTTTAATAGAAGAAACCATTGACATAAACATTGGAACAGAGGAAGAACCAAGAAATTTTAAGTTAGGATCCTCGCTAACTCAGGAAGAAATAGAAACGCACACCCAATCCTCAAAGAACATCAAAATTCTTTTGCATTTAATTATAAGGAAATGAAAGGTATCGCACCACAAGTTGCGTTACATAATCTTGTCACTAAACTAGATGCGAAGCCAATTAAACATAAGTCAAGACCAATGAAGCCAAAAGTGGCTCTCATGGTAAAAGAGGAAGTAATAAAACTCCTCCAAGTAGGATTCATCAAACCCGTCGACTATTCGTAATGGGTGTCTAATATCGTTCCTGTTCTAAAAAAGAATGGAAAGATACACATCTGCATAGATTTTTAGGATATTAACAAAGCTTGTCCCAAGGATGATTTCCCATTACTATCCATTGATGTCATCGTTGATGCAACAACTGGATTTGAGCTTTTGTCTCTCATGGATGGGTTCTCGGGATATAATCAAATCAAAATATCTCGAACAAGATCAAGCCAAAACCACATTTATAACTCCATGGGGAACTTATTGCTATGCTGTTATGCCATTTGGTCTTAAAAACTCCGGTGCTATGTATTAGCGGGCAATGAATTATATATTCCATGATCTTATCCATAAAATTGTAGAATCATATGTGGATGACTTGTTGGCCAAGGCCAAGAAGCGTTGTGATCACCCAGAGGTGCTCCGTATCATCCTCTCATGACTAATTGAGTATGGTGTCACATTAAACCCAGAGAAGTGCGTTTTCGGTGTAACAAGAGGCAAAATTCTAGGATACATTATATCTTCATGAGGGATTGATGTTGATCCAGCCAAAATACGGGCTATTCTCGAAATGATCCCACCTCGGACGAGTCTGGAATTAGGTCATTTCTTGGGAAAATCAGAGCAATCCGAAGGTTCATCCCAGATTTAAGCTTTGCCATTCATCCAATCAACAATCTACTTAAGAAATATTATAGTATCAATTGGACTAAAGACTGTAATAAGGATTTTGAAGTAGTTAAGCGCTTCTTGTTGTCACCACCCATGCTAATGCCTCCCAAGCTAGACCGCCCTTTAATCCTATACTCACGAGCCACTCATGTCTCGCTGGCCTACATGTTGGCTCAAGAAGATGATGACAAACAAGAATGCGTGATCTATTTCATTAGCTAAACGTTGCTCGATTATGAAACACGTTACACACAGGCATAGAGAGAATGCCTTGCCATAATTTTTGCAACAAAACGTTTGAGACATTACATGTTAAATCAAGAAACAAAGGTCATTGTGAAGACAGACCATTTACGGACATTTCTCACACAGGGGTCCTTGTCTAAAAAAGCTGGCCGTTTCATAACCCTAATGAACATTCGTAAACTAAAAATCTCTTAAAGGAAAAATCATTGCAGACGGAGTTAGTGGCAATCCACTAGATGGAGGTGAACTGGTAGATCTAGACTTTTCTCGATGAATGTGTATTCTTTGTCGAAAAAGACCCCCATCTCTACATGTCCTTGGTATACTGATATCATCAATTTTATCATGGACCATACATACCTGGAAAGTGCCACACCACAACAAAGAAGGCGGTTACACATTATTGCCACTAAATATGTTGTTTTAGACCAAGTTCTCTATCGCAGAGCCTTCGACGGCATGCTTTTAAGATGCGTCAACACAGAAGAATCCAAGAATATTCTTCATGAATCCCACAGTGGGATATGTGGGGGCCACTTCGGTGGTCACGCCACCACTCGCAAAATACATCGGATGGGCTATTTCTGGCCTACTCTTGAACATGACGTAGTAGAATTTATATGTAAGTGCCACAAATGCCAAGAATTCTGTCATGATATTCACATGCCAACACAATCCCTACAACCAATAGAAACTCCATGGCCCTTCTCCATGTGGGGCCTGGACTTGATATGGAAATTATCTCCCTCATCAACCGATGGCCATAATTTTATAATCACAGCCATGGAATATTTCACCAAATGGGTAGAGGCCATGCCTCTCACCACCATACCAGGTTCGGTGATCACCAAATTCATTTTGAACCAAATTATCTGTAGGTATGGTGTCCCACAAGTCATTATCTCTGATAATGGCACATCCTTTAAAAATGATGAGGTTCGTGAGCTATGTAGCAAGTTCAAAATAAACCATCACACAACCTCTCTTTACTACCCTCAAGCCAACAGGCAGGCTGAAGCGACAAACAAAACGTTGAAAGCTATTCTCCTCAAAATGGTAAAAGAAAACAAACGAGATTGACATTTAAAATTATATCCGGCCTTGTGGGCCCACCAAACCTTAATAAGAACACCTACAGGAGCAACTCCTTTCTCATTAGTATTCGGAGCAGAAGCAGTTCTCCCACTTGAGGTTGAAATACCCAGTCTCCGCATCTCACTACAAGGGATTCTGGATGAGGAAGCTTATAGAGAGGCACGCCTCTCCCAACTAGAAAGCCTAGACGAGGCCAGGTTAAACGCCGAACAACGACATAGAGTCTATGCTGATCGGATGTGTCGGTAGTATAACAAAAAGTTCTATGAGTGAGAAATATATGAAGGAGATCTAGTTCTAAGACTAGACAGCCGAATCGATAAGAAAATTGGAAAAGGAAGAAAGTTTCGCCCAAGTGGTTGGGCCCATATCAAGTCATGAAGGACTATGGAAATGGTGCATATCTCTTGTGCACACTAGAAGGTGAGGAATTTGGTGAAACTATCAATTCCTTGCACCTTAAACAATTTTACGCATGAAGCATCGACACTATTTGTATAATTATATCTACATTACATATTCATTTAGTTAGGTTCATTTTGTTTACTCACTTCATAAAACTTGGTGATCAAGGGACTTATTCTTAAGCAATTCATTACAAACTTCTGATGGTATTGACAGAGCATTCAAATCATACTTCTTCATTTTTCATAACATCATCAACTGATTCAGAATCATTTCATCAATTAAAGCTAGATATGACAAAGTCTTAACGGTAGCCATACCAAGGCCTGCATGCTTGTTCTCACTTTTGGTTTCTTCCTAGGATAGGTGTCTTTCCTATGGTCTATTCTAGAAGCTTCATGGTGTCACATCTATCCCGTATATATATCTCTTTGGAAATAAGAACATACTGACATTTTTCTCAAGTAAGTAAGTCAAATATAGATCAAACAGAAAATTTTACTTTTACACATTTCCTTGCCCTACCAACCTTCGGTGTTGAGCTTGCATCTCTTACTAGTGATGTAGGGTTGGGAAAGGATGGGAATGCCCTTACTCGCTTGTGCCTTGTCCATGGTGATAAGCCCATGCTTCCTACTAGTAGCATGGGGCAAGGTGTAGGGGTCCTCTTGATAGAAAACGTTAAAATTCATAAGAAAATAGTTCAAACAAACCTTTGAAATCTTGAGTTAAAAACAAATGAATCAGATGTCCAAAATTCCAAGAGAGTTCAAAACCCTGAAAACCAGATTTTGTCAACCAAGTGGCCATCTACGGATCTAAGTCTAGATAAACTACAAAGCAAGTCACATTCTAAACTATGGAGTCACTTGAGTAGGGTAGGTTTGTAGCGTCCTAATTTGGTTCCACCAACTCTTTGTCTATCTCCCATCATTACCATTTCAACACACCTCATAGCTTGTGCCCTTTCTAGCTCTCGGTGGTGAGCCCTCGCATCTTACTAGTTGCGTGGAGTTAGAAGTGGGGCAAGTGCATCTGCTCATCATACCAGTTTGTCATCACATTTTGTCAAAACAATATGAAGTACCAGAAAATTGCTTATGAAAGCTAAAGTTCAAGATCACAAGTTCATTTGCATCATCATACATCAGCATCATGAAACACAAAAAGAAAGCATTTGTGATATATGTTTTCCATTGCATACATTCTGAAAAGCATATAAAAACAAAATTTTTATAAACATCTAGTATACATGTGAAAATGAATCACAAAAATCTAGGTAAAAAGAGATCTAGATCCAAAAGAGATGATATATATATATATATATATATATATATATATATATATATATATATATATATATATATATATATATATATATAATTAGGTTTCATGTACAATGCCATCATGCACTAGGCATGGTCAAAATGCTCAATGAGCCCGTAAAATACAAAATGATCGTATAAACAATCTAGCAAGGGTCACTACAAAAAGAGCCAAGTGGCCTCTCAACCCCTATGAGATCCCTCAGAAGGCACACAACCACGTCTAGGACTCTGGCTACACTAGCACTCTGAGTGCACTGAGGGCTGACGGTCCCGACATGCAGAGCCGTGTAGCCTCGCTATGAGAGCAGCTCCTCATCAGGCGCTCTGTAGTCCTATACCCGGGTAACTCGGTATGGAGGGAAGTCACCATCTTGGCCACATGCCAGATAGGGGCAAAGACATTGCTATGCCTACCAGCTATTGAAGGCTCCCTGCATCCATGGATAGCTCGGCACGAGTCTTCTCCATAGGGAGCATCAAGGTATCAGTACATACCCGACGAATCAAGTCTCACCACTCATCAGTAGTCTCTGCAAGCAAAGGAGAAAAACAAGTTAGAAAATAATAAAAAGATAAAAGCAAAGATGAACAAAAAGAGATAGAAAATAAGGAAATCCTAGCTAAAAACAAATATTAAAGTGACAACTCACTCAAAAATCGGGCCTTCAAGAGGGATCCCTAGGATCGGTGCACGCCACAGATCTTTGTTGGCGACTCATGTCCTCCTCCGTGCTTAGGAAACATAGCGGCCTACTATGGAATCGTCCTCTCTGCTAAGTCCCGAGAAAGTAACTCCTCTAAGACTAGAGTCACCCTCTCTACACTCGCCCGCCCTCTAGGCTGTAACATCTCCTAAGTGTCATGCCACTCAGGGTCACTATCCTCTCCCCCACCCGACTCGCTTACCTCCATGTCCTCGGTCTCCTCCTCCGTCTCTCCCCCTTTGAACTCCTCAAACTCGAAGTCTATATCAATAGGGTCATCACTGCTATGGGCAGGACCGGTGGCAATCCGAAGTAGGGGTGCTTGAGGAGCATCAACTCTCGCAAAGCGCGTACCACCCTCCCAGCTCTGATAGGGACGCCATGAGTAACAACAATCCAACCCTAGGACCTAGGACCTCCCTAACCTCCTAAACCGATCTAAACACCGACACCACCTGGGAACCATATCAACGTAATCAAGGCTGAACTGCTAAGGAACTTGATCAAAGGGTGTGTCTCTACCTTCCCTGTCATGTCCACAAGCTGCCCTATAGTAGAGTAGGAAATCAAAGTGAAGGTCTCCTCGCCCCACAACCCTGCCATGGCCTGATAAGGTGTGGCCTCCATATCCTTAGTAGTCAGGGAAGCAACTGGCTGGTGGGGTGCTCTAAGCACCGACATCTCTGTCCATCTAGCTTCCCTCACGGCCCCAGGATCTGCCACCTCTATGCCCCTCCCATAAGGGATGATACACTCATAGACCCAACTCATAACCAAGGTCGGATGGCTCAAAGATCTGTCCCTGTAAGAGAACCGCCCTGTACAAGTCGTGATAGGTGGTCCTAAGTATATCGGATCCTGCGGGCGTAGATCTGACCATGTGCCTCAATCTGTGTGATGATGGGGGCCCAACAGTAAAGTAATGTATCCCCTCCCTTGTCTCTGATCAATCTCGAAGCAAGGATGCCCATAATAGCCTGACGGATCAAAGGGATGGGCAAGCCAAGAATATAACAGACCTTCATCCCCTTCTTCTAACTAGTGGAGACAACTTCGTCTCCCATATAGGTGGCCCATTGTGTCACTCCGAGCTTTGAATCTTGTTGTATCAAATTAAAGTCTCCTCCCAATAATTAGGACTCACAAAATGTAGTAGACATCCTCTAAGGTGATAGTCCACTCACCCCTGACACCTGGAAATCGGAAAGTGTTCTGATCTACATCCCAGTAAGAAAATAAGTCACATAGTATGTGACTGGTGGAGTGTAACGTGGGGGAAACGTGCGATCCTCAATATACCTACCCTCTGAAGTGTATCCTGCTCATCTTGAGAAAGTGTATCTAGCACTGCTAGAAGCCAATCACTCTCTCTCTCTCTCTCTCTCTCTTGGCTCCATCTAATGTACTCTTCCTTCCTCTGCAAAACACATAAAACACGCAAAAAGGAGCAAGTTAGTATCAAAATTACATTAAAAAATCATTAAAGTAAATGAGAATACTAAAAATGCAAAAATAAACTCAAAACAATGTTGTTTTGGCATTTGAGAGAACTGCCACCGGAGCAAGGCGGTGGTTCCGTAACCGCCGCCTTGGAAGGTGGCAATCTTAGAACCACCACCACCTGCTCAAAGCCGGTGGTTTTGTCCCACATTTAAAAATGGGTCACATGCCCTAAAATGCTCAAAAATGCTAAAAATAACCATTTTGACTAAAACAAAAGCCTACCCATTAGCCCCCCTAAGAGATACATTTAAAATTGACATTTCTAAAAATAACCCCCCCACGAAAAAGTTTTCATCATTTTTACATATTGGGTGCAAAAACATTAAATCGAGAAGAACTAACCTGAGATCTCATGGGTCGAGGATCTACTTGTGGAGGCATGATCGCTATCTCGATGCGAACATTTTGACTATATTCTCATTGAAAACCGTCACTGTGGGTCCAGAGCTCAAAAACTATCAAATCAACACGTGCAAATGAATAGGAAAATGGTCCCATATATATATATATATATATATATAGTGTTTTGACGCATTTTCGAGTGCCCCTTTCGTAGGTTTAGAGCGCCAATAGAGGTAAGTTCTCATCCCCACACAAATGGTAAGTCCTCATCTCATACTAATTTAGTATTTATTTTTGATTTGTTTTGTCTATCTGCACTTGAGTCTTCTTTCCATTTTGTAGGTAGCAGGAACTTGGATGGCGACATTTCGACACACGGGCGTGTCAAGTATAATTTCTAACTTCCCATTTTGGGACCGCATACTCGGACCCACCATTTTATGCCTCTTCATGGCTAAAATGCTTCTCTGAGGGGGAAATATGTACGTACCCAAAATTGAAGGGTATTATACCGTTAGAACGATGTTACACATGCCCCAATGATGATACAGGTTGCCTCGCAAGGTGTTCGGATCTAGAAAAGCTCGCAAAGTATATGTTAGCATCCCAAATGCTTTATTCATGTTCCTTGTGCTTTATTTTATTCCTCTACCCTTCATTTCTTAGCATTTTGACCTTTAGTGACGAAACCGCTACCCTGGCAGGTGGCAGTCCTTCACGTATTTTCCGACATGTTCTTTTAATCACAGTAGGCGTAATTTTCAACTTTCACTAGCTTTTCTCAACCGCCTTAGCTTGTATTAATGTTTTATGTCCCTGGAATAGTGTTTCTCCATTGTTTAATGGTAAAAGAGTTCTAATGGGAATCACCTTTGGGTGAATGTGAAATCTATAAATAGCCAGCTTGTTTTCAAGCAAATGGCCCCTCAAAACTACCTCTCAATTTCTCATTTTCCATTGTTTAGTCTCTCAATTCTTGCTTAGAGTTCATTTTGTTTTCATGTTTGCATCCATGCTAGTTTTTCCTTTGCTTTTAGAAGCCATTCAATCTTCTTGCTTCAGTCTTGTTCATAGTTGTTCATACAAATTAGTTTAGAGTAGAGTAGTGTCAGTTATAGATTGCATCCATTAGAGTTGCAGGTTGTGTTCTTCACAGAAGGTGGATTCTAGAATCTCTCGGTACTCTTGCATTGTATTCCTGTAATAAATCCCGCTAGGAATTGCATATGCCAAGCTCTGTCTCTTGTGTTGTCCCTCTCCTACTCACATTTTATTTGGTCTATATCCAAACTGCCATTGTTCGAATACCTATTTCTGTTGATGCTAGCATATACACACTCTTCTGGATTCATGTGAACATGAAGGAACGAGGAGATCATTCTGAGGGGACAAAGTCATACACTACTAGATTCGCCACTATTATGCAAATTCCAGGTTTTATCTGTCAAAGTTCTAGTTAAAATATATCAAATAGAGTAGTGAAACATTTCATTTCAGTTAAAGTTTCATTCTCAATATTACTAGGGAAGCTGTGGGGATTGATAGTTTCTGAGAAACTATGATTCATTCCTCACTTCTGAGGTAGGATCGAGAATCTTTTAATTAAGTTAATCATCTATCTAGTTATTTAGGATAAACTCACAAGCCGCACAGAAAGTAGCGATACTAGGCTACTTTATTTGTTAATTTTGTTATTAGATTAGTTGTCATTTTTCGAATATATTAGATTAGTTTCTCTTTCAATTCCATTCAAAATCTTATCAAAAATACAAAATAGAAGAGTATATATATATGTTGTAGATATATATCGCATAATTAGTTTATTTCATTTTAGTTAGGCTTATATTGATTTTGTATGACAATCACGGGACCTAGGGAGCCCTGGGGAATACGTTTTGAGCCAATCATGCCTCAACCAAATCACATTGCAGAAATAAGCGACATAGACCAAAATCTAGAATTCAGGTCTTCCAAACAACAACAGACATACAAGAAATCAGCACGAGTTAAGAGGGTTAAACATAGAAGATGACAAAGCACACACATTACGGTCAAGTCGGCCAAATTATAGACTACCTTCATAGATACCCGTATGACTGTAGAAGGACCTGAAAGAGAGAAAACATTGGGTTGTGATCCACTAGTCCCATAGCCAGATGCAGGAGACCTCCTCATTGATATAGACACTAGCCTGCGTATCCAAGTTGCCAGAACACCTGTTAGATACTTTGAGAAAATCATGCAACTTCTAGTTCTAAACGTAGAGGCCGAAAAGGCATATGATTATTGGATACTTGAGATCAGAAGAAGGGATTGATTCTTCACATGACCATAGGAGGTTCACAACAACCATGAACTTATGGTAATGATCCAAAGGTCCCACAACCTAACGAGCCTACAAATTAATCCAACATTGACGCTGGTTTGTGAACATTAGTGTTTAGATTCTCTCCACTCCCACTAGACATAATCACACAACTATTATTATTAAACATAACAATTAATCAAGCTAAAGATTTCTTGACTAGGCCAGAGAATCATCCATAAAACACCAAAAGATCCACTACATATTTAGCCATTCCATTTTCATGACCTTGTCGGGAGATATATACGAAGCCCCCACAAGTTATCTTCCATGTATCCCACAACCCATAGATCGGATCACAACAAAGCTCGATATTGATTGGAGCCTTCGAGAAGCTATCCTTTCCGAACGATGTATCACACCGGTTCATGTTAGGAGGGCCTTATTTGCCTTAGATTCACAGATCCTGCCATTGCGTGTTAAAGACATAAGATTACCTAGCTAGCTTATCTACATCCTGCGTGAATTCCAGACCACCGGCTATCTCAGAACGACCTCGAGAGGTCGGGCACAGGAAAGTCACTTGCTTATTATCATCCTCGCATGTCACTTTTCTATCGTACGAGACCTAACAACATGTCATAGCTTGCATGGCAGATGATGCCACAAGAAAGGGAACAAACATGGTAAGAGGACCAATAGTGACTCAAAAATTAACAACACCATATGATTTATGTATTAGATATGATTCACATTTGGATCACCAAATGATTAAGAAAATGTTTATTTATGAATAAAATATTGCCTAAATATGATTGCAATGTAGCATAGAAATGAATAAGCACTTAAGTACAAAATAGACCCAAGTAAATAAACAACTAAGATTTAAATACCTAAGTGCAAATGAGGAGATAGAATGACTTAGTTGTTTTGACATTAATCTTGGGTTGTCTTGATGTGATGAAATGGAAAATCTCAAGTGCATTATGTTGTAATGAAACCTAGAAGAATTTAGATATGGAGAAGTATGTTAGATTGGGGCACCTAGAGCAGGTCGGGGCACATGTGGGCGCCTGTAGACCAGTTTTGAGCACCCTGTGAATGTCAAAAACTCGAAAACCCTCTTTGAATGGTCACAAGGTTTCGTTGTACTTCACTTCTTGTGGCTAGTATGTCATACAAAGATCTTTGATTTCATTGATAACTTTCAATAAAGAATTGACTGCAAAACTCTCAAGATTATATTAAATCCCAAAAATAAAAGAATGAAAATGAGGGGTTGTACTTTCCTCAACTGTCAAACGAGTGATCTTATGAATGAATGTTGCACTACATTTCAGACCCAATGTAGTTCTATGTGTGTGTGTGTGTGTGGAGAGATTGTGCCCTAGGTGGCTCTTGTGCATTTCGCACTTGATAACGAGTAATAACTAGATGTAGAAAATGTAGATAGATGTGTACATGGAAAAATGAACTTCCTCCTATGAAGTGTATGTAGAATAATACAGTCCCTTTCCCTTGTGTGGATGCTATATGGATGCTTGAATTCTCTTGATAATGGCCTTTTAATGTAACCTTAGGTGGTGATAGCTAATGCTTAGTGCTTGGTCCTTTATTATGGCATAACTTTATATTTATATGATTCCCTTGCTTGAATTTTGTAATTAACCTCGAAAAGGTCGACTACCAAAAAGATAAGATGCCCAAATGGCTAGAAAGAACCCAAAATATGTGAGCAAAGTACAGAGAGATCAGGGGTGCCTAGAGGGGATGGGGTACTGACGAAGGCATTTTGGAAAGGTGTTGGTGTCTAGAATTAGAGAAACCGAAAGGTCGAGGTTAGAATGGTAAATATGGTGTGTAAGACCAAAAGTGGAAACATAAAGCAAGAAAAGATGGCCAAAGACATGGGTTAATTAGTACTTTTATTACTTAGCAATAATATGAATAGTATTATGTGATCAAGACTAATTAGATACCCAAAGTGCGTGATTTTATGTCTACAGATTTATAAATTATATCCATGTCGGCTTGTTATTACATTTTACTATCCAACACTTTCCTAGACTTAATAGTTGTCTCATCTTGAGAAAAAAATTGATTTTAACTGATGAGGACTTGTCTCTATGTTTTCTTTTGTCTAGTGTCAAGTGGTGGTTGTGCTGCAATGTAACTTACATTGTTTTTAGTTAACATAGAGGATGTCATTTACTGATTTTCATCCTCTTCACACTGCTTAAGCTCCCTTTTAGGTTTTAAATTAAGTATTCTTCCCACTATACCACCCTTTGAGGTTTTCAATATATGATAATTCCTTCATAGGATTCCCTTGCAAGTTTTCGAGTTTGCGGGATTGCTCATAGATATTAAAAAATTATGCATTTATTATTATTTACCTAATTACATTTTGCAAAGTTTTGATGCATTTTTCTTAGTGTTGTTGCTCATCCCGCTTCTACTACTCCATTGGCTCGGTTTCACTACAACAAGTGAATGGTGCTGGTGGCATTATGAGTGTGACCTTTCTCTTTGAAGAAGGATATACGCTAGAATAAACCTTGGCGTGTTCTTCATTTCCTGCACAATTGTGAGAATGACCTCTAGGTCTACTTTATATGTATTCCAATATGTAAATTCTTCATTTATTATCCCATAATACATCTATAATTTCACTAGTACATGCATAGATTCATATAGTTGATTGTCCTTGACCTATTGGGTAGCTTGGTCGTGAATCATAATCGTGGTATGGATATCCTAAATGAGTGTCTCTAGTTGGTATCACATTCAATGTACTTGAACCCCTGAAAAATTATTCCTTGTCCCATTTTTCCCCATTCTTACAATTGTTCTTGAAATTACCCCGGCTTGCAATGATGACTACAAAGTTGTTTTAATATTTTGATCCTTCGCCTCTATTGGTGTATTTTTTCACCCCTTTAATATTGTTCTTATTATCTCTCATGGAAGCTTACAAGTGTGCATTCCAATTCGGGAACTCAAATGTTAGCTTCTCTGCTTGAACTTCGGTTTTCTTCGGAGTGTGATATACTCCTTGAGTATCATAATTGCCTCTTTTACTTCCTTCTTGGAATTTTCTACTTATTTTTGAGTTGTTTTTCCACTTTTTTTGTTCTAGATACACCAACTTGTCAACGATAAGTGTTATCTGCATTTCTTTTCTCATTATTTGGTCGCCTATGGTGTCTGTGAACAACTTGGGCTAATGCTATCCAATATACGCCCTCAAATTGCATAGTGTCTTCTCCAAGTTCTTCTTCTCTTGAGCCATCCTGTAGTGTGATTGCTAAAATAGTTATTTGGAGTGTGTGTTCTCCTTCGATATGTGTTTGTAATGGTAATTTATCCAAATTGACTTCCACCTGTACTATGTAGCCTATCGCAAAATTGCATGATGCACTCACATCCCTCATGCCTTTTAAAATGGAAATGTATCAAGTATCTCGTATATAAAGGGGGTAGATAAGAAACATACAACTCAGTAAAAGTTACGAGTTAGAAGTAATTCCGACGCACGCCTTGGGAATATTCATAGTATCTTGGGAATACAAATCTTTGTTATAACTCGAGATTATCTCATCCAAAGGTGCATATTGTCATCACACTCCCGCTCCCTAACACTTGATGAATGAAAACGCGTGGCAACAAACCGGTGTTTTTAAGCTAGTCCATATTTGACAAAATCACATCGTTGCATCCATGCAAGAAGAAATTTTATCCTCGTAGCCCACCCAAGTCAACAAACCGAGAGGCGTACGTGGCATGCCAAAAGGCTTCAGAATGAAGATTTCAAGTTACAACTTGTATATTTACACCATTGCATTCATGCAATATACATCCTTCTTCCTAAAGCCCACAATGGATAAATGTGTGGAGTGTTGAAAAATCAAGGCCCAATGGATCAAAATAAAAATGAGGAAAGAAGAATAACACTTCAAGTGGCTTTACACCATTAATGCTACCGATCGGACATATATAACTTGAAGGAAATAAAGGAAACACCAATTCACATTGGAAATATCAAATCATGGGAGCTTTCCATCAATCCCTAGATATTCTCTCGAAGCATAATTACATTATGAAAGACATCGAACAAAGAGTGGGTTGTTCCTCTATCCCAAGATTGAACAAAGAAGCTTTGCAGAACAAGTAATTTCCTAGTCTTTGACCCCTATAATTTATGTGTAGTTTGAAGATTAGTGGTTACTATTTTTGAAAAGTAAGGTTCTCTGAGAAAGCTTGTGGTAAATTTTACTTTTCCTCCAGTAATCATTTCCAAATATCACAAGATGAATACGGTACCAAAATTTCCACAAACCAATTCAAATGTAACTTCCCATTTTGACATGATCATCGATACAAATTTAGGTGGGGAAGATTTAGCTTAATTTAACTTAATATTGAAGGCCCGGGAATAGTAAAATGATGAAGCAAATTGATGACAAGTGGAATTACATTGGCTACTACTTTTCCCCCTTCTACATAGTACCCAAAGTTGGTATGGACATGTGCTTGAAATTATGACCCCAAGACTAGGGAAATTGGGGATGGGAGCCACGGTGTAGTTTTGTCCTTAATAATGACATAACTTGATAAAACACCAGTCTCCTTGACTTGAACAAAGTGGCCAACGTAAATTTCAAGAAAGGGGAGGAGTAATGGAATAATAACTCTGAGTGAATTGAATAAAATGTTGAATGATCACCTGCTAGTGAATCCTAGAGCATCGATTAGCAAAATTCGAAAGAAGTTGGCTCAGGCGGAATTCATTGAAGAAATTGAGGATTGTATAACATTGTTGAGCCGCATGGAGGGAAATGATTCTGTATTATTTTTTAGGAGTGAATGGGTTTATTTATTTTACTCATATTGTCACCCCATGCTCTTATCCACGGGGGATTAGGTTAGTGGTTCTATACATGCTTAGATGATACATGTGGCTTTTATAGCTAGGGAAGTTTGCTAACACCCAAAAGTTATATATGAATTCATTCCTAGTATATAATGTTTCATCTAATAGAATTTTCCCAGGATTAAGACAGGAAAAAGATATTAGCACTCAAATAGTGTATGATGTATACCCCAGTTAATTTTGTAAATTATGGGGCTCAGTTCATAAGGGTAATTTCCACATTTCCCCCTTGTGATGTGCTTATTTCCCCCTTCTTGTAAATATGAAAATTTGACCCATGAGGCGAGAAGGAGCATTTCTAGATGGGGGTGTCATTTTATACAATTCCCAAACTTTTATTGTATTAGGGTTAGTGATTTCTCATGAGCCCCATATATGATGTACCAACATATGGATGATAAATGGGTATTATTAGAGCTAGTTATGAAACTTTTGTATTTCCATAAGATTTTGGTTACAAAGCAAAAAAATTATATCAAGTTCCCTATCATAGTTAGAAGGCATACATGCGATGAGGTCATAAATTGACCATAAATTACCATTATTTTGTCCTTCCAAGTTACCTTTGAAAGTGGATTTAAATGTAATATAGGAACTTATAGTTTTCTTAAGATAGAATATAGGATATATATCTTATTCATTCTTTATAAATATTTTGTTATCTATTTTTTTGACTAATCCTATTGATTATTTGGGAAAATATGCAAAGTCTTGTGTATGCAAGCCATAAAGGAAAGATAATGCTAGTATTGGGAAAAGTGGAATTGATCATGGATGGTATATCTAAACTCAAATATGATTTCATATTCAGATTCCTCTCAAAAAATTATGCAAGTTTAAAAAAATCATCTCAATCCGAGATCGTATGCAAAAGTTATAGTTGTTTTAAATTAATTCAAGAACTCGCAGGTTTAGTTCGAAACTCGCATCAAATGGGGACTGTGAATAATCAGAGATTCAAATGAAAAATATGAGAGATAGTTTTTTTCATAGCAATGTTTTTAACATAAACCTTATTCATATTTTCTACAGGTTTTACCAATGAAAAGACATCTAACTTTTAGTGAGTCATAGTCGAGGAAAAATTTATCGACGAGCACTAAAAGTTCCATAAATAGAAACAAAAATTCAAATGGAAATATGAGAGAGGTTTTTGTTCATAGAATTTTTTTAACAAAAACCTCATTCATATTTTCTACAAGTTTTACCAATGAAGAGAGATATAACTTTTAGTGAGCTGTAGTTCGAGGAAAAGTGTATCAGACAAGCGCTAAAAGTTCCATAAATAGAAACAGAAAAGTCAAATAGAAAATATGAGAGAGGTTTTTGTTCATAGAAATGTGTTTAACAAAAACCTCATTCAAATTTACAAGTTTTACTAATGAAGATAAATATAACTTTTAGTGAACTACATTCCAATGAAAAAGTGTATCAGACAAGCGTCGTAAGTTCCAAAATAAAAAACAACAAAGTCAAATGGAAAATCTGGGAAATGTATTTAGTAAAAATCATATTTTGAGGAAAAATATCCTTCCAATAATGTAAGAGAATAAAATCATCATGATTCTTGTTACCGAAAAGAAAAATTAAGATTTGAGAGCAAATATTCCTAAAATAAGTGAGATAAGACATTGACTCCAATAATATATCTCTCTCCATATTTTGTGGAGATGGAGATATTAGTTGTTAGGATTAGAATAAAGATAAGATCAGATTGTATCTCTCAAAATAAGGAGTTGGTTGGATGCATAAATTATAAATGCAACCTTCCACACTCAGATATGTAATGTTTTACCACCAAGAAATGAATATGTTCTTTTCTCTCTAATATTCTACAATTTTGAGTTAAGATCTCGAGGCATGGTTTAAATCCTCTTCCAAGGAATGAGCTGGCCACTCATTCTAAGGAAGATGGATATGTATATTTATGTTTTTATTTTGTAATAATTTGTGTTTATTTCTTTTTCTGTAATTATCATCTTGTTGTGTTGTTCTTCTCTTTATATTGTAACATTCAATCTGTTGTAAACCTGTAGGTGTTTCATTTAATTTTGTTTATTTCCAATTCAACAATTTCAATTTATGCAAGTGTGTTTTATTCCTGCAAGTGTGATTTCCTTTATGCAAGTGTGTTTACATTTCTGCAAGTGTGCATTTAAATTTTCGCATGTGTGCTTTCAATTTATGCAAGTTTGGATTGTGTTTAAGGGAGTTGCTTTCCAAGATCTTCTTCTCTTAATGCATATAGCCTTCGGACACCAACCCTGGATTGACATTATTAATGGTGAGGATTGACGACCCTCATCACATGCCCTAGCTTTATTAAGGATAAGATGGTTGAAGCAGAGATGAGGAGCTTCACTATTGAGCAATTTTCTTTAAGAAATAACTTTGATATTAAATGAATCTTCCACAGATTATAGGTTCCTCTTCGATCATGAATCTCACAATGAGGATTATAGGATGGAATATAGGGGGAGGAACATAGATTGAGAAGCTATTCCAAAACGTATTTACCTCAAGTTGGTAACTATAAGGTGGTCATGGTGCCTCATTGAGTGATTGATGATGGGAATATAATGAGTCCTAAGTATACCCTAATCAACATTACATAAAGCCCCCTCCCTAGTGTGAATTGGGCTGTACAAGAAATTAAGTCTTTAAACCATAGAACTGTTGATGTGATAAGGACTCTTGTTTAGTTATACCAAATATTTCACATTAGTTAAAAAAATATTGTTGTATTTGGATAGTACAAGAGTAGTGGTATCATTGATGATGTATTTCCACCATTTAGAAAATAGGCATGCATCACTCAGGGGAATCCTCAAATTTCCTTTAAGATACCCCTCACAACTCAGACTAGAGATGTGTTGAGTGCCAATATGAGAAAGACTGGGACCTCTGTTTTTGACTTGCACAAAAAGCTAAAGACATTATGATGGGAATGATTCCCATTAGTTTTTCTCCTCTCTAGACTATCCCAGATGACTCTTCAATGCCCAATGCTTATGTCTCTAAATTTCATGGTAATAAGGAAGCAATCGGTCAATGGTCTAGTTGGGGCGATGAAACGAGAAAAACTAGAGATAAAAATCATTCGGGTGAGCTAGTCATAGGAGGTATTAGTAAGGAGGAAGAATATCTAAATGTGATCCCTCTCATAAGATCTAAGAAGTCAATAACTATAACCCATGTTACACATGTAGCTTCCGAACATGTTGAGGTTGAGAGAAACTCATAGGAGGTGAAATTAGTTTGGAAGATTAGGATGCCTCCCACCGGTCCCATTCCCAAGTTCCTCCACACTTTGTGAGGATATATTTTTATGGGGAAATTTTTGTCATGGCCCAAGTAGTCAAACCTAGTGATAAGAAATGATGTGTTCCATTGGATGAATTTTTGGTGGTCCCATCATTAGAGGTGGAATAGATAAGTAGTGTTATTGTGAATACAAGCCTTGAGGGAATCAAAGTTGAAAAAGAGGACCCCACCCCTGCGAGGAACCTAAAGGCTAGGAGATAGAAACTAATTTTTTTGGAGTAGCTTGTAGAAGACCGAGTGTGAAAATATTGCAAGGGAATACTAAACACTCTAGGTTCTTTGAAGAACCCACTATTGTTGCATCATGAAGCATGGAGGTTGATGGCATAAAAAAGGTAGGGGAAGAAGAATCATGTACATAAATTATTTTTATTATAAATACAAGCCTTGAGGGAATCAATGTTGAAAAGAGGACCACACCCTCCAAGGAACCTAAAGGCTAGGAGATGGAAACTACAATTTTTTTGGAGTAGCTTGCAGAAAAGAGAAGAGTGAAAAGATTGCAAGGGAATACTGAACACTCTAGGTTATTGAAGAACCCACTACTATTGCATCAGGTAGTGTGGAGGGTGATGTCATAACAAACAAGGAAGGGGAAGAAGAATCAGGAACATAAAGTCTTGAGACAACTATTGAGACAAGAACTCATGGTTAGCATAAATTTACACAACCAAGCTATCCTCCTCACCACTTGCACATGAGGGAGTAAGGGTCACTAAGACCATTGAAGTGACTGATGAAAAAAGGAGCGAGGTAGAATTTTTAGTACAACCATCGTGCCTACAATTGAGAAGGAAGTAGGATAAAAAAATTGACTCAAAATGAAGTGATAGTTGTTGAGACTCATGTGGCTCCTACCTCTTCCCAGAAGTTGGTTCTAGGACTAGTTAGTAAACTAGTACATGTAGAAGAGTTACCCCTTTGGGGATGGATGTAGGAGGTTATTTCAAGAAAAGACGGGTGAAAGTGCAAATAAAGCAGAAATCGTTTGATATGCACTACATCTTTACGCTCATCAAGGCCACCTAAGAAGGAAAAACCATGTCTAGGACATTGGTGGGGATCCAATGTAGGAGATACTTGTAAATTTCCACTCCATAAGGAAAGGTTCTAAAAGAAAACACAATCATGGATGATTTCCAAGTTACTCACGTCCCATTGGGTAAAAAGTCCATCGAGGGACTTAAACATGATCTTAATACGGTGTTCTAAGATGTTGTACAAAATATTGACAAGGATAAGGAGACAAAGGAACAACCGATAGATAAAATTGAGGCCTTGACAAACATTGTAAGGAAAATTTTCAAAGTTCCCCAGGTTACACAAGCAATCACTTCCAAGGCTACAAGCACTATCATGAATAATACTGAAGATATTGCCACAAGAAATGATGCCACCAAGGAGTGAGAGATAAGGGTGATCGAGAAAGGTAAGAATTCCCTTACAACAATTGTTTCATGATATGATCAAGTTATTGATAATGTGGAGGACATTACCTGTATTAATTGGGAAATTTGAAGGAAAAATGGATTTATGGGAGGGCATATTATGAAACATGAAACCATAAATTCCATTAGTGAAGAGGAGTTGGAGAGAGAATGGATTATCCTCTGGATTGTAAAGGAGAGCATCTCTGTGTGAGGATGCCATTAATGTAACAATTGAAACATTAGGAAGTAGTATTGACAAGATCAAATATATGAAGGAGAAAGAGAAAAGTATGTTGATGACATTGAGTCTAAGATAGAAAAAATGCTTCCACTTAGAGGAAGTTGTAATTCATAAACCGCAAATGCGGAAAAGTTGATGAAAATGCTCAAGAAGCATGTTGGAGGGGAATTTGAGACTCAAAAGGTTTGATAATTGGGAATTGAATTTAGAGGCTTGGAGAGAGAGGTACGAAATGTTAAAAATGATATTCTCCTCAGAGAAGGGGTCATTAATGACTCTTCAAAACCATTTGAATAAAATGAATCCATTGAGTTGTGAATCCAAATGCTTAAGTTGATGAATTTGAAGTTAACCAATGGAATAAATGAATGGATTGAGGACCTTGATAATATCACTGATGAATTTGTTAAGATCCATTACAAATTTAAAGATAATGATATTAATGTAATCCTAGTGGAAAAAATGTTACGAAGTTAAAGATCTTGGTCGAGGAAGATATAAGGATAGCACAATCCTTAGGTCTTGAATCTATTAAGAGGTTGGTGTTGTATCAAAACTTCTTGAGCCAACTTTAGAAAATCATAAATTGAGTCAAGAAATTGGACCCAAAAACTGAACTAAATAATGAACTCTAATGAGGTCTCAAGTCATTATGTGTGTGGACTTGATGATAAAAAAGTACAAGAAATCATCAAACAATTTCTTGATTATTGGAAAAAGAAAGATGGAGAGGAAATTGAAGTAATCGACACGGATCTAGGAACACATGAAAATGGTGGTGCTAATCCCGGTTGAGGTTTCCTTCATCATTTGTATTTTTACGCATTCCTCCAACCAAATTCCATTGTTTCGAATGAAAAGTTTGACCCAGTAAAATTTGCACAATGACCTGGCTATTTTTGAGGAGGACCTTTTCTATTACTATAAAGTCATCCTATTTTTAGAATGTAATTAGTTAAGAATAGTAACTAATATTTCTCAACCTTCTTATCTATATATAGGAGGATGCATTATGTATTCAAGGACTTTTTATCTATTGTATAAGGAGGATCTTCCATTTTGAGCACTTGTATATAGGATTAAGCCTTAATATTATTATGCAGAACTGATAATTAGCCTTCTTCCACTTCTATGTGTTGTGTATATTGATGGTGAATTTTGTACTTGTGAATCTTTCTTTCCTAGTACTTGCATAATCCATTTTACCTTCACATTAAGTTAATTCTTCTCTTAGAAAGTTGTATGTTGTGACAAACAAAGCTTATCTATGATAGTTGTGGAATTAAATATGAATCCCTTCTGTTATTGTTTAAGTTTCTAACCTTCATACAAAGTAATTTTGTTAAGAGGAAAATATAGGAAGTTTTGCACATTATTATCATTCTATTGAATATTATGTGCTTGCATAAGTTGATCATTTTGTTCCTTAATTATTGGTGCATCACCACTTTATTTCTTAAAGAGTACATAATTGAAAGAGAGTATATTTGGTCAAATGCTCAAGTTGACTGTTTTGTTGTAATTTGGATCAAGTTAGTTTTGAGATCTAATGCGAATTACAATGAGATAAGAATATGTGGTTATCAATGACATATGGTCAAGTGTGTCTCTATTCTAGTCAAATGAAATTGTCTAAGGAGAAAAACCTAATTCTATCAAGGATTGCTAAATGATGTCAAGTGTCAAAGTTTGTTGTCAAAGATCACCAAAGAAAAATATGTTAAGAGTATCCATCCTATTAGTTTTCTTTTCGCAATGGCTAGTTGAGGTTAAGAAAATCCTAAAAAGTGTGAAGGGTGTGGAGCTTCCTTATTGGTTTACTTCTCAGAGAGGCTAGTGGAGGTTAAGAAAATCTTGAAAATTATGAAGGTTGTGGAGATTCCTTATTATTCTACTTCTCGCAGTGACTAGTGGAGGATAGTAAAATCTTTACAAGTGCAAAGTGTGTGGAGCTTTATTATTGGATAGAATTTCACAAATGGTACACACCGAAGAAAGAAGATACATCAATGGAAGGAAGAAACATGTGGATCAAGAAAAGGGTGCCACTTGGCAATGATTTGATGACCGAAGGTGGACACATGGCCGTATTCCACCATATTTTTAATAGATGGCTTTGGGAGGACGTGAAATCTCTAGAATGAGCCAAGATTTATAGATTTTTGAGACCACAAAAGTTTAAAGAAAAAATGGATTGCGTAAGTCAACATGCACACAAGGAGACACATGGAGGAAGTGACATGGCTAACTACATGAACATTGGCAATCTCCGCAAAAAATTAGATGGTGACATGTGTTCAACATATGATACCAAATAAAAATGGAAGATATACTATTGAAGCTTGTCACAAGATGGAAAATTCATTGAATATCAATATTGCACCTATGAAATTTCTTGAAATTTTGAACTTAACTTTGTTTAAGGATTTTTAAAGTGTTGAAAAATAAATCAGGTTGATTCATCTCAAAACAAAGGAGAAATTCATGAAATAATTTTGTCTTGGTCAGGTAAGTTTGTGAGGAACAATTCAAAATGGCTTGAAGTGAAGAAGATCAAAATTCATGGAACATGAAACATTCCTATTCGAATTGAAGGATCTCATGGAGAAGCTCAAAAGTCATGGAAGAATGTTAGATGGTGTAACTGAAGATATTAGATGCAAGAAGACAAATTTATGAGGTAGTTTTGTAAAGTCCTTTTGTATGCACTTGTACGTAGGAAGAATGAGTCATGTGAAGAGTCATTAAACATGAAATGTCAAGAGTCATGTTTAGGAGTCATGCTTGTTTATTTAAGATCATTTTTAGCATGTTGGTGTTGTTGTTGGGATTAGTGTTGTTGTTTAATGTAGAGTTGTTGAATTTTTTTCAGTTGAAGAGAGTTGTGTATTATTGCTAAAAGAAGGAGAGATGAGGGCATGATTATGAGTAAGTGAGAAGGGTGTGAATGTATTGAAGCCATGGAAAACTAAGAAAGGAGAGGAGAAGACAAGTGAGCTGAAAAAGTGGTCATAATTAGTTGTGGAAGAAAACATAGTAAAGTGATCAAAATATGAAAAAGTATAAGTTATAACTTAGCATATAGGGGGTTGAATCCTCCTTGTAAGTAGTAGCTTACAGAAGATTAGTTATTGCTGGTTAAATTATAGGGGGTTGAAGCCTCCTTGTAAGTAGTAGCTTACAAAAGATCAATTGTTGCTAGTTAAATTTGGGAGTTGAAGCTTCTAGAAAAGTTGAATCTTGTCAAAGAATGAGTAACAACTTGGTTAAATTTTTGGAGTTGCAGCTCTAGGTTGAGTTGAAGCTCAACCATGAAATCATTATAACTTTATAGGATAGTTTTCCAAGCTATTTCTCTAGTTTTAGTGGGTTTTTGTCCTGATATGGGTTTCCCACATTAAATATTGTCTCCTCATGTGTTTATGTGTGTTTACTTCTCTCTCTATCTCTCATGGTTGAATATGCATGCTTATCATAGTTAAAGTAATTTAAATATTAGATGATTGACCAAATTTGAGTTGCACAAAATTTTAATAAGCACTAATTCACCCCTCCTCTTAGTTCCTAGATTTCTAATAATTGGTATCAAAGTGTGGTATTCTTGAATCAAGTCTAACAACTTGGAGTAGATCCTTCTTAAAACACAAGCATGGTTATTGAGATAATCCCTAGTAGCAGCTCAAGAGATAGGTATGTCAGTGAGGATGAAATCTTAGATGAAGAGGAAGCTGAGGTAAATCTTAAAGAAGAACTGATAAATTCCTGGATGAATTGAAATATCAAAGAAAAACAAACAAAAAATTGAAGATAAAGACGAAAGAATATGAAGAACAAATTAAGCTCCTTGAGGAAAGGAAAAAGTAGAAAGATGAAGATGAAATCAAAGAACTTGAAGCCCAATTGGAGTTGATTTCAACCTCCCTTAAAGTCAAAGAAGAAGAGCACCTAAAACTCAATACTGAGTTGAAGTCTCAAGTTGACAAGCTGAAAAAAGCTCGAATGCCAAAGAGGACACTTATATGAGACATGAGGAAGAATTGATATCTTTGAGAACTAAATTATAAGAGGTAAAAGAAATACTGAAGATGTATAACAAGATGGAAAAGAGCTCTAAATCCTTGAATGGAATGTTGGATAGACAAAAGGAAATAGGTGACAAGACTGGACTAGGCTTCATTGAAGAAGCTATGAAGAAGTGTGAAGATAACAAAACTAGCTCAAGTAGACACTCAAACATGAAGATAACTGAGGGAAAAAATTCTATAATTCCTAGACCCATTAGGTAACCTAATGCCTTCAGTGTATATGATAAAATTTAATGGATATTGCTTTTCTTGTCAAAATTTTGGACATAGAGCTAAGGAATGTAGGAAACATGTCATGAATGATCATCCATGGAGGAATAGAAGAGAAGAGAGAATAAAAACTTGAGAGGCATTAATAAGATAGTTTCTTTATAATCTGTAACAGGATTAGACATGTTTCTATAAATTTTTATGATCATGAGAGTGCTAAGTATGGTTGGAATATCAGTCCATATCTATATAGAAGCAAGAATCAAGTTAGGTGTTTCAATTTTCATAAACTTGGACACTTTGCAAAGAATTGTTGGCATAATCAACCTCCTAGGCATAACAACAAGACTCAACTAGTCAAAAGGTAGATTAAAAAGGTATATAAGGTGAAAATTAACCCTGAGAAGGTGCGAGAGCAGTTTATAGGAGAGAATCTTAGGAAAGATATCAAAAGGTGCTGATAAGGTTGAGAAAAGGGAAAGCAAGCCAAGTGCTAGTCATGATGAACACCCACTCATGGTTAGGAGAAGACAAGGGAATGAAACCCATCATACATGCTTGAAAAGCATTGAAGTCTTAAGAGATGAAGGTAGAACATCTAGAAATACATCAAAGAAGATGGAAAAGGCTTAGGAAAAGGGAATGCTTATTACCCCCAAAAATTATTTCAGACAACTCATATTAAAACCTAGATAAGTCGGGTCGGGGATGGTTTGTATACAACAAAAAAATAAAAACTTTTAATGGTTTAAATTGATTTCAAAGAAAAAGTAGAATGTCCCAGATCTACATAAAGAAGCTCATATATGCTTAACTAATCATGAAAAATTTTGCTATCACAAAGAAGATGTTTAAATGTTTCATAATAAAATAGAAATATATAGAGAAATATAAATCATGTCTCGTTTATAAATTTCTCGTAACTTTTCACGAAATCCTTTTAACTTATCTCCGTGCCAAAAATCTTCTTTTGGTTGAGTCAATTGCTACAATATTTTCCCCATGCAAACCCCTTTAAAAATTTGAACACCAACTCAATAGGTTTGAACCTCATGAAGTCACCTTCAATACTAATTTATAAATCTTGGGATGCCCTAAAAATACAGCAATACACATCCATAAAATTAGCGAGAGAAGACCTAAATTTAGTTCAACTCTAAATAGCTTACTGAGCTCTCATGCATGGCCTCCCAAAAAGAGAGCTTCGATAGTAGAAGAGTGGGTTAAAACAAGAAAACTCCTTACTTGCATGTAGAAACTTCTTGAGGAAGCTTTGGGATTCCCGACGAATTTAACAACCATTAATGCTATAGTTCCATGTTGTGGCTGAACAAAATTTGTAATACTTTCCCACAAAAAGTGGTGGTTGGAGTTTGAATTATCATATGTTATCCCTATATCCTTTTTAACTTTACATGGAATTAATTTAGATCTCTCTATGGTTAAGTTCCCTTTATTTTCATGGCGAACTATATGTCAACAATAAAATACCTTTACTTCATGCAAAATGGATGAAGGCCATTTCAAGCATTATGATTAAATAACCATAAATTATTCATCGAATATCCTACATGGTTGACATTATAATAACTCATTAATTTACAATGAATATGGTCAAACCATATTATTAAATCATAACTCACTCATAATATTTTTACTCGCCTTGCTAATAAGCCATGTAACTACCTCACAACACTTATCCATTTCATTTCTTAGCCAAATAAGTAATAGTAAACCAATTTAAGCCAAACATGACAATCAACCTTATCTTCATTTAACTTGACTACTTTATGAAAATGATGTATTGACTGGTTGAAGACGTTCTCTAGACCAATTTTTTTATACCATTTCTTACCGTGAATAATAATAATCAGTCATCTATAGACATTGTATGCTATGATTAAGCCACAAAAATGGTTTGTACCATAGTACTTTAATATACATAACATGTTTATGGTTTAAGGCCACAACTCATTAACCTATGAAAAATCATGTATAAATATAACTATCCCTTCGAAGAGTACCATCAACCATTTTAAACCGAGCAATTTACCTTTAGTAATTTTATTGCCTAAGTCAATAGAGTTTGACTTTATCAAGCATATAATGTTAGCAACATATTAAATAGTAGCTAGATGATTATGGCATTTAAGTGTTAGCACAACTCATGTTCATTAATGCAATATACATTAATCCATCTATAGAGTAAAATAATCAACTATGATTATCCAAAACATCATAACATGAACAAGATTATCATTATTATGAGATCATTTCCAATTAGTATAACATGATAATGACATTTATAAGCAACAAGCACACCAAAAGAATTACAAAAATAATCAATTTTTGATGACATGACAACACGAGCCATTGCAATGTCACACATATAACCACACACAAGTATGCATACCCTTTCAGCTATGCGTATGTATGCTCAGTGGTATATGGAATAACGTAGTAGTACTGACTTCTCGTCACTCATAAATTGCTTAATGCCTCAATTTATTTTACAAAAATAAAATGAAATTGCAGGATGTGACATACTTCCCCCTTAATTAATCATTGTCATGATGATTTATACTCATTAATGGTAGTTAGAATAATCAATCACAATATTATTCTAATATCTAAGGAAAACAATCAACAATTTTTTTCATAAACTTGAAATTTTTATGGGTTTCGGTCCATCTATTTCCAAATTTATTAGATGTAACAATGTTTCTACTAGAAAAAACTGTCACACAATAAAAAATATGACATAATTTTTGTCATTTCAGCTAGTCATTATTCCAAACGGTTTTGTTTCATTATTCCACTTGTCTGTCAGATTTTTCCTTGTGCAATCCCCAATTTCTTTGAAATGCACCAAGTGATTATCCTTTTCCATGCTAGTTTTACCAAAATACATTCATGGTTTTCATCTTTTTGATATCTTCATCCTTAATTATTGACAATGATAACTTAAATAATTTAAACCATTCATTTTTTTTTTTCCTTTTGGATTGTTGTTTTTTCTGCATAACCCCTAGGTATTTGTTGTCTTTCATATCGAAAAACATTGATCTAACATTTGGAATAGTCAAAATTATTCACTATGTCTCGAGTCCTTTAATGAATTCACTTACAATATCCAAGTTTTTTGATGAATTTTAAGCAACATCAATGTTGCATTAATAGACACAAGTTTGCAAATTTTAAACAAATTTTCTATTCATATGCCAAAGATAAATCAAATTTCTTATTTTGTTTTCAGCTAGCCACTAGATACAACAAACTCAATCATAGTAGTGTTATACTAAAACAACATTAGGAAGTCCATAACTTAACCTACCTAACATCGTGTTAGGAAAACTTGTTCCTTAATCTTAGCTTACTAGCCACTGCAGGTGTTGTTCTAATTCTTGTTGGAAATCGCAACAAGTCTTTCTTATTGTTTTCATCTTGAAAGCACACCTTTACTACCATACCCCTTTTCCATCACTTTTTTTTAAGTTGTAAGTGATGAAGCGCAAATGATCTTGTATACCTTTCCTATATTATGAATTGGAATTTGACTACAGATCCAATTCTATCATGTTTAGTTTTTTGGAACATTGTTGCTATAGTAGATGGTCCTCTCCTATTTACTTCATCTACCCTGTTCGGGTTTTAATTTATTGTTGGATTCAAGTTTCAAATATAAAATAGAGACATCTTAACAATGAAACAACTCATTTGCTATTTTTTTATCAATCAATTTAAGTCATTATACAATGAACTAATCATTTTCATACCCAACCAATTACTTCAAGAAACCTTCAAGTTTTGTGTGTCATGAAGTATTGTTTAGATGTTTTCTCTAACTTCTTTACCACCGAACCTAAAGCATAATTTGGTCTGGTTCATTCTCTATGGTTCATCCTTCATTTTATCCATTGTATTTGTTAACAAATAATTTATTTATTCAACATAAGGACCCAATAAGTCCAAGAGCTGCAACCTTCATCTCTGATACCAAAATGTAACACCTGATTTCACTTCATCAAAACTAGGGATTTTTTTACCAACTCATTTAATATGGTTTATGCCTTCAATGAATTTAATACACAATAATTAAATTCCAGCATACAAGAGTTATAAATCCCTTAAGTTATCTTATGTTGAAATGAATAAAATCATTTACAACAACTAAAATAAACCAACTTTAAATATTATTTAGAATCTAATCAGATAATTTATGATAACCATGTGCAACTACATGGGTTTCTTGATCTACTCAACCCCCTTGAATGCTTTACAGAGCCAATATACCTAATATATCATATGGTTAATCCTTATTATAGTGAAGGAACTTGTGATATCTTCTTAGAATCCTTTCAAAAGCTACTTTGTAACCTTCATCGAATCTCGACACTACAACAAGAAGACTTGGTGAATAGAGCATGCATCCAATTACATGCACTAATATGGCCATAATTATTTTTCATTTCGATAACAATACGGTCCCGAGACTACACATAAGCCTTCAAAACCTATCTTCCCTTCACCTCACAACTGTTTCAGTCATAGACATGAAGATTCGTTCCATTTTGCAACTAGTTTAATATTTTAGATTAACATGTAACAATTTTGACCTGCAATGCCCTACGACAATATACTAACAGATACATATTGGAATCCATATGGAAAAGGTTACGATTATGGGATGACTTGTGTCATCATGTACCGTCACACTTCCCGTAGCCATTCTAATATGGCTCAATCGGGATATTGTTGTATTGCTTTGCGAATCATAATAACAACCCTAAAAAAATCATAGTTATATGTTCAACATAAGAAGGGTACACTTAATTTATTACGTGTCATATGTTAATGATTTGAAGGAAGCAAAGTGAGATATCATACGCTATGATTATCCCTTTTACATAGTTACAACATTAGGTTGTTGATATGATTAATCATGAAACATATGATTAATCAATATTCATTTATCCTTTTAAGCATCATTAAGTGTGTCATTATATTAATTAATTTACAAATGCATCATAGCAATATTATTTTGGTTGTCGTAATAATAATGTCCCGTCTTAACATATGACAAAAATCAAATCCTAAAGATAACAATAATCATAAAAGCTGTACTTTGCAAACTTTACATTATAATCTACTGTAATTTTAGCATTATAACTCTTTATAAAAATTAGGTATGATGTAAAATAAACAACATATAATTATGTCATGGAGGTTAAATCAGTGAAGAAGATAATTTCTCTTTTAAAAAAATCATATACATTTATGATATTCCATGATCAAATCAATGTTTAATGTATCTTGGACATTAACTTGGAAGACATTCCAATAGTGGATGAGGATCTTCGATGAGATCTTGATAATAGAAAGAATGGTTCTATTGAGTCACAAGTTAAGGCCCCAATGGAATAATCCCTAAAGAAGTGGATACAAAAAATTCCATTGAGGTGTGCTCTAAAGCCCAATCTTTAGGGGAGGCCAAACAAAGTCCCAGACCATCTCCAAAAAGGAAAGTGACTCTGAGAACAAGAGGAGGTGCTAAGGCAGATTTTGGAGCCAACAAAGCCTCTTTAGGGAGACCGTTTGAGAAGGGAAAAAGGAGATGGCCATAAGAAAGAATATTATGGAAAGACGACAGAAACCTTTGGTGGTAGGCCAAAAATCTTCTCATCTCAAACAATTTTTTTGTCTTGGAATATTAGGGGTATAAATAACCCTAGTAAACATAGGATTTTGTTTGATATTAAAATTAGGAAATACTTGATGTCATAATGATACAAGAGATGAAGATGAATAGGATAAGATGAAAGACTTTCATGTTTTTATGGGAAGGAATATGGTTTTCACTTGTCAATCTTCTGCTAGGGCCTCTGGGGGGTTGATGTGATTGTGGAATAAGAAAATATTGGAGGGATTTCCCCTTTTTAATAGCTAACATCATATAGCCATTTGCTTTATTGAATTCAGTTCCAGAAAATAGTTCACTCTCTCCAATATTTATGCTCCAAACACTACATATGGTAGAAGAATTCTCTAGGAGGAGTTGACTAATTTCAAAAGGATGTTAAATGATTTGAATTGGATCATTAGGGGTGACTCTAATAATCCCTTGATTCCCTCAACAAATAAGGGTGACGTCAATTTTTATTGAGAGCATGGAGGATCTTGATAATTTCTTAGGATGGAATGGTTTGATGGATCAAGAACTCAGTGGCTCAAAATTCACTTAGACCAATGCTAACTATGGAAAGATTAAGGAAGAGGGGGTGATCATTACTAGCTTGTGAATCCTTGTGAAAAAATTGACGTCATCCTTATTTTCTTATGAACCTCTAATGGATTTAGGAACAACAATACACTATTCCCTCAGCTCACATTAGATTAAATGATAACCCTTTGGTCATAAATGTCAATGATAGGAAATAACCTATAGGCAGACCTTTTAGGTTCGAAAAGATGTGGACTACTCACCGGACTTGGAGAGAATGATAAAATAATGGTGGAGATTCAAAGTCAAAGGTAACAACATGTTTAGGGTGGCTACAAAACTTAAAAATGTTAAGATGAAAATAAAGATTTGGAACAAAGAAGTTTTTGGAAATATTTTTCTTCAAAAAAGTAGAATTTTTGAAGATCTTTGGGATTTGGAGGAAGCTATGAAACATGGAGGATGGATAAATGAGGAAAAAACCAAGGAAAAATACCTTCTTTCCAAATACCACAACATCCTAAGAAAAGAAGAGATCTATTGGAAGAAGAATTCAAGAATCAATTGGCTCAAAGAGGGAGACCGTAACACCAAATTCTTTCATATATATGCCACCATTAAAGCTAATAAAGGAAGAATCCAAGAAATAAAGAAAGATAATGGTGAATTGGATACAAAATATAAGGATATCTTGAATACCATTGTCTCTTTTTTTAGAAACTTGTTTGCCAAAGGTCAACTTTTAGCTGAGATCTCTAGTGTAGAAATTTTAAATATTTTTGAGTCGGTCATCAACCATGATGAAAATAGAGAACTCATAGACATTCCTCCATAAGAGGAGATAAAAGGAATTTTATTTGTTATGGAGGTTGACAAAATTATAGGCCTGGATGGCTTCCCCATTTTCTTTTTTTAGATGTATTGGGATATAGTTAAGAAACATGTGGTTTTAGTTGTGCAAGAGTTTTTTTGATCAGTCAACCTGCTAAAACAAATCAATCACACCTTTATTTCTCTCATACCTAAAAATCCAGGAGATAAATACTTGGGAGATTTCAGACCCATAAGTCTCTGCAACAAAATGTATAATTTTTCTCAAAAATCTTGGATTTTAGATTGAGGGAAACCCTTAGTAACTTTATTTCTCCTAATCAAGGAGCCTTCGTGTTGGGCAGGAAAATTTTGGACAACATAATAACCATTCATGAGACGATTCACTCTATGGAACTCTCAGGAAGGGAGGCTATGATTGTTGAGTTGTACATGTAAAAGGCCTATGATAGGATATCCTCGTACTTCATGTTCTCCTTTTTACATAGTTTTGGATTTCATCCTCACTTCATCAAAATGATCCAAACTTGCACTAAAGCCCCGAGATTTTATATTATTATTAATGGGAAGCCAAACGGTTTCTTCACCTCAGAAAGAGGATTGATGCAAGGATACCTATTATCTCCCTTCATATATATTATTGTTGTTGAAACCTTGAGCAGGTTATGCTCTAAAGCCCAAGTTGAAGGAAAGATGGAGGGTATTAAAGTGGCCAATGGAGTTGATAATCAATGCTTGTAACAGTTTGTGGATGACACAATTTTTCTTGGTAAATCTATTTTCCAGGAGGCCCGTGACTTTAAAAAAACCACTAAAAAATATGAAGAAGTGACTAGGAAAATGATTAACTTCAGAAAGAGATTCTATTTTTTCAAATAGGTTTCATAAAAAAATTGCCTCTTGGAAAGGCTCATTGTTGTCACAGGCCGGAAAATCCCAACTCCTTCAGATATTCTTGTAGGGTATTGCAATCTTCATCATGTCCATATTCACTTTACCCATGAGAGTCAGGAAAGCTATTAAAGGCATACAATTTTTTTATGGACTGGATAGAAGAAAAGAATAGAATTCCTTTAGTTGCTTGGGATAAGGTCACACAACCCAAGGATAGAGGAGGTATTGGAATGAAGAATCTTCAATTCATGAATCAAGCTCTTATAGCCAAGGTGGGATGGAGATTGCATAGAGAAGAGGGAACCTAGATTAATATTGTGAAAGTGAAATATTTGCAGCACTTTGGCAGAACTTTGGATCTTTTCTCAGATTTGGAGCTACCTAGAGGATCAATCTTCTGGAATAATCTTTGTCAAACTAGGAAGTTGCTTGTCAAAGGGAGTAAATGGAACCTAGGGGATGGTACTAATATAATATTTTGGGAAGACCCATGGATTAAGGATAAATCCCTCAAGATTGAATAACCATGGAATGATCTTAGGAATTTCTTCAAATAGGAATTGGGGGAGTTGGTTTGTAGCTATTGGAACAAAGAAAGGAAGTGGGTTCAACTCCAGCCACCCCCTCACTATCTGGGAATTTATATCCCTTTGAAGAACTCAATCAGCTCCTCAAGGAATATCACATACCCCTACATAGAGCCCAAGATGAGTTGATATGGAGAACCATGGATACTAGGGAATATGAGGTCAAGTCAGGTTACTTTCTTAACTTTGAGCACATAGAACCCAATATCCTCTGGAGGAAGGTTTGGAATAAGAATCTTATACCCAAAATAATTTTTTTTTCTAGGAAGTGGTTAAAAGAAAGATTCTAACTATGGATAGATTAAGGAAGAGGGGGATGATCATTACTAATAGATGTAGTCTTTACAAATGTAAAGAAGATTCAATTCAACATCTCTTCTTAGAATGCTCCTTCTCCTTTCAAGTCTTCTCTGCTGTCCTTAGTTTTTTCAGGATTTACATGGTTCTTCTTGGGGATGTGGTCTTACTCCTAGACCAATGGAGTTTCAATTTCAAACATGATATGACAAGAGAAATTTAGAAACTTTCCCTCCTGCATACTCTATGGGGACTGTGGATTGAAAGAAATAATCATATTTTTAGGAACAAAGTTTCAAGCCTGAATAAGGTTATTGAAAAAGTGAGACAGACTCTTAATGAAAACAACCAAATTCTAAAGATAAATCCATCCAATATTTTTCCATCTTGGGATAAAATCATTCTTAACAACATGAATATTATATCTAATAGCCTTGTTAAGGAGAAGGATGTCCACGAGTTAAGTGGTCTAGACCCCTTGAAGGATGTTTCAAACTCAATTTTGATGGGTTTGCTAAACAAAAGGAGAGATCTACCGGGGGGAGGTCTGGTGCATGATCATTTTGGTAGATGTCTCGGTGCTTATGTAGGGCCCCTTGGTAACCACTCTAACAATTACATAGAAGCCAAGGCCATGCTTTGGGGCATAATGTTGTGTAGGGATCTGAATATTAAATCCATCATCATAGAGGGTGATTCCTTATGTGTTATCAATGCACTCAAGGATCAAAAAAAATGTGGGTGGAAACTTATTAACATCATCAAGGAATCTTGGGGATGTTGGAATCATTTGACAAAGTGGATATCCAACACACCTACGAGAATAGGTAATAAACCTATGGATGTGCTTTCCAATCATGGAAACAACATGACCGACTTGATGACGTGGCCAAGGACACATATACCTTGGAAAATTTTTTTAAAACTATAATAAATGATTATTCAACCTCGGAGGTAGTGTAATAATGGAAATTGAGTTTCATATGCTCGAGAGTTCAAAAATATCCTCTCTTTTTGGAAAAGGATACAACTCATGTGTATTGACATTTATTCAAGTTTTTTGATATTAGTGACTCCACTCTACTTGATCTCAAAGGGATACAATGTGATTGGAAAATAATGGGTCATGACAGGGTCATAACCGAGCAAAATTCATTCCTTCATCTAAAAATGACTCCATCCTTTGGAAGTTGTTGTGTAGAGGTGGCTTTACCAAGTATATCCGGCGATTAAAAGGTAACGAACCCTTAATTTTTTTTTTTTTATTTTGGAAATTATTGGGTTCAAGGGTGATCCAATATCGGGGGTTGAAATAAGGGTTTCTAAAGAATCAATAGCTGAGATAACAAGGCTTATTATGGATGGTCTCAAAATATTTAAAGATAAAACAAGGAAGAAACATGAGATTGCCACTTTTTTATCCCGGTGAACATATTGTTTCTTATGACGATGGAATTTCTCGTACTTGTCTCCCTGATCATTGGGCGAAGTTTGTCTTGTTGTGATGAAATATTTGACTCTAGAAGGAAAATTTAGGAAGATATTCTCCTATCACCTTTCCATCCTAAACTACTTCCGTCGAAATCAGGGTATGAGTCTGTATTTTTTCCTCTATAGGTCTCTGTTATCTACAATTTTTGATTTAAAAAAAAAAATTTATGTCCCATTACATCAAGGTCTAATTCTCATTTTAGTGCAAAAGGGTAAACCCCTTATCCCTTCCTAGCCGGTTGTCGTCGGTGTGACACCGAGTCTAACCATGAAACCCTAGTGTCGGCCATTAAATGAATGAAGAAAAATAAAGGGAAAAACACCCCATAAGGTATTACCAATGTTCTATGTAATCTAAAAAGAGGAATTTAGGATGTGGGTGATGAATCTGGTAGTAGAGAGAGAGATTTCATGGATCAAGAAGCTAGGTTAATGAGATCTGAGTCGACCACAAACACTATTCTCACTGTCAACAAGAATTTGATCTAGGAGATGAAGGAGTGCCACCATAAAATTAAAGTCTAGAACAAGAGAATTGGGGGCATCCATGTTGAATTGTCATGCAGGAGAAGAGGGTTTCTATTCTTCAGGACCAAGTGGCTAAAGTGGACAACAAAAAGCAAAATATGAGACTTAGACTTATAAGTTTCGACAGTGAACACACCACCAATTCTAAGACTGATGGAAATGTTGATACAGAGATTGTGGACACCTAGCTTGAGGAAAAGGAGGAGAACAAAAATGTGATCATCAAAGTGGCTAGTAGGAAGGACAAACAGGCGAAGTGCTAGAACTCAT
The DNA here is from genome assembly GCA_018340775.1 of Taxus wallichiana var. yunnanensis. Lineage (NCBI taxonomy): Eukaryota > Viridiplantae > Streptophyta > Pinopsida > Cupressales > Taxaceae > Taxus > Taxus wallichiana. Next base: position 225,119,252 of record CM031244.1, on the reverse strand, counting down.
AACAATTCCAAAGTGCAAAGAGAACTAATGGCTGGCCTTTTACTATCCTTTTGTTATTCTTTGTCCATATGTTCTCTTTGCTTAGTTTTGTTAGTCTCTATATTTCTTTTTTTTTTTAAGTTTTAAAAAAATGTAATGGTTAATATTTTAGACTTGGTGTGGTCGACTCTGGTTTGAGGTGGCCTTTTGTCAAGTTTTTGACTTTGCTTCCTTGGATTCTTCTTGGTTTATTTGTTAAACCTAGCTTCTCTATATATAAAGGGTTTTTGGTCCCTTCAAAACCAAACTCTTTTTTACCTTATCCAAAAAAAAATAATTGAATCAATGTCAATCAAATAGAATACATTTATGATATTTCATAATTAAATCAATGTCAAGAAAGTATATCATTTCCAAAATCTATTTCTTTTTATTCACAAGTACATATAATCAATGCATGATAAATCATCCTCTTAATCAACCCGACTTGGTAACTTTGTATGATAAAATTCCCACATTGTACATGTTGGTTTCAAATGAACTGGCATGGATTATATCTCTCTCTATCTATATATTTCATTACCAAATAATCAAACATATATGCTTGACTTAATGGTTATAATCCTTATCTTCCAAACTTAGAAATAATGTAAATATAATGAAAAGGTCAAGGAAGTACCAAATTTTCTACTAACAAGATCTCATTTAGTAAGCCCACTATTGTGGCAAATGAGGTCAGTCCGACCCATTCATTTGGATTCTTCTTTCTTTAGGGTTTTTATATTTCTTGTGGTCTTTTGTAGGTCTTTCTATCATCTTAGATTATCAACAACATTCGACGAGGTGCAACGAATTTGATGCAACACATAGCGAGGGTTTCAGACCACCTTCTGAACCTTTGAAACTCAATTCCATAACTTTTGCTGACTAAGGCACCCATTTTGCAAACTAGAGCACTGTGGGTGCCCCAAGTACTTCTCTAGGCACTCCGGCCTACTGAATTAGTCCAGATCCATCCTTTTTAGGACCCCTACATAGTCATTCCTACTTCTTGTTTCTCCAGTCACTTTTTTAAACAGATCCAAAGTGAGATCCTCTAATTACGAGTTCATTCTAACTCTCCTTGCACTTTAGGGTTTAGCATTTCCATTTTTATAGTTGCTTGGGTCATTTTCCATAGTCATTACTATATTTACATGTCATTCTAGATTAAATTAACTATTCCAATATTCCATATTTTTATTTAATCATTTTAGTGAACCCTAATGTGCAAAGAAGGGCTGGAAAGATCTTAGATAACCATGCAGGTACATTACACACATCAACAACAATGCACATATTTATGCCCTAGGTTCACTCTAATCATGTTTTTGCACATTTTCATCTTTAATTTCCATGCTCCATCATCCTTTTGTCATTCCACACTTTATCTAGTCCATTGACACTCTTTTCTACTACAATCTTCATGGACATCATGTACACATATCTATCTAATTTATATTACTGAGCTTTCCACACCAACATAAAGTGGGGGAAAAATGTAGTCACAAAATCATGCACTTTAGATATTATTTAATCCTAGTCTCATACTACTATTTAAAAGGTTTTGAGTGAAGAAAGTACTAATTAATCCCCATATTTTGGCCATCTTATTTTATTTTATTTCGTCATTCCCGACCTCTTACACCCGCATTCCCAATCAGATTTTGTCATTTCATGTTATTTTATCCTCAATTAGGGCACCTGAGGCTAGTATTGGGGCACCTATAGGTGGTCTGGTCCCACCAGGTGCCCTGATCCTTTTTGAACTTTCCCACCACTTTTTGGGCACTTTCTAGCCATTTTCAACTTCTTATATTTTTGGTGGTCAACCATTTCAAGGTTAATTATGAAATTAGATCAAGAGAACCTTATAAATATAAAGTTATGAGACCATAATGAGGGAACAAGAATTATTCCCTACTATCATCCATCTAGAGTTGCATCCATTTGAAGATCATTTACATCCATTATCTACATCACAAGGATAAGGTGGTTCATCTACATCACACAAGAATAGGGGATGGATTATATTCTATTCCATGCACACATTATATTAAATTTTCTACATCTAGTTATTTTTCGATACTTCACAAAGTGCAACGGCACAAGAACACCTAGGGAACATGATGCGCATGCGTTGCGTGTGTGCAAGCACACACACACACACACACACACCAGAACTACATTTGGGTCTAAAATGTAGTGCAATGCTCAATTAGTAAGCCCACTATTGTGGAAGCTAAGGTCAGTCTGACCCATTCATTTGCATTCTTATTTTTTAGGGTTTTGATACTTCTTGTGGTCTCTTACATGTATTTCTATCATCTTGGATTATCAACAACCTTCGGTGAGGTGCATTGAATATGATGTGAGAAACAATGAGGGTTTTAGACCACCCTACCGAACCCTTGAAACTTAGTTCTTGACCTTTTGCATAGACTAAGGTGCCCATTCTGCAGACTAGAGAGCCGTAGGCATCCCAGTCCTTCTCTAGGCACCCGAGTCCAGATAATCAGTCTAGATCCATCCTTTTCAGGACCCCTGCATAATCATTCCTACTTTTGGATTATTCTGTTCACTTTGTGACACAATTCAGATCTACTTTTGAATCAACTAAGTCTTTTCCTTGTTCTTCTTTCATGTTAGGGTTTTTAATTTCATTAGATTAGTAAATGCAGGGTCATTTTACATAGTCATTGTTATATTTATTTATTGTATTTACATGGCGTTCTAGATTAGATTAACTATTACAATATGCTCCATTTTAGTTAATCATTTTGTCAAACCCAACTTGATCATTCATGCTTCTAGGTTCTTCATTTCATTGCTTGTCATCCTAGGATTTGGTCATCATGTGTATCTCAATCAATGATTATTTTCTTGCAAATCCTGATTTACTTTAGAGACTCCAACATGTTGACATGCATCCAAACTTGGTTTATCAAGCCTTTTCCGATGTATTTTCTTCACACATAGTATTCAAGTCTAACCTTCTCACCGATGTTCACACTTTTGATAATGACCTACCTCTGTATATCATATGTTGTATTTATAATGTAGCTGTTAAGTGTACTTTGGTTGCTAATGGATATGAACTTAAATTTTTTCCTATGTTGTTCCTTGAAGCTTTAGGTATTTCTAATCATGGTGTTAGTCCATATAGTGTTTCACTACATGCTTATGATGGTTCTGTCCATCCATGTCCTGGTCATGTTACATTGCCTATCATTGTTGGTCCAAATACTATCCACATTGTCTTTTTCGTTGTTTATTTTCTAGTCTCTTATAACTATCTACTTGGTAGGCCATGGATTCTTGCCATGCAAGTAGTCACCTCTACTGTACATAATTATGTCAAATCCTTACATGAAAGTATTGAGTACACCATTTTTTCATGATTGCGATCCATTCCGGTGTTATGACCAGGATCCTAATACTAGTATTCCTATTCCATGCATGAATATTAAAGATAAGCCCCAACCTATCGAAAAACCACCTCATTTACCACCACTTGATGGTACCATTTCTGTGATAGATGCGGTTTCTTCTATGTCACACAGCTACTATTACTGATATGATTCCTTATCGAGGGCTTGTCTAGCCTATGGACGTCACTCTATCATATACACCTTCACATATACTACCTAACTTAGCAAACCCACCATTCACTTACACACTCTTCATGAATGACTCCTATTGGGAAAATATTCCATTTGATCTTACATGTGATGACACCATATGTACACATGAGGGTTTGACTCGCCTAGGTTTCACTTTTGAGGATCTCTATCCTGCACCACATGCTCCTAATATTTATTATGGATTTGTTCATATTACTGTTGCTTATGGCTTGCGTGTCTTTCATCTTATGGTCTATCTATCACACACTCCTCACTCTTCTCCGCTCACATTAGGGAAATCATGGCTTGATTACATCAAAGGCACTCTTGATCCTGATCATACAAACATATCTTTCCCCATGCCCTTTGGTCGTGTATTTATCTATGCAATAGTTATTTTCTTGGCTATTCGCAAAATCTCACTCATTGGTATGTGCATGGTTGTCCACTTCCTCCATTCATTGATGAGGAGTATGTTATGGGCATGTATATCTTACACATCAATGGGTCATCACGCGATCAACCAAACACTTGTTGATTATCAATTCACTAATGATTATCCATTCGACTATAGTCCTAAGAGTGATGATATTCTAGATGATATTACATGATAGCCTCTTTCATCACACACATTTTGGGGGCATAGTATTCACTCCCCCTCTCTCATCATCATATCCTCATAGGAACACTTATCATCTTTACATTATCACTCATTCACATCCTTGCATTTTACTACATCACACTCCTATGCATCTATCCTCTTTTCCTTCTCATACATCAATTTCCTAACATACACATCTTCATTTATATTATTGCATCATTGTTACTCAATGACAAACTCTTGTGCTTCAGTTCACACTTGATTTTTGAGGATTGTCACACATGAACCCCAAAACTAAACTATAGACACCACACATCACGTTTCACACATTCTACATTTAATCCATATCATTTCAATCTTTGCATATCTATACATCATACATCATACATCATACTAGTCTTCATCATACTCATCTAGCATTACATCCTACATACTATACACTCTTAGGCACACTACACATACTGCATTCAATACTATACACTACATACACATCACATGGTCATTTATCATCTTCATTACACATACTACATCATCTTATACACATTACACTCACTACCCTATGATGCACTTTAGTTCCTCAGTTCATACGTGACTACCAAGGGTTTACAAATAAACTGGACCTTACATTCATCACACATTTATCATTCCACCTTTCGTCATCGACATTCCTAGGATAATGACACACCGTAGGCTAAATCATCACTTACTCTATTTATTTTGTAGTAGTATACACTTTAGGCTACATCACCACTCCCTACTATTCATCTTATAGTAATGCAGACGTTATATGCTACATCATCACTTCTTTTATCATCTTGTAGTGATACACACTTTAGGGTTAAATGATCACTCATAATTTCATGTTTTCATGATATACACTTAGGCTATAAGGTTCATGCAGATCTCTTCTATATGTCACATATCATCATCACTACGTATACATACTCATCACATCTACACACAACACACACTATTTGACCATTTTCTAATGATGCACTCTTGTTTATAGTTCATTCTTGATTGCTAAGGGGAAAACCAAATGAACCTCCCTACATACATTTCCATTCACTCGGGGGACACGAGGCTCCTATCATTCCATTTCATCCATCCACATCATACTCCATATTATGGCTGCTTTTAATCTTGCTTACTTTTTATTGTTCATGGTCACGTCATTACACATGCTAGTTAGACTACGTATATGTCATTTATATATATCATCCACACATGCATGTTCACATATTTTTCTAGTTTTGATCATAGATATAGGTCTCTTACATGCATCATGGATGCTTGAATTCTATCCTTCCTACCCTAGTCATTGGGGGCATCCAAATTCATCTCATCTAGGTGTTATTGTTTCATTTTATACTTAGCACTTTACATTACTTGGTTATACATGATTTTGGCATACTAGTTATCTTTCTAACATGCTAACGGGTGCTTCATATGAAGCATTTGTTATGTAGGTATATTTTCTTCCATAGTTGTTTGTTACATTGTATGTTATTATTTGCTATTGTTTGCAGGCCTTGTCCTATGTTTGTTGTGCAATTTTTTTTTTGTATGCGAACATGATGGACTTGCATTTCTTGTGAAATTATGAGTGATGTTCCATGTTTGTAGCCTACTTTGTGTGGTTTAATTTGTCTGCCTTGCGTGTTTACATAACTTCTTTTCTTAGTATATTGTACACTATTTGTGTAACCTATACACTATTTTATATATGCATGCTTATTCATACTAACACTTGACTTTGACTAGCCTCTTCTTTGTGCATGCCTTGGTTTCTTCCAATTTATTTCCTTCCTCATATAGAGGCGAGTTTCATAGTACATTTAGTTGGTCCTATTTTGGGGCCGCATTCTCCTATCAGCGATGTCACATGCACCCCCAAAGAGGGGGGGCATCATTTGGGGTTTACATACTAACATAACACATTTACATCAGTTTAGTTTAGTGCACTTTCCTCCCTTGGCATTGTGGATTACATACAACGAGTGGGTTTAGACCATTCTATGAACCCTGTACACAATAGATTTTACAAGACATGGTGTCCTTAGCATTTCAGAAAATAATTAAAGGTTGGAGTATATAACGAGAATTCCTCCCTATACTTCTTCATACGGTGGTGTCAAATCGCCCAAAAACTAGGATGTACAAAGATATCTTCACACATATTCAGGGAAGTAGTTAACGGTTGGAGGATATAGCAGAATTACTTCATATACTTCTTTTTCCTATGGTGTCAAATAGCCCAAAATACTCCGTGAAGTAAAAGATATCCTTTTACACTCTCTTTCTTGACATGGATACGGTGATCCATAGGGATTCAAAATGAATCTACTTCATCAAAATAGTCAACACAAAGAAGGAAAAAATGAAACAGGGAGGTTATTTCTTTTTAGTAATAGGACTTCCACTCTGTGTAGAGCGGTAGTTACAAAACTATTTCCCAAGCTGGGGCGAGAGGTCATGGGAACACCCAGTGCATTGGGTAGCGATCTGGCTCTTTCACACAGAAAATGAAAATACAAAATGAACAACCTAGAATTTGGAAGGTTGTTCATCACTCTTCTCCTCCATGGCCTTTCCCATCTTCTAATGCATGGGAGGACATGGGAGAGGCTATAAATAGATGTTTTTAGAATAGAATAGGATCATTGAAGCATGAAAGCAAGTGAACAAGAAGTTCTTAGTGCTAGAATTGTGTTTTGTAGAAGAAAGGAGTGTTGAGACATAACAAACAAGTATTTAGAAGGAAGTGTGAGATATTATCTACTTCTCTTTCAAAATTATTGTAAATTTTGTACTTGTTATTTTGAATAGGCCAATAAAAGTGGGAAGAAAGAGTAATTTCCCTTCTGATTGCTTTTTTCCTACTTTGGAGGTTTCAAGATAAAACTTGTTGGTTTTTATGAGCTTAAATTCTTTCCTTTCCTACAATCTATGGATTCTAAGCATAAGCATAATCCATTCACTAGATATCTCTATCATTTTCTAATAGAAAGTAGAACAACAATGTTTATTTGTATTTACGTGGATAATTCCAAAGTTAAAGAGTTTGAGATCATTTTGGCATCAAAGCTAACAATTATCCGGGAATGTGGTATTCGTTCTTAGATTTGTATGACGGTGAAGAGATGTAAAGGCAAAGAGGCTTTACCTTGCGATCCAAAAATTTTCTACAAAGAAGTCGAAATAGAGAATTCAGGGAAAAATGGAGGAAGAGAACTTGGTCCGTAGAATTGAGATGCTGGAGACCATGATGGATAGGATGTTTATAAGGCAAGAAGAGCTTGCTGATTTATAGAAGACAACTTTTGTCAAACAAGACTCCATAGACTCAGTGGTTCGGGGCTTAACTGAAAAGTTTGGCATAGGAAGGAGCCACCATGAGGAAAGTTATGGGGAAGAGCATGAAGAAGAGACTTCAAACACAAGAGAAAAGGTAAAATCTGATCATACTCCTTTTAAAGTTGAGATGAAAGTTGATATTAAAAGCTTTGAAGGACAAGTAGATGCAGAGTTTCTTGATAAATGGTTAAAATAGTTAGAAGTCCACTTTAGCATCCATAATATCACCAAGGCACGAGAGGATCACCTTTGCACGTCTAAAAATGGAGGGACACACTCGGTTTGGTGGGAAACCCATCTAACCACTTGTGAAAAGAAGAAGTGTCCTATTGTGGAATCATGGAAAGAATTTAAAGAATTACTTAGAGCTAGGTTCTATCATATTGGCCACTGGTGACCAAATGATTAAATGGTAGTATTTTAGACAAGGGTAGTGGTCAAAGTGTGCAGGACTATACTATGGAGTTTTGGAGGCAACCCATGTTGCTAAACATGGACTTGGAAGATTAGGATATTCGACTAAGTACTTGTGATGACTTCACACTCACCTTTCATAGAAAAGTCATCTCCACTAAGCCTAAATATCTCAATGAGGCATGTGTGCAAGCATACTACATAGATGATGAAAAGAAGCAAGGAGAAGTAGATCCGAGGGCAAATCGATCGACAAATTAGCGAGAAAAAGAGTATGGGAAAACAAGCAACAAGGGTAAGTGGAAAGGGAAAGGTAAACAAGCTACCACTACTTCAAATACTTGTAAAGATACCAAGAATATTTGCAAGAACTATGATATTAATGGTCATCGCGATGCTACATGTTAGAAGTTACATCCGGATTTGTATCGAGAAGAACCAAGCCAAGGACTCGAAGAAGTCCATGACAACTATAAGAACGAGAAGGGGAGGTGGAAATTAAAGGTGACTCGATGTAGATGAAAGGCTTGGATGCATGGCCACCAACATGGACATCTAGGAAGATGAGATGAGTAGACTATTCCAGATCAAGAGAACTAAGGTAAATGCTTTGGTTGATACCGATTCTCGAGTCTATCCCGATTTTAAGGCGAAAGAAGCTTGGTCCTGAGACTTACGAGCATCATACTCTTATCCTTTGGGTTGGGTGAAAAAGGGTGTTGAAATTTAGGTAACAAGAAGATGTAAGGTCAAGTTTGGGATAAATACCCGGTATATTGATGTTTTGGAAGCTGACATTATTCCACTTGATGATTTTGATGTTTTATTCAGGAGTCTTTACTTGTATATCAGGTATGCTATATTTATGAGAAGGGAAAACTGATACAGATGGATCAAGGAAGGGATCAACTACAACATCCGGGCACACCAGCGTAAGACACAGGTTTATGGTGAGTGCTAACCAAGCAAAATGACTTATTCAGGAAAATCATAATCAGTTTTGTTTACTTTTGTTAAAGGATAAACAAGATGGGGTAGAAGTTTTAGAGATTTATAACTAGGGAAAGCATGATTTGGATAGTATTATTCAGTATTTTTAGGAAGTATTTTAGGCTCCCAGTGGGTTACCACCAAAACGGGAAGTAGAGCATGAGATTAACCTATTGTCAAAGTCCCTCTACCGAACATTGGGTTGTATAGGAAATCCTTGCTTGAGAGTACTGAAGTAAAGAAACAACTCCAAGAACTACTAGACCAAGGGGTGATATGTTCGAGCACCTCACCATGTGGTTCACCTATTGTGATGGTGCCAAAGAAGGATGGTTCTTCGAGAATGTGCGTCAACTACTGTGCTTTGAATAAGATCACCATAAAGAACAGATATCCACTTCCCCACATAGATGATCTCTTCGACCAGCTTCAGCATGCCAAATTCTTCACGAAGTTGGATGTCAAGTCCAGTTATCACCAAGTCATAATGAAGGAGGAGGATATATGGAAGAATGCCTTCAAAACAAAAAAGGGTTTGTATGAATGGTTAGTACTTCCTTTTGGGTAATGCAATGCACCTGCTACATTTATGAGATTAATGAATGATGTATTGTGGGATTTCATAAATTCATGAGTCATTGTATATCTAGATGATATTCTAATTTTTAGTGCCACATGGGAGGAGCATCTAACCCATTTACAACAAGTCTTGCAAGTTCTCAGGGAGAAACAACTGCTTTGTAATATGAAGAAATGTGAGTTTTCCAAACAATCACTTATCTATCTTAGGCACGTGGTTGGAGGAGGAGAGATACGATTGGATCCAAATAAAGTGGAAGCCATCCATAATTGGCCAACTCCAACAGGATCCAAAAAGATTGGGAGTTTTGTGGGAGTAGTACAGTACATGCAGAAGTTCATTTCGGGCTTCTCCGTGATTGTAACACCTCTACACATAGTGGACGCAAGAGTAAGGGTTTTTGGTAGAGTACGGAACAAGATAAATCCTTTGAGTTATTGAAATACAAGATTATTCATGCTCCAAAGTACTTGCTCTTCATAATTTCTGATGTAGCCTTTTGAAGCGAGAGACAAATGCCGGTGATTACACCATGGGCACAATGTTTCTTCAAGGAGGTAAACCCATATGTTATCACTCGAAAATTTCACTTGAGTAGTTAAAGGATATTTAGTATATGATAAGGACATGTATGCACTAGTTCGAGAAAATTCAAAAATGTAAGCATTATTTTTGGGTAACGAAACTATTGTGCACACTGACCACAAACCTCTCTAGTATTTGCAAGCACAGTCTAAATTGCAGCAGGCAAGGCACTACAAATGGATGGGGTTCCTTCAGCAGTTCCATCTGGTGATCAAATACAAGAAGGGTAGTAAAAACTTGGTGGTAGACATGTTGTCTAGGCCACCCACATAGGAGAAGTTTTCTGTTTGGCCACTATCTCTCAGATCGAGCCCTTCATGAAGGAAGCTTATAGAGAGGCATATGCCTAGGACAAAGACTTTGGGGTGACATTTCAATGAGTTGCAGTCCCAAGGGATTGAAAGGACAAGGATTGAAGATTGTTATCTCAAGGACGGGATGCTCTACCGATGGGGGAAGCTTTGCGTGCCAAAAGAAGAAATAATTCTATTGATGAGGGAAGCACATACCTCGAAAGTAGTGGGACATTTCGGTGTTGGTAAGACCCTATCCCACTTGCAAAGGTATGTGTATTGGCCCAATATGCAAGAATAAGTATCAAAATTTATATGGGGATGTAAACTTTTTGTACTAGCAAGCCTAAGACTAGGAAGGAGGGTTTGTATATGCCTTTTCCAGTACCTACTCATCTGTGGGAGGACATTTATTTGGATTTTATAGGAGGATTACTTATGTCTAAACATGGCCATGAATATCTATATGTTTTTGTTGATATATTTAATAAGATGTGTGTTCTTATGGCATGTAAAAAGATAGTAAAAGCACATGAGGCAACAAATCTTTTCTTTGCTAATGTATGGGTGCATTTTGGTTTGCCAAAGTCTATTGTTTTTGACATGGATTCCAAGTTCTTGGGGAAGTTTTGGACTACTTTGTGGTACAAGATGGATACCAAGTTTCAGAGGAGCACAACTTTCCATCCACAAACAGATGGACAGATAGAGGTGGTAAAAGGAATTTGGTATAGTTGATCAGAGGGTATAACAACAAATATCCAAGGACTTGGGATGAGTCCTTAGCCTACATTCAACATTCCTATAACCGGGAAGTACACACATCCACTATGAAGTCACCGTTTGAAGCATGCTTGGGATATTTACCTACAAATCCACTGGACATAACATTTAGGTAGAAGGATGAGGAGGAGACATGAGACACAGAGGTGACTAGAAAAAACAAATTCATTGAGAGGATCTGGAAAATCCATCTCAAATTCAAATAACGGCTAGAGAAATCTCAAGCCAAGTACAAAGCTAGGCATGATCAACATAGGAGAGAACATAAGCTACATGTTGGAGATAGATTTTGGATTTACTTGAGCAAGGAGAGATTACAAGGTCAAGCATGGAAACTCAAGCCACTACGATATGGGCCCTTCACCATATTGGAGCAGGTTGGAGAAAATGCTTTTCGACTTGACTTGCCATCATTTATGAGGATGTACTCTGTAGTAAATTGTGAGAACTTTCACCTATATGAGCCATCCATGCTAGATGAATATTAAGGACTACAATTTCTACCTTCCATTGAGGATTGCGTCTTGGACTCATGAGGCAAATTGGAGGATGCAGTGTTGTAGTAGAAGGTCGGAGAGATAAGGAGAGGTCTACAAAAGTCTTGGTAGATTGGTGAAAGGAAAGAAACCAAGGCAAGCCGGTGGTACTCAAAGGAGAAAGTGAGGGAATTATTTCCTCATCTACTCCCAACCAAGATTTTGTGGGACCAAAATCCTCCTAACTAGGGAGTGTGAACCATAGGGATCCAAAATGAATCTACTTCATCAAAACATTCAACACGAAGAAGGAAAAAAATTAAACATGGAGGTTCTATCTTTTTAGTACCGGGACCACCGCTCTATACTGAGCGATGGTTATAGAACCACCACCCAACCAAGGCAGCGGTCATGGGACCTCTAGTCTATATTGGGCAAAGTGGTCATGGCCTTTCGAGAAAGAAAATGAAAATATGAAATGAACAACCTAGAATTTGGAAGGTTGTTCATAGATCTTCTCCTCCATGAATTTTCCCATCCTCCACCAGGGGGACATGGGAGAGGCTATAAATAGATGTTTGTAGAAGAGAATAGGATCATCAAAGCATGAAATCAAGTGAGCAAGACGTTCTTAGTGTTGGAATTGTGTTTTTAGAAGAAAGGAGTGTTGAGACAGAGCAAACAAGTATTTGGGAGGAAGTGTGAGATATTATCTACTTCTCTTTCATAATTATTGTAAATTATGTACTTCTTATTTTGAATTGGCCAATAAAAGTGGGAAGAAAGAGAAATTTCCCTTCCTAACTAGTTTTTCCTCCTCTGGAGGTTTACAAGATAAAAATTGTTGGTGTTTATGAGATTAAATTCTTTCCTTTCTTGCAATATGTGGATTCTAAGCATAATCATAATTTGTTCACTAGCTATCTCTGTCATTTTATAATAGAAAGTAGAAAAACAACGTTTATTTGTGTTTCTTTGAATAATTCAAAAGTTGAAGAGTTTATAGATCATCGGATGCACATGTTCCATTTAAAATTTTTCATTTACGTATTTACATTTACATACATATGCATGCATATTTTACATTTTGTTTTTACACATACATACATATTTTACTACTTGATCATTTTCTCCTTGTAGGTTCAGTTGTATGAGAAACAAGCATTCAAAAGGGGGAAAGCAGACAACAACAACAACATAAGAACTGGGTTACTATCACACATAAGAATAGGATTTACATCGGTGATTATTTCCAAGTCTTTATATTTCCCTAACTTTTGTCTACTTATGTCTTCTACGTATCCTTTTATGATCTACCCACAACAAATCTCTCTTGAGGTGTTACTAACTTTGGGGGAGGTTAGTATCCCAATGGTGTATACAAAATGTAAGTATCCCTAAAATTTTCCTTTCCTTTATATTTGGTATGATTGATTATGTTGATGTATCATGTTCTCTACTATGATAGAGTACCATATTATTTACCTATTGCATTATTTTTACTATCATCACTTCATATATCAGTCACTCGATTTTATAACCCTATATTATATATTTTTCATACACTTTCTTACTCTTACAACCTAAGATCCTAGTAAGACCCTATCTACTATATTATTCACAAGATTTGGAACCTTATGCCCTTGATAGATTTTGGATTATAATCTTATAGATCCAAAACTCACACCCCATTCTATTCCTATCTTGGTTTTAGGTCTTCTACTTATATCATAATCTATATTGGTGAGGAGAGAAATAGGATAATCATATTAAACTTATTATCCCACATACATTCTAGTGAACTCGAGGTGAATCGTTTTTATCTTTCATCAATTATGATCATGTCACATATTAGGGTTTTTTTAGCGACCCTTAACCCAATCCAATTCTACATGGAATTCTCATTTCTCCCTCTTGTTCCTTCCATTGAAGGACACCATTCATAGTGCACTTTTTCACAACCTTAACCTCAGCCAAATATCCTATTCAACTTGGATGAAGATCCACAAGAGGATCTTACCATTATTGACATATATCTAGACGAATATCCACATGAGGATATTCCCTTTTTTATTACTTTTCCATGTTTGAATATCCACAACATGTTATTATCATTCCTTATCACTTTACTATGGTTGAAGATCCATAAGAGGGTCTTCCCATTTTTCATCCATTTTCCATGGTCAAATATCTAAATAAGGATTGTCCCATCTATGATCCAATCCAATATGAACATGTCAACTTTCAACTTAATATTAGTGTTGATATTAAATTTTGAACCCCCTACCCACCCTTTATTGGAAAACACCAATTGAGTAATTCAACAAATTTCAAAATTTACCAATCAATTCAAATATCAAACAACTCTCACAACATCATACATTTTGCTCAAAAACACGATGCAATGTAGAAAATTCAAACCATTTTGATTGTATCAACCATCATGTTGAAAAAAATTGTTGTGGGGCTTACGCTAGTGTTAAAATGAGTGCACAAGCATTAAAAGGCTTGCACTTATGTGAAAGGCATGCGCTAGTGCTAAAAATATTGTGCTCATGCTAAAAGGCATGCACTAGTGCAAAGTTTTCCTTTTAGGAGGTCTTAGAAGAATTTAGGAAATGTTTAGAAGAATGTTAGAGGAATTAGAACACCTTAGGAAGATGTTTTAAGAAGAAGTGATGTTAATTAATTGTGTTGGGTAATTTTATAGGAAATATTACGTAACTTAGATGTGCGTGAGCAACACAGACGTCTTTAGGCTTATGAGAAAACTTTCTCTCATCGAGAGTAGTCTTGAATAGTATACGTGATAGAGGCTACATGAATAGACCACATTGTAGAGATGCCACATATTTTAATAGATTGTTCCCTTCTCACATTAGCGAGAGAGATGGTGTAGTGAGAGCCAAACCTTTAGATTACCGAATGGTGAGATGACAATCACATTAGAGGATGTGTATCAGATCCTCTAAGTTCCTATTTGGGGTAGCATAGTGACCTACGATGGACATTTCAACTAGATCTTGGACCACATATGGGATATTTTTAGTTAGATGACATTCCTCAATGAGGTATGGCTATTCACTTGTATAGTTGTTTTGATGACAAGAGGATTATTTGCATATCTATATACTTGATGGATCTTGTCAATGACTACTTGCTTGAAAAGTTTGGGACGAACTTTCTAATTAGTTTTATGGAGAGGTATTATGTTGGGGTCGGTCGGTGCATGCGGCATACTTATCTTGGGATCTCCATCTAGTGGCATGCGAGAGGGATGAGGAGTGTGGGCCCTGCCACACTATTATAGATTTGGTCATGGGACCATATTGCGATCGGGTGCCCACTCAGAGATTTAAGTGTCATATGAAGTGAGGAGGCCTCGTGTGGGGATGGGATCTAATTAGGGATGATATCGAGCTCACATGGGTGATACTTACTACCACGGACATGATTTTTATGACTTATAGCTGCGCATGATTACATGGTGACCATACCAGTCCTATTAATTGGGAGAGGATATATCGAGCTCGAGTGTCGTAGAGGTAGAGAACTTTTGATTGGCATTCGCGAGCATATTGCAGGTGGTACCACATGGATAGGGTGTAGTGGTAACTAGGTCTCATCCAACGTATTCTGGGATGAGATGTGGTATGCACGCCAAGCTCGGGGAGAATTTTGACTTTGGACCCTGCATCAAACCATAAAGGGTGACACGAGAGATTTGATGGTGTAGTCCCACGGTGATGGAACGAGGAGAGGACATATAGTTGATCCCAGCACTAGTGTTATTTTTCAACATGATGGTTGATACAATCAAAATGTTTTGAATTTTCTACATTGCATTGTGTTTTTCATAAAGATGTATGATGTAGTGAGAATTGTTTGATATTTAAATTTGATTGGTAAATTTTAAAATTTGTTGAATTACTCAATTAGTGTTTTCCAATAAAGGGCGAGGTAGGGGGTTCAAAAGTTAATATCAACACTAATATTAAGGTGAAAGTTTTCATATTCATATTGGAGTGGATCATAGATGGGACAATCCTCATTTGGATATTTGACCATGGAAAATGGATGAAAAATGGGAAGACCCTCTTATGGATCTTCAACCATAGTAAAGTGATAAGGAATGATAATAACATGTTGTGGATATTCAAACATGGAAAAGTAATGAAAAAAGGGAATATCCTCCTGTGGATATTCCTCTAGATATATGTCAACAATGGGAATATACTCTTGTGGATCTTCATCCATGTTGAATAGGATATTTGGATGAGATTGAGGTTGTGAAAAAGTGCACTTTGAATGGTGTCCTTCAATGGAAGGAACAAGAGGGAGAAATGAGAATTCCATGTAAAATTGGATTGGGTTAAGGGTCGCTATAAAACCCTAATATGTGACATGATCATAATTGATGAAAGATAAACATGATTCACCTTGAGTTCACTAGAATGTATGTGGGCCAAGAAGTTTAATATGATTTTCCTATTTCTCTCCTTAACAATATATATTATGATATAAGTAGAAGACCTAAAAAACCAAGATAGGATTAGAATGGGGTGTGAGTTATGCATCTAGAAGATTATAATCCAAACTCTATCAAGGGTGTAAGGTTCTAAATATTGTGAATAAGATAGTAGATAGGGTCTTACTCGGATCTTCGGTTGTAAGAGTAAGAAAGTGTATGAAAAATATATAATATAGGGTTATAAAATCTGAGTGTGATATAAGAAGTGATGATGGTAAAAATAATGCAATAGATGAAGAATATGGTACTCTATCATAGTAGAGAACATGATACATCAACATAATCAATCATACCAAATATAAAGGAAAAGGAAAGGTTAGGGATACTTACATTTTGAATACACCATTAGAATACCAACCTCCCCAGAGTAAGTAGCACCTTAAGAGAGATTTGTTGCGGGTAGATCATAAAAAGGATATGTAAAAGAAATAAGTAGACGAAAGTTAGGGGAATCTAAAGACCTGCAAATACTCACCGATGCAAATCCTATTAATATGTGTGATAGTGACCCAATTCTCTAACAAATATTTTGTTAAAATATTGAGGTTTGAAACCAAGTTTAGAGAATTTTATAATGAAATCTTTATACTCGGGTTTGTAGGAGACTACCCTTAGGGTTTTGGTAAGGGTTTTGATTTGAATCCCTTAAACATTAAAATTTGAATTGAAACTTTTAATCCATCATATTTGAATATTTACTCAACATATTTTTAAAACCAAGGGTTAAATTTGAAGAAAAGCTTGACAGTCTAGGCCAAGGTTAGGTAACACATTGGAAGGGCTAATCAAGAAGGTCCATTTATAAAGGAAGTTACATTTACCATTAGATTTCAATCTTGAAACTAATCACACAAGTAAAACCATGAAATAAATGCTTGAAATTTTTTTATTTATGTTTTAAAACCTCTTGCATGAGAATTTATGGTGGAAAAATCCTAGGGATAGGGCTAGAAGTGCTAGTGAAGGCTAGAGGAGAAAAGATGTGAGTGAGAGAGTTTGAAAAGGAACTGATCTATGAAATTTGGCATACATCATATTAATGATAAAGGGTTTCTAAATATGTTCTCTATTTTTTCTGAGTATACTTACATTACTCCTAACCATAACCAAGCAAAGTTCTTGGTCTTAAGATCACTAGGTGACAATTTTGAGCAAGAAGGGTAAAGATTGTGGTTTGGTGATTTTTAAGTCAGTTTAATGATTGATATAAGGTTGTTTGAGGTGATGAAATAGGGTCAAGGAGTTGGAAATAATAGGTAAGGCTAAAAAGTAAAAAGTTGCTAGTTTATGCTTAAATCTAGTAAAGCAAGGAAGAGACAAGCGAGAAAGGTAAGTGAAGATGAAGTTTTCTTAAAAGGAGATCCATTTAATGGATGAAGTAACATTGTGTGATGCATATGAAGCAGGGTATAGAATTGATAAGCTAGCTAAGGTGATTTGATCAATTTTAGCAAGATTTTGAGCCATTTAGGCTATTAAAATGGGCCTCAATTGGCAGAGGTTGGTATATAGTTTGTGGTTTGAGTCTTATAACTTGTTGGATTCTTCAATAATTCATATTTCTTTGCATCAAAAGCCAAGGGTCATCAACCATACCCTAATCTACCCTATAGTAGATATTTTCAACCTTAGAGATTAGAATATATTAGGTAATTTATTTCTTCTTTTATATTAAAGCGTATATTGAATCTCAATCTAAAATTATATCCCAATCCACAAGTCACAAACACTCATAAGGTATAGGTTATTAATCCATTTGACCAAACTATTTATTTTAATTGGAAAGGAGAGTCACGCAAATGACGGTAGGGACTAATCTTGACTATAGATATTCCAATCAAATGAAATGGAGAGGTAGATGAGGTAACTTATAGATTAACTCAATGAGTGACCAAAACAATATCCATATTTCCTATCAGTTTATAGGGTGTCATTAAACATTTTTATGTATATGACAAGGGAAAGTTGTTAATAGTTTTCATTGGCCCATATGTCTATTACTAAATGCACACAAATTAAATGTTTGGGATTAAATTCTAGTGCGATTTTTCCCGTGTTTTAAAATTAAAGTGGAATATACAACAATTAATTTTTGTAGAAAAAAGAGAAAAGTATAAATATATGTCAAACACTTTAGTTTTGAAAGGAAAAATTCAACATCAAAGGATGAGGACATCATGTCACATAAATAAGGGAATTTTTTTATCATCTTGCAAAAATATTCTTGTAATTTATCTACAAAACCATTTCCTAAATAATAATATCATAAATTTAGAGGTATTTGTAGTTTCATTGGTTGGTGAATATGAAATAATGTCATACATCTAGATGTGTATGTAGTTTGATTAGTAACTAATTATGGAATTGTATTATTTTGAATGATTTATAGCTCACATTATTGCACAATTATGAATGGATCTTACTATATTTACATGTATTTAAATAAAAATATTGTTTGGAATTTGGATTACATAAGAGAAATATTCATGGGAAAATCTTGGTCGGGGAAGTTGAATGGGGTATAATAGTTATTAGATGTGAGCTTTAGAATTAATGGTGTAAACAAAATTAGCGAAGGAAATATGTCACATAAGAAACAAATAAAATCATATGATGAAACATAAGAACATGAAAAATACATGTCCACAAGTACAAGTTTCAGTCATGCATTTGAAAGTTACATGTAATGATACCTCATGTTAGAAGTTATTATATGAAAACATGTCTGACTAGTCAAACCTCCAAGTTTTAATTATACATAGCTAACACCATATCAACTTAGGTAAAATAATTAGGGTCTAATGTTACACCATGTAGATGTCACATGGTCATGGATTTAGGTTTATCCTTGTAACACCCCATAATTAAGCACCAAAATTCACCAATTGATAGTAAAAATCATCACAATTATTTGTGGAAAGGATTTATGAGAACTAAAAGTAAAACTTAAATTAAAAGTTTACTTTGGTGTACCACCATGGTACATAACTTGACCTATGCTCTTGCAATTCGATCAAGTTTCCCAATAAGATGACATGGACTAGCGGCTAAATTGTATTTTCTAATATCTTGGCTTAGCAATTAGAATTTAAATGTATGAAATGATTAAATGTTTGTGCGGTAAGGTTGGAAATTGTTTTTAACATTTTTATAAGGCATGCCAAGGTGGTAACAATTATTTAGTGTGAGTGTACATCCCTATTACCCAAAATGAATTCTCCCTTTATTAATAGTTCAAACATCCTCATTTTAAAAAAAAACAACTCCTATCAAGTGGTTTAAGATAATTAGTTTAACTATATTAGTCTAATCTTAGTAACCTTGTGAGGAGCATAGTTATGCACTATTGCAATTAGAACCCCTGAACTACAAGGAAATATTCACAATTACTATTATAATGCTTATCATTCGTTCACTTCCATAGATTCACGTTTTTAATTTATCAACATAATATTTCCTATATTGCATAGACTCCTTATATATCAAGATCTCTACCACACTAAATATGTAATACACACCGTGGAGACTAATTCCTTTGATATGGAGATTTGAATCATAATAATCCTACATAGCACATATAAAACGTGGTATTTAATAGATCTATAATTTGTCTTTATTTTATTAAGGGGTTATAACCTTATTATATCGATACCAAGATAAGTAAAAATAAGGACGATCATTTCAAGTTTATAAGAGAACAATTATGGACCATGCCACCTTAGACAAATGAATCCCTAACACATCCACTAGGTTATAAGGGTGAGGTAAATATATGGGTACATAATGATATATTCTTCCACATTCATACTACATATAATAAATTATATACGTATATGTATATATATGAACACATTTATATATAAAGGGTTAAAACTATATATTTTATTTCTTCATGCCCTAAGGGTTGGCCATGAAAAAGGAGCCATGCTTCATAAAGGAGGTTGAAAACACTTTCATTGGCATTGCCACTAGTTATGGAAACTACCATGGAGGCCATGGGCATGCACTACACTTGCTCTCACATTCCCAATGCCTAAGCTTCCCGATAATATTTTTTGGTACAACGTCGTGGCTGAAGCCACGCAGGATGTGTATTAGATTTTAGTGCCCCCGTCAAGTGGAAAATAATGCCATATATATATATATATATATATATATATGTATGTATGTATGTATGTATGTATGTATGTATGTATGTATGTGTGTGTATATATGTATGTGTGTGTATATATATATATGTATGTATGTATATATTGTTAGGTTGTGGAGCCTGTTTTCATGTGTGAAAGTGTTGAAGACTATACACTAAGAGAACTGTACACTTTCCATATTTATCTTGCCGAGGTTTGGGGGCGTAGCCCCGGAAAATAAAATTTGGCCTCGAAACAAAACATGCCCGATATACCGGGAAATGTGCTTTTTTCGTATGTGTGGGATTTTTGACCCATAGGTTTATGGGATGGTTTTGGCCCATGGTTTTAATACTCACAATTGTGTAAAACTACTTAAGCAGTTGTCTACTTATGTAGTTTTATGCATATGGTAGGAATATAATGTAACATTACAGATGTGTCTAAATTTAGGTGTGAATTTTGTAGAGTTTATTAAGCATAGCTCCAAACAAATATGAGTATTGTATTGATAGAGTGATGGATTGTAACAAAATATGAGCAAGTGATTCTTGGTGGACGTACCCCAAATTGGGTGAACCATGTTAAATACTATCTCTTTGTGTTGTGTTATTTTTATCATGCACTTTTATTTTAGATCTGTAATATTTTTTGCATATTAGTTCCTATTGTTGTGATTCTATGAGGGATTGTTCCACATATTTTATCCCTTATTTCCTAACAATTGGTATCAGAGCATGGTTTGGTTTGTTGAAGTGTTGAATTATAGGGAAAGTTTTAGCTTGAGTGGGAGCTATGACAGATGATGGAAGATCAAGGGTTGATAAATTCAATAGGAAAAATTTTAGTCTTTGGAAGATGCAGATGGAAGATTACCTTTATCAAAAGGATCTTTATATTCCGCTGTCTGAGAAGGTGAAAAAACCCTTGAGCATGATAGATGCGGAATGGGATTTTTTGGATAGGAAGGCACTTGGGACAATTTATATGTGTATTGCATCTTATGTATTGTTTAATGTTTAAAATGAAAAGACTACAAAAGAACTGATGGATGCATTAGGGAAGTTGTATGAAAAACCCTCTACCTTTAACAAGATATTTTTAATGAAAAAGTTGTTTAATATGAAGATGTATGAGAATGGTTCAGTAGCAAATCATTTAAATTATTTTAATACAGTTGTAAATATGCTAGCTTGGTTACAATAGAATTTGATGAAGAAGTTAGGGATTTATTAATTTTGTGCTCTTTACGAGAGTTGGAATAGCTTAGTAATGGCGGTAAGAAACTTGGTTCTAGATAAATAAAAGTTGAAGTTTGAGGATGTTGTAGGGGTGATTCTAAGTGAGGAAATGCAAAGAAAAATATTTGGGAATCTTCTATGTCAAGGAATTCTTTGACAGTGGAAACTAGAGGGAGATAAAAGAATAGAGGAAGTTGTGGAAAATCGAAAGATCGAGCAAGGTAAAAATCCAAAAGAAAGATAGTATGTTGACTTTGTGGAAAGTCCGGACATGTAAAGAAGGATTGTTGGGAGCTTCAGGATAAGAAGAAACAACAAGAAGAAAAAAAGGAGGCAAATGTGGCAACAGGTAATGTATGTCAGGATGCTTTGATTCTTTCTTTGCATAATATTGTTGAATCTTGGGTTTTAGATTTGGGGGCTTCTTTCCATGCTACTTCACATAGGCATTATTTTGTTGATTATGTTCAAGGGGATTTTGGGCATGTTTTTCTTGGTGATGATGAGCCTTGCAATATAGTTGAATTTTTTTTTGTTCGGGTTAAGATGTAGAATGGGAATATATGGCTATTGAAGGATATCAGACATGTGCCTAATTTAAAATGAAATTTGATATCGGTGGGCTAGCTAGGAAGTGATGGTTGTACTGTGATATTTACAGCAGACTCTTGGAAGGTTACCAAGGGTGCTCTTATGGTGGCAAGATGTAAGAAGGTTGGAACCTTGTATCTAACCGCTTATAGCACTAATGTTTGTAATCTTGTGGCTTTAGAAGTAGATACAACATTGTGGCACTATAGGCTCGGTCATATGAGCCATAAGGGCATGGAGATCATAAAGAAGGATTTTCTCGGATATACAGAAACATGTTTGGATTTCTGTGAGGATTGCATATATGGGAAACAAAAGTGAGTAAGGTTTCTCAAGGTTGGACTTACAAAGAAAGAGAGTAAGTTAGAGCTGGTGCATTCTGATGTGAGGGGGCTAGCTCAGGTGTCATCTTTTGGGGGTTCAAGTTATTATGTTACTTTTATTGATGATGCAACAAGGAAAGTTTGAGATTATTGTATTAGAAACAAATTTGATGTATTTGATGCTTTTGTTAAATGGAAAGCCATGGTTGAGAATGAAATAGGTCTTAAGCTAAAATGTCTCAAGTCAGATAATGGAGGGGAGTATTACAACAATGAATTTGATGATTACTATTCTAAGAATGGAATTCATAGGAAAAAGATGGTTCCAAGAACTACGTAGTAGAACAGGGTGTTAGAAAGGATGAACATAACAATAATGGAATGTGCTAGGAGTATGAGGTTATATGCAGGACTACCTATTTCTTTTTGGGAAGAAGCGGTGAGCACAACTGTGTACTTGATAAATAGAGGACCCTCAAGTGCCTTAGATGGAGTCATACATGAGGAGGCTTGGTATGGTAAAAAAGTTAATTATTCATTTCTTAGAGTATTTGGATGTGACGTGTTTGTGCACATAGACAAGGATGATAGGACCAAGCTAGAGGCTAAATCAGAAAAATGTACTTTCATTGGTTATGTTGGTGATGACTTTGGATATAAATGTTGGAGTATTAAGGACAAGAAATTCATTTGATTTAAGGATGTGGTCTTTAATGAGAAATTCATGTATAAGAAGAAGTTACAGGAAAACAGGGAAGAATACAAGAAAGAATATGCAATAAAGTAGAGGATATTCTAGATGGGAAAGTGACACTTGAATATGTTCAAGAACCTCCTCAACAGAACCCCAAAATCCTATATTGAGGAGGTCTTCTAGGTAAGAAGAGAACCTAAACATTTTTATCCTTTTGTTTATTATTTATTACTCACTTGTAGTAGAGAGACAGAGAGATATTTGATGAAGCAATGTAGGTAGATGTTAGGAAGAAGTGAGAGCAAGCCATGGATGAGGAGCATCAAACTCTTATGGAGAACTAGACATGGGATTTGGTGAAGCTACCCGAAGGCAAAAGTGAATACGGAGAACAAGTGGGTGTTCGAGTCAAAGAGGAAGGAGGAAAGAAAAGATATAAGGCTCGGTTGGTGGTCAAGGGGTTTACACGAGAAAAAAGTATAGATTTTGATGAGATTTTTCTCTTCTAGTAAAAATAAATTCTATTCGAACTGTTCTAGGAATAGTTTCAACAAAATACTTTCACTTAGAAAAAATTGATGTAAAGATTGCATTTCTCCATGGCGATTTGGAGGAACTATATATACACCAACCGAGAGGGCTATGAGGTCAAAGGTAAAGAGGAGATGGTGTGAAAACTGAAGAAGAGATTGTATGGCTTGAAACAAGCTCCATGTCAATGGTATAAGAAATTTGATAGATTCATGATGGAGCAAGGTTATATTAGATGTCATTCTAACCATTGCATGTATACACAGAAATTTGAGGATGGCAGTTATATTATCATGTGTTTGTATGTGGATGACATGTTGGTTGCAGGTAAAAACATGTAGGAAATAAAAGTTCTCAAGAAGAAGCTAAGTAAATCCTTTGCTATGAAGGATTTGGGGGAAGCCAAAAAATCCTTGGTATGAGGATATCTCGGGATAGGAAGGAACATAAGCTTAATTTATCTCAAGAAGAGTACATTAAGAAGGTCTTGGAGATGATTAATATGCAAGATGCTAAACCAGTTGGGACTCCTTTTGGCGAGGCCATTTCAATTTATCAAAGGACTAGTGTCCCAAGATAGAGCGGGAGATAAGCTACATGTCCAAGGTACCTTACTCATCAGCGGTTGGCAGTTTGATGTATGCCATGGTGTGCACTAGGCCTGATATTTCCCATGTAGTGGAAGCGGTGAGTAGATTTATGAGTGATCCAGGTAGAGATCATTGGTAGGAAGTAAAGTGGATCCTTTGATATTTGAGAGGGACCATGGGGACAATTTTGTGCTACTGATGGATCGAGACACCACTTTGTGTGGTTATGTAGATTCAGATATGGCTGGAGATGTAGACAGTAGGAGGAGCACGACAAGTAATTTTTACACCGTATGTGGGACAACAAGTGAAGTTAAATTTCATGACTACAAAAACTAGTGGATTTGTCAACCATGGAGGTGAGTATGTTGCTGCCATAGAGGCAAGAAAAGAAATGATTTGGTTACAACAATTACTTGAGGAGTTAGGGCATAAGCAGGAGGAAGGAAAGCTACATAGTGATAGTTAAAGTTTTATACACCTAGCTAAGAACTCTGCTTTCCACTCTAGGATGAAGCATATATAGTTAAGGTACCATTTCATCAGGACAACTTTGGAGGAAGAGAAGTTGAAGTTGGAGAAGATTCATACCAGTCAAAATCTTGTAGACATGATGACCAAGGTGGTCACAAGGGAAAAACTGAAGCTATGTTCAGCTTTGGTTGGTCTTCATGGAAACTAGTGAAGGGTTGAGAAGCTTGCTCAGAGGAAAACTAGTCTCCAAGTGGGAGATTGTTAGGTTTTGGAGCCTATTTTCATGTGTGAAAATGTTGAAGTCTCATACACTAAGATTACTTGTACACTTTCCACAGGTTGTCTTGCGGGGTTCGAGGATGCAACCCTAGAATTTTTTTGGCCTTGAAACAAAACATGCTCGATATATCTTTTGGGAAATGTGTTTTTTCTTAAATGGCTAGGATTTTTGACCCATATGTTTATGGGATAGTTTTGCCCATGGTTTTAATACCTGAGTTTTGTAAAAATGTTTAGCGATTTAATCTACTTATGTGTTTTTATGCATATGGTAGGAATATAATGTAACATTGCGCAGATGTGTATGCAATTCGGGTGTAAAATCTATAGAGTTTGTTGAGCATAGCTCCAAACAAATATGAGTATTGTATTGAGGAGCAGTGGCTTGTAATAAAATATGAGCAAGTGATTCTTGGTGGATGTATTCCAAATTGGGTGAACCACGTTAAATATTGTCTCTTTGTGTTGTGTTATTTTATTCTGCACTTTTATTTCATATTTGTAATATTTTTTTGCATATTAGTTCCTATTGTTGCGATTTTATGAGGGATTGTTCCACATATTTTATCCCTTATTTCCTAACATATATATGTATATATATGTATGTATGTATATATACATATATATATATATGTATGTATGTATCTATATATATATATATATGTATATGTATGCATGTGAATGTGTATATGTTAGAAAATAAGGAATAAAATATGTGGAAAAATCCCTCATAAAATCACAAGATAGAAACTAATATGCGAGAAAATATTACAGATCTCAAATAAAAGTGTAGAATATAAATAACACAATAGAAAGAGACAATATTTAACGTGGTTCACCCAATTTGGGCTACGTCCACCAAGAATCACTTGCTCATATTTTATTACAAGCCATCGCTTCTCTTAATACAATACCTATATCTATTCAGAGCTATGCTCAACAAACTCTATAGATTTCACACCCGAATTGAGACACATCTGCAATGTTACATTATATTCCTACCATATGCATAAAAACACATAAGTAGACAATTGCTTTAACAGTTTTACAAAATTGTGGGTATTAAAACCATGGGCCAAAACTGTCCCATAAACCTATGGGTTAAAATTCCCAACCATACGAGAAGAGCACATTTCCTTGAATATTGGGCACATTTTTCGAGGCCAAATTTTTTTCTTGAGGCATGTGCCCTTGAACCCATACTACCAACAACTTCTACCATTGAACCCCCACTGGGACCCATCCCAACCCCAAACTCGGTGATAATACATGAAGAGTGTACAATACTTTTAGTGTACAGTCTTCAACACTTCCACATATGAAAATAGGCTCTACAACATAACAATATCCCACTTGGAGACTAGTTTTCCTCTTAGCAAGCTTCTCAACCCTTCACTAGTTTCCATGAAGACCAACCAAAGCTGAACACAATTTCATTTTTTCCCTTGTGACCACCTTGGTCATCATGTCTGTAGGATTATGACTGGTATGAATCTTCTCCAGCTTCAACTTCTCTTCCTCTAAAGTTGTCTTGATGAAATGGTACTGAACTATATATGTTTCATCCTAGAGTGGAAAATAGAGTTCTTCGCTAGGTGTATAGCACTCTAATTGTCACTATGAAACTTTCCTTCCTCCCGCTTATGCCCCAACTCCTCAAGCAATTTTTGTACCCAAATCATATATTTTCTTGTGTTTTGGCAAGAAACATACTCATCCTCCATGGTTAACAAAGTGACAAGCTTCGTAGTCATGAAATCCATCTCTTTGATGTCCCACCTACGGTGAATCTATAACATGTTGTTCTCCTCTTGCTATCTACATCTCCATCCATATCCGAAAGTGGTGTTTGATCCATTGTAGCAAAAATTGTCCCCATGGTCCTTCTCAAAGTACCGAAGGATCCACTTTCTTGCACTGTCGTGATCTTTACATAGATCACTCATAAATCTACTCACACTCCCACCGCATGGGAAATATCGAGACCTAGTACACACCATGACATACATCAAACTCAAGCTAACCGTTTATGAGTAAGGTACCTTAGACATATGGTTTCTCTCATGCTCTATCTTGGGACACATCTCCTTTGATAACTTGAAATGGCCTGCCAAAGGAGTCCCAACTGGTTTAGCATCATGCATGTTAAACCTCTCCAATACCTTCTTAATGTACTCTTCTTGAGATAAATTCAGCTTCCGTTCCTTCCTATCTTGAGATATCCTCATACCAATGATTTGTTTAGTTGCCCCCAAATCCTTCATAGAAAAGAATCACTTAGCTGCTTCTTGATTACTTTTATTTATTACATGTTTTTACTGCAACCAACATGTCATCCACATACAAACATAGGAAAATATAACTACCATCCTCAAATTTCTTTGTATATATGCAATGGTCATAATGACATATAATATAACCTTGCTCCATCATGAAGCTATCAAATTTCTTATACCATTGATGTGGAGCTTGTTTCAAGCCATACAAGCTCTTCTTCAGTTTGCACACCATCTCCTCTTTACCTCTCACCTCATAGCTGTTTGGCTACTTCATATATAGATCCTCCTCCAAATCACCATGGAGAAATGTAGTCTTTACATCAAGCTACTCTAAGTGCAAGTATTCTTCTGCCATTATTCCAAGAACAATTCTAATAGAAGTAATTTTTACTACAGGAGAAAAAATCTCATCAAAATCTATACCCTTTTTCTTTGTAAACCCTTTGACCACCAACCGAGCCTTGTATATTTTCTTTCCTCCTTATTCCTCTTTGAATCTGTACACCCACTTGTTCTATAATTCTCTTTTTCCTTGGGTAGCTTCAAAACCCATGTCTGGTTCTCCATGAGAGCTGATGCTCCTCATTCATGGATTTCTTCCACTTCTTCCCGACATCTACTGCATTGCTTCATCAAATCTATCTATCTCTCCACTATCGGTGAGTAATAAATAATAAAGAGAAGGAGAAAAACATTCAAGTTCTCTTCTTACCCTAGAATACCTCCTCAATATAGGAGTTTTGGGTTCCTGTTGAGTAGATTCTGAACCGATTCATGGGTCACTTTGTCCCATCAGGAAGATCCTCTACCACTGCATAATATTTCTTGGTTTCTTCCATGCATGTTTCTTATACATGAATTTATCATTAAAAACCACATCCCTAAATCAAATGATTTTATTGTCCTTAATACTCCAACATTTATATCCAAAGTCATCACCAACATAACCATTGAAAGTAATTTTTTCTGATTTACCCTCTAGCTTGGTCCTATCATCCTTGTCTATATGGAAAAACACCTCACATCCAAAGACTCTAAGAAATGAATAATTAAATTTCTTACCATATCAAGCCTCCTCAGGTATGTCTCCATCCAAGGAACTTTAGGGTCCTCTATTTATCAAGTACATAGTTGTGCTCATTGCTTGTTCCCAAAAAGAAAGAGCAGAGCTACATGTAACCTCATGCTCTTAGCACATTCCATTATTGTCCTGTTCATCCTTTCTGACACCCCATTATATTGTGGAGTTCCTGGAACCATATTTTTCCTATGGATTCCATTCTTAGAAAAATAATCATCAAACTCATTGTTGCAATATTCCCCTCCATTATCTAACCTAAGACATTTTAGCTTAAGATTTGTTTCATTCTCTACCAAGGATTTCCGTTTAACAAAAGTTTCAAATACATCAAATTTGTTTCTAATACAATACACTCAAAATTTCCTTATTGCATCATCAATAAAAGTGACATAATAACTTGAATCCCAAAGAGATGATACATGAGATGACCCCCACACATCAGAATGCACCAACTCTAACTTAGTCTCTTTATTTGTATGTCTAACCTTGAGAAACATTACTCTCTTATCTTTCCCATATATGCAGTCCTCACATAAATCCAAACATATTTTTGTATATCTAGGAAAATCCTTCTCTATGATCTCCATGCCCATATGGCTCATATGGTGAGCCTACAGTTCCATAATGTTATATCTTCTTTTGAAGCTACAAGATTAAAAACATTAGTGATATAAGTGGTTAAATATAAGGTTCTAAACTTCTTACCTCTTGCCACCACAAGAGCACCCTTGGTAGCCTTCCAAGAGTCTGCTATAAATATCATAAGTACAACCATCACTTCCTAACTGGCCTGTCGATATCAAATTTCATCTTAAAGTAGGCACATGTCGACATCCTTCAATAGCCATGTATTCCCATTCGCATCTTAACCTAAATAGAACCTTTTCCAACTATTTTGCAAGGCTCATCATCACCAAGAAAAACATTCCCAAAATCCCCTTGAACATAATCAATAAAATAATTCCTATGTGGAGTAACATGGAAAGAAGCCCCCGAATCTGAAACCTAAGATTCAAAAATATTATGTAAAGAAAGAATCAAAACATCCTAACATACATTACTTATTGCCACATTTTCCTCCTTGTTTTCTTCCTATTATTTCTTCTTGTCCCGAAGCTCCCAAAATTACTTATTTGCGTGTCCGGACTTTCCATAGTGCCAACATACTATCTTGCTTTTGGATTTTGACCTTGTCTCGATCTTTCAATTTTCTATGGCTTCCTCTATTCTTTTGTCTCCCTCTAGTTTCCATTGTCAAAGAATTCCCTGAAGTAGAAGATTCCCTAGAGCTTTTTCTTTTCATTTCCTCGCTTAGAATCACCCCTACAACATCCTCAAACTTCAACTTTGAGTTATCTTGAAATGAGTTTCTTACCGCCATTACAGGCCATTCCAACTCTCAAGGAAATAACACAATTAATAAATCCCTAACTTCTTTATCAAATTCTATTGTAACCAAAGCTAGCATATTTACAAACGTATTAAAATCATTTAAATGATATGTTACTAAACCATTCTTAGACATGTTCATATTAAACAACTTTTTTATTAAAAATATCTTGTTAAAGGAAGAGCGTTTTTCATACAACTTCTCTAATGCATCCATCAATTCTTTTGTAGTATTTTCCTTTGAAACATTAAATAATACCAAAGATACAAGACATAGTTGGATCATTCCAAATTCCTTCCTATCCATCAAATCCCATTCCGCATCTGTCATACTTGAGGGTTTGTTCCCTTTCTGAGATAGTGGAATATAAACATCCTTCTGATAAAGGTAATCTTCCATCTACATCTTCCAAAGACTAAAATTTTGCTCGTTGAATTTATCAACCCTTGATCTTCCATCATCTGTCATAGCTCCCACTCAAGCTAAAAATTTCCCTGTGATTCAACACTTCAAAAAAATAAACCAGGTTTTGATACCAATTGTTAGGAAATAAGGGATAAAATATGTGGAACAATCCCTCATAGAATCACAACAGTAGAAACTAATATGCAAAAAATATTACATATCTCAAATAAAAGTGTAGAATAAAAATAACACAACATAAAGAGACAATATTTAACGTGGTTAACCTAATTAGGGATATGTCCACCAAGAATCGCTTGCTCATATTTTATTACAAGCCACCGATCTCTCAATACAATACCTAGATCTTTTTGGAGCTATGCTTAAGAAACTTTATAGAATTCACACCCGAATTTAGAAACATCTGCAATGTTACATCAACCCTACCATATGCACAAAACCACATAAGTAGACAACTGATTAAGCAGTTTTACAATACTGTGGGTACCAAAACCATGGGCCAAAACGTCCCATAAACCTATGGGTCAAAATCACCACCCATATGAGAAGATCACATTTTCCAAAATATCGGGCACATTTTTCGAGGCCAAAAATTTTTCTCGGTGGCTACGTCCCTTAACTTCGATGAGAATACATGAAGAGTGTATAGTAATTTTGGTGTAAAGTCTTCAACATTTCCACACATGAAAATAGGCTCCACAACATAACAATATATACATACTTATATACATACATACACACACAACTAGAATTTTCAATCACCATTACTCAATCGGGGATGGAAATTGATGCCCCTCAATTTCCTAGTACTACACTTAATCATACAAATACATGTAAGACAAAATAATAAGTAATATAAGTAATCAAACTTATCTATCATGGTAGATTAATTTGTGTCATTCATTTTAAATTGTATAGTTTTCTTCCATTAAATAATATAAGTGAATTAACTATGCATAAAAAATTTAGTACAAGTACCTACATGCTTTCAAATATAATTTTTCATCATATCTCTAACTTATTGTGTATTCCACTTAATCATCCTTCGTTGGTTTTCATACTTATCAAACATTCCATTAGATCAAACCAACTCATGAATAATAATCTCATTCATATAATTTCTACATTATGTATCTCATTATAACCAATTCATGTTTCTCAACTATATTTCAGTTCCCATACATGTTCTAAGTTTATAACAAGTCATCTATATATACCCATCATAAATAACTTAAATGTACAATTACGATGTCATTTATATCGTTACAAAACATAGCATTATACGGTTTTACATCTTTGTCACCGAGTTAGGGAGGCATAAATAAATCCTCATAAGGTTTTTCATACTCTCTATGTCCCCTTTTTATATTATTATTTTAAAGCATGAAGATATCGTTTCATTAACTATTTCAAGTCCTTTGAGAAGTCATATTTTAATCATGGTTGATTTCAACTCACAAATTTTAGGAGCGTAGACACCAAACTTCCATAGTGAATTTGATGGAAAGTACTCATGTTGAGCACATTTGCATGTTCCTATCAACAATCTCATCACTTATATTGGGCATCATACCAACGGTTTCATAGAGGTTTAGTATCATGGGATTTAATCATCTCCCATACAATTCTATGCCAACTATATCCCATATCCTATGGGTCCTTTTAGCATTTATGTTCAACCTGATTATTAATGAATTATCTTCATTACATCTTGTTAGTTGGAGTAACTCCATCATAAACGTTCATCACATCATATTTTGAATGATGGTAATCTGATAGATCTTATACTTTATTTACCCATTTTATGGAAAGATAGTTCGCTTAAGTATAAAAGAACATCTGTGTTCTATTCTCATTATTATGTTGAAATCCCCTTCATGTTACAGGATTTGGGTTAATTTTAAAAGTATTTCAACTTAATTTCCTTAAAGGTTTAAGTGCTGCCCAAAAGGAACATCAACAAGTTTAAAGACATAACCCTTATATGTTGAACTTTATCTTATCATCCAGAAGGTTCATCATATTAATTTATCTCTAGTATAGTTACTCAAACTTTACTAAAAGAATATTCCTTAAGTATGTATACATAAGCATATACATCAAGATTCATACCTAGATGATTTCTCATCTACCAAGCATTTAACCTTTAACTGGTCTTGTGAGGAATCACAACCTCTTGCTAACAATAATATTAATTTCCCATAAGTTAATCAGTTTAGATTAAAGAATTCATCAACACTACTCCATAGTGTATTTCATTAACCTATCCATTATATTACTGATTTATAACTTCACAACTCATCCATTGAACTTACTAGGTTCACCTAGTCCATAAGATAGTTGTTATATTTCTAAAATAGAGAGTTACAACAGCCCTCCATTACAATCATCCAATGATCCAATTTTCATAAAATATCATAAGTATAAAGCCATTCTTATACCGACACTACTACAACATAGTAGAATTTATTACAGAGATTGCAGAGAGGCATCAACATTCTTCAACAATATGAAGCAGGTATTTATTGACCAAAAATATGGAATCTTTACCATGTCACAATATATCATAATTGTACCCAGTAGATTTTTACAATAAAATCTTTTCTCAAAGGCAACAAATAACTTCCTTGACATAATTAAGAATGTCTCAATTCAACAAATTTGACTGCCACTTTATCCTTTAAAAGTAAGCATACGGTTCAATTAGACAATCAAGGCATTTCTTTACTTTACGCTTATTATCTTTGCTCACTTTCTGCAATGGTTAGGCAAGATCAGTTTTGACTGAATTGAGCAAGAAAATTCCTTTATCCCATTTATCAATTTATGTCATTAAATGTTAGAATGAATATATACTGCAATAATAATCTCATTCTTACAATTTAACCATGTAATGCAACAAACATCATATTTAATTAACTTGCTTTGCAAACATTAAGTACAACTCTTTTTACCTTTTTCAGTATTCCTCCATGAAAAAGTCTCATCAGCACTTCACTTATTTAAATTGAAGTAATGCCTGGTAAATATGTTAATGTCAAACAATGACCATCAACTAATTAATACCACATGTTATTATAATTACAACCAAATTCCACAGAGGTTATATAGAGTATCAAACTCTTACAAATCGTGGTAAGTATCTATACCATCCCATTCATAACTAGAAATTGTTGCAACTATTGTTGCTGCTCAAGCAATTCAAACAAGTATTAACCTTGGACACACAAGGTAATCCAAGCTACGGAAATGAAACCAACTAGTTTCATCAATACCAACATATCCATCAAATAGATCTGGTTAATACACATGACGTTTATATGTCATAACTACATAAAACAACATATTCTACATTATCCATTAATATCCTAAGAAGGAATGATATCTATACATCTCAAGTTACATATCGTAGTAACTTAAAGGAGTTAAGGAAATATAGACTTTGTTGCCTATTTATACCATATTATACCTTCTTTAATAAAACACATCATCTCGAATTATGTCTTACTATATTCAGCTGTAATAAGAATCCGAAGGCACAACCATTCCAAAGCTTATTTATGCATACGTAAAGAGTCTAAACTCCCCAAATTTGTCTCAATGACTAGCACATATTACTCCTCAATAATGGAGATATGTTACACTTGATTTAATTTCCTATAGAGATTCAATCAGTTACATAAACTTCACATAATATTAATATTAAAATTTGCAGTAAAGGTTGGTTTAAAGAAATGGGAACAAAACTAAGTTTTAGTTCCACCTTTGCGCCATATAAATGGAGCAACAATACTTAAGACATGCATCCGAGGTGCCAACCAACCAAGACCCTTTGGTTTCAATAAGGCTTTTCAGCCTTCCTTATAAAAATGATACAATCCATCATTTTTCCAATCTTTATCCATCAAGACTTCCTGGAGGAGGAAGAATTGGTGTGCCATACCAGCGTAAGATAAATTAGGCTCAGTCCTTCGAAACCTAATTCCCAATTTCATTTGTTGTTCTCCAGTGTCAATTCAAACTAGTTTAGACAACCACTTAAGAGCAATTAATTGAATTCTTAAAATTGATTGAGCTGAAGGTTCCACAAAATCAACATTCAATTATATCAACAAAAGGCAGTTCCTATATCCTAAGGAAAGGAACATTCCTGTTGAGATTACAACCTTCACGAGGCTAAATGATGACAACATGAGATACTTCTGACAACTCATCCATCTATTGTTTTCCAACTACTATGAAACCAAGAGTAACCCCAACTATTTCCCAATAAACTTTCCTAGGAGTTGCAAGGATCCACGTATCAGACAAGGATAACAAGAAGTGTTGACAATTTATTAACATGTCATTCAAACTGAGCCTTGCCAAAAAGGTTTATGCCCAGGTTTATTTTACAAGGAGGGAGTGGTAAATGTAATTTTCTCACAGACCCACTAATGGTAAAAGATTATGATGGGTGACTAGAAAATCCTCCGTGCTGTGGCAATCCTATTCTTCTCTCAATCCAATCGATGGAAGAAGAAGTCTATAAATTATCCTATGCATGAGATAGAAATACCAACAAGATATCACCAGATCTTCCTAGGCTCATGCCCAAATATACCTCCTTTTTCTACGGATGTTACGCATAGAACAAAAGTGAAAGTAATAAACACCAAGTATCTAGAATAGGTTTAATTACTAGATCCATATACCCAGATTTCAGTCAGGTAAAAGGAAACCCATACACCCAAATTCAATTTTTGCATAACATTATATTATTTACACAAAAACCCATTATTATCTGGGTCAACCTCCTTGGTGAAATGCAACCAAAATTTCTCTTTCGGGTCTTAATAAGTAAACACGATTTGAGCAATCTAAAAGATAGCAACAATATTAAATACACAGGTTTAACAGTCATATTGTTTACCATTTCTTTTCATAGAAAAATAGAGTATAAAAACAACAACCTCCAACCATCACATACCCAATTAATCTTAACTCAAACAAAATTACAATATGTATTCGTTCTAGCATCTGATAAAATAAAAAGATAAAAGGGATAAGGAACGATTCTTTCCTGCGAATTCACTTCCTACATCCTTCAAAATATTTCCCAGCAAGTGTTACAACAACAGAGAGCTTATGGCTTCAAGACTGTCCACCTCGAACCAGCCAACAATTCCAACCTTCTTTGCAGTCATACAAAATGGTGTCTCCCGATTTATAAATTTTCCCATAAAAATGAACTTCCTCTTCTTAAAATAGCGATATGAACTCATAGTTTACTCACCATGCACAAATACCAGAAGTGGAGTTTTTCTCCCAATTTCATCAACAAAACCAAATGAAGAAGTTGCATGCAATTCACTTCCTTAGGGAGATTTATGGATTTCCGTAAATATTAAATGCACAATTTAATGGTGTTAAATGCTGGAGTACCACACCAGTGACTCATCCAACTACCACCACCCTTCAACTCTCCTCCAAAATTGGTGGGATTTCTGTAGTTTAAAACCTCATTTACCTTTTCCATGAAATTTGCTAAATATCATTCACTTAATTACTTTCTATAACCTAGGTCGATTAACCTTTGGTGAGAATGAAATACAATATAATATAAAACCAATGTTATAACACATGCATAGCTTTAATGTTATTATCTAAATGCCCCATAACTCCCATAGTCCCTGGAGTTACATTATATAATTTTAAATATGTTGGCATGACCCTTAAGGTCTACGAACTACCTTACGTTATCAATGATCTTAAACATAGCGGTTTGGTTATACTGTTTTATGATCATTAAATCACTTTTCAACTAACTCCAGCATCTCAAAAGGATTACCTGAAAATCACACACTAAATTTTCAATAATTCAAAGGTCCCAAAATTAACATCTCGACCGAATTTACAAGCTCATGTCAACCAATCTACAAAGTGATTAATCAATAATATGGGTTAAGTGAATCCCTCCACTCGACTCTGATGTTTAAATCACATCACCTTCTAAAGCTGTCACAATGATACATTATCTCGCAAATATGTATAATAGTTTTAGAAATATATAGACCAGGCCTAATGTGATGTCATGGCTCAAGATTGATTTGCAGTGATGTATATCACAAAGAAGATACTTTTGACCCGTAATTCGTTCACAATACTTCGTGAGACTTATTGACTTAGTGCTTACAAGATTAAGCCAATAAAAATAATACTATTCTAAGGAATTAATTAGCAAAAACACCCTTAGTTTAGATAATCACAAGATCAATATCAGTTCTTTATAACCCTATCATTCCCTTTGTCTTGTTTTCTCATCCTTAATTGAAAACACTTGTTTCTCTTTCACTTGGGGTCAGGATTGGTTGAAGACGATGATCTTGTTAAATTCTTGTTCGCACTTTTAGGGTATTACACAGAGAACCCATCTCTTTAGAGAAAGATCGGAAATTTTGGATGTGGATAAAATATTTGATTAAGAAAAGAATACTTTGCATCAAATTATTTTGGAGCTAGAAGATTTAGAAATTTCGATGGAATATTTCAATGATGTGAGTAGTGGAAATGGGAAAGATTCTCTAAAGTAAGTATTAGTGGGTTTGGTTGGGAAGATGGAAAATTCTAAACTTAATAAGGAAAACAAAAAATTGCCTAAAATCCATACTTTAGATTCATAAGAGATCTTAAAAGAATTGGATATGAATAACAAGATTTCTTTAACACATTTATAGAAATTAGAAAGGATGAATTTGTCTCATTCCGGGCCGTAATTGGACATGGGGTGTGCAAAATCAATGGGTAGGAGATCTGCTCTAAAAACTCAATTAGAGGTAAAATTGAATATTAATATTGGTAATCAAAGAACCTTAGAGGATTTTGTGTCTGGTGGGAGGTATTATCCTTCTACCTGGGGGCCATGAAGGTTGTAAGTTGGAATTTAAGAGGATTTAATTCCTATGACAAAGTGTGTTTGGTTAAGCAACTCATATAAGTAAAAACCTAGATATATTTATGATATATGAGACTAAGATGGCATGGGATGAATTTGAAGAGGTAAGAAATAAATTACAATACAATGGAAAATAGGTTTTATGGATGTTTTGGAAGTTTGGGAGGGCTAGCTA
Source organism: Taxus wallichiana var. yunnanensis (assembly GCA_018340775.1). Taxonomy (NCBI): domain Eukaryota; kingdom Viridiplantae; phylum Streptophyta; class Pinopsida; order Cupressales; family Taxaceae; genus Taxus; species Taxus wallichiana. The sequence goes on along the minus strand of CM031244.1, from coordinate 225,081,866 downwards.
TTATCTGGAATCCCAACAGAATTCAAGGATGTGTCATGGGAAAATTTAAGTTGTTTATTATTCTTGAATGTGTGGAATTGTGATCTAATAATACGTTTATGTTATTTAATGTTTACGGGCCTATTTTGGCTGAGGGAGAAAAATAGTGCTTTGATTTGTTGTGCAATATCTTGATGGAGGGGGAAGGAAAAAAAATTTAGAAGGGATTTTAATACAATCTTGAATTTAAAAGAAAAGAAGGGCAAGAAAAGGTTCCTTCCTCGAGAGATCCTTAGATTTCAAAGAGTTATGGGGTAATTTGGATTCAATAGATGTGGAACCTAAGTATGGGGGCTTCACATGCAATAATATAAGAACTGGTTTGGAATCTATTCTAGAAAGATGATATATATTTTTGATTAGTTCTAAATGGGGGTTGGAAAATCATATTTTCTCCTCGAGATATCTTGAAGGTGGTGGGGTCCGATCACTCCCCCATCAGTTTTCCTTTGCGAGAAAAAGGATAGCTTGTTGGTATTCCTTTCAAAATGGAATTTATGTGGTTTCTGGATCCTTCCTTTGAAGAAAATTTAGAATCTTGGTGGGGGATAAAAGTGGAAGGAAGTAAGAGGTATTGTTTGATGAGAAAAATGAAACATGTGAAAGTAGAAGAATGTAAATAGAATTAAATTTATTTTAGTCATTTATTCTATAAGAAAAATGAGTATGCTTCATATTTGGAATTAGGTGAGGAGAACATTATGAAAGACGGGGCTTCTAAGCTACTATTTTCAAGGGAAGATTAATGGCTATCTCATTTAGACCACATTTTAATCATGACAAAGGTTTTGGAAGCAAAAATCTAGAGTTAAGTGGTTAAAAGAAGGCGACAGAATACAAAATTCTTCCATCTCTCTACCATAGTATGGGAAATGTGAATAGAATAAAGAAACTAATCCACGAGGGATCCAAAATGACTCTACTTCATCAGATCAGCCCGCACCAAAGAATGAAAATGAAGAAACAGAGGTTATGTCTTTATGTTAAGAACTACCTCTCTATGCATGCATGAGTGATTACAAAACTTCGCCCAACCCGAGCAAATGTCTTGTAAACACCGCCCAGCCATGTTGGCGATCATATGACTTGCCGGTTTGCATTGGGTAGCGATCCGGCCCTTCAGAGACAGAAAAATAAAATTTGAAATGAACAGTCCCAAAATTGGAAAGGTTTTCCATGCCTCTTCTCCTCCATGACCTTACCCATCCTCCGGTGCCTTTGGAGAACATGAGAATGGCTAGAAATACATGTAGGAAGGAGATTATTGTATTATCGAAGCATGAAAGAAAGTGAGCAAGAAATTATTAATCTTTGGAATTGTGTTTATAGAAGAAATGAGTGTTGAGGTAGAGAAAATAAGTAATTGGGAGGAAGTGTGAGATATTATCTACTTCTCTTTCATACTTATTGTAAATTATGTACTTCTTAATTGAATTGGCCAATAAAAAGTGGGAAGAAAGAATTTTCCCTTCTTGACTAGTTTTCCTCCTCTAGAGGTTTCCAGGATAAAAATTATTGGTGTTTATGAGTTATATTTTTCCTTTCCTATAATTGTTGATTCTAAGCATAAGCAAAAATTCATTCACTAGCTATCTCTGTCATTTTCTAATCGAAAGTAGAACAACAACATTTAATTGTGATTCTGTGAACAATTCCAAAGTAGAGATTTTACAAATCATTTTGGTATCAGAGATAACAAGTATCCAAGACTGTGGTATTCATTCTTGGATTTGTATGAAAGTGATGAGTTTTAAAGGGAAGATGTTTTACCTTGTGATCTAGATATTTCTACAAGGAAGTGGAAACAGGGAATTTGGGGACAAATGGAGGAAGAGAACTTGGGCCATAGGATCGAGATGTTGGAGATCATGATGGATAATATGTTTAGAAGGCAATAAGAACTTGCAAATTTACGAAGGCGACTTACTGTTAACAAACAATCCATGGACTCAGTGGTTCAAGGCTTAGCCAAAAAAAATTGCATAAGGAGGAGCCACCATGAAGAATATTATGGGGAAGAGCATGAAAAGAGAATTCAAATGGAAGAGAAAAGGTAAAATCTGACCATTTTCCCTTTAAAGTTGAGACAAAAGTTAAAATTAAAATCTTTGAAGGACAAGTAGATATAGAGTTGCTTGATAAATGGTTAAAATAACTATAAGTATACTTTAGCATCCATAATGTCACTGAGATATAGAGGATCAATTTTGCATGTCTCAAAATAGAGGGACATTCTCTGGTTTGGTGGGAAACCCATCTAACCACTTGTGAAAAGAAGAAATTTCCTATTATGAAATCTTGGCAAGAATTTAAAGAATTACTTAGATCTAACTTTTATCCTATTGGCCACAAGACTGGCCAAATGATTAAATGGTAGTATTTTAGACAAGGCAATGGTAAAAGTGTGTAGAACTATACTACGAGAGTTTGAGAGGTAGACCTGTTGCTTAACATGGACTTGGAGGATGATAATATTTTGAATAAGTACTTGGGAGGACTTCACACTCACCTTCAAATAAAATTCATCTCAACAAAGCCCAAAGATCTCAATGAGGTGTGTTTGTAGGCATACTCCATAGATGATGAAAAGAAGCAAGGAGAAGTAGAGCCAAGGGAAAAGTAGTGGACAAATCAACAGAAGAAATAACATGGGAAAACAAGTAACAAGGTTAAGTTGAAAGGGAAAGGTAAACAAGTTACCACTACTTTAAATATTTGTAAAGATCCCAAGAATTTTTGCAAGAACTGTGATATCAATGGTCACACTGACGCTACATGTTGGAAGTTACATACGGATTCACATCCAAAAACTGAACCAAGGACTCAAATAAGTCCATGACAAGCTGTAAAGACAGAAGGGTAAGTGTAAATTGAAGATGAATCGATGTAGACGAAAGGCTTGGATGCATGGTCACTAACATGGACAACCAAGAAGAGGAGATGAGTAAACTATTCCAGATCAAGAGAACTAAGGTAAATGCTTTAGTTGATACCAGTTCTCAGTATAATTTGATTTTTGAAGCAGTTGTAAAGTAGCTTGGTCTTGATACTTATGATCATCCACACCCTTATCCTTTGGGTTAGGTGAAGAATGGTGTTGAAATTCAAGTAACAAAAAGATGTAAGGTCAAGTTTGGGATAAATTCCCAGTATATTAATGTATTGAAAGCGACGTTATTCCACTTAATGCTTTTGATGTTGTTTTTGGGAGTCCTTACTTGTATATCAAGGATGTTGTATTTATGAGAAGGGAAAACCGGTATAGATGGGTCAAGGATGGGATCAAATACAACATCTAGAAAAACCAACGTAAGACGCGAGTTACTATGGTGAGTGCTAACCAAGAAAAATGAATTATTCAGGAAAATCATAGTCAATTTTTTTTACTTCTGTTAAAGGATAAACAAGATGGGGTAGAAGTTTCAGATATTTCTAACCAGGGGAAACATGATTTGGGTAATATTATTCAGTCTTTTTAGGAAGTTTGTTAGGATCCCAGTGGGTTACCACCAAAATGGGAAGTAGAGCATGAGATTCATTTGTTGTCAGAGTCCCCTCTACCGAACATCGGGTTATATAGGCAATCCTTGATGGAGAGTACTAAAGTAAAGAAACAACTCCAGGAACTTCTAGACCAAGGGGTGATACATATGAGAACCTCACCATGTGGTTCACCTATTGTGATGGTACCGAAGAAGGATGGTTCTTGGAGAATATGCATCGACTACCGTGCTTTGAACAAGATCACCATAAATAATAGGTATCCACTTCCCCGCATAGATGATCTCTTGGACCATCTTTAGCATGCTAAATTCTTCACGAAGTTGGATCTCAAGTCAAAATTGAGGAGGAGGATATATGGAAGGCGCCTTTAAGAAAAATAGGGTTTGTATGAATGGTTAGTGCTTCCGTTTGGTTTATGCAATGCACCCACTACATTTATGAGATTTATGAATGATGTATTGCGGGATTTCATAGATTCATGTGTCATTGTTTGTCTAAATGATATCTTGATTTTTAGTGCCACATGGGAGGAACATATAACTCATTTGCAGCAAGTCTTGTAAGTTCTCAGGGAGAAACAACTATTTTAAAATATGAAGAAATGTGAATTTGCCAAATAGTCACTTGTCTATCTTGGGCACATGGTTGGAGGAGGAGAGCTATGAGTGGATCCAAAGAAGGTAGAAGCCATCACTAGTTAGCCAACACCAATAGGAGCCACAAAGACTAGAAGTTTTGTGGGAGCAAAGTACAATACATGTGGAAGTTTATTCCAGGCTTCTCCACAATGTTAGCACCTCTACAAATTGTGGCCACAAAGAGTAAGGGTTTTGATTGTGGGTAAGAAATAGGGAAAATCCTTTGAATTAATGAAATACAAGATTATTCATGCTTCAAGTACTAACTATTCCTAATTTGCAGCAGCCCTTTGAAGTAGAAACAAATGCTAGTGATTACGTTATGGGCGCAGAGTGTTGCTTCAAGGAGGTAAACCCATATCTTATCATTCTAAAACTTTTACTTTAACAATTAAAGGATATTCAATATATGATAAGGAAATTTATGCACTAGTTAAAGTAATTAAAAATGGCGAATTATTTGTTGGATAAATAAACTATTGTGCACACCTGTGACCAAAAATATCTCCAGTATTTGAAAGCATAGTCTAAATTACAACAAGAAAGGCACTACAAATGGATGGGGTTCATTCAACAGTTCCATCGGGTGATTAAATACAAGAAGGGTAGTACAAACTTGGTGACAAACATGTTTTCTAGGCCTTCCACACGGAGAAGTTATCCTACTTTTCCACTATCTCTTAGATCGAGCCCTTCACAAAGGAAGCTTACATAGAGTTATATGCCTAGGACAGAGACTTTGGGGTGACATTTCAGTAGTTGCAGTCCCAAGGGGCTGAAAGGATGGGGATTAAAGATTGTTATCTCAAGGATGGGCTGCTCTACCGATGGGGGAAGCTTTGTGTGTCTAAAGAAGAAAGACTTCTATTGATGAGGGAAGAAAATACCTCAAAATTAGTAGGGCATTTCGGTATTGGTAAGAACCTATCCCACTTGCAAAGGTACATGTATTGGCCCAATATGCAAGAAAAAGTATCAAAATTTATACGTTGATGTAAACTTTGTTGTACCAACAATCCTAAGACTAGGAAGGAGGGTTTGTATATGCCTTTTCCAGTACTTACTCATCCATGAGAGGACATTTCTATGGATTTTGTAGGAGGATTACCTATGTTTAAACATGGTCATGACTATCTCTATGTTGTTGTTGATAGATTCAGTAAGATGTGTATTCTTATGACATGTAAAAAGATAGTAAAATCACATGAGGCAGTAGATATTTTCTTTGCTAATGTATGGGTGCATTTTGGTTTTCCAAATTCTATTGTTTCTGATAGGGATTCTAGGTTCTTAGGGAAGTTTTGGAATACTTTGTGGGACAAGATGGATACCAGGTTATAGAGGAGCATGAATTTCTATCCATAGACAAATGGATAGATAGAGGTGGTGAATAGGAATATGGTACAATTGATTAGAGTGTATAGTAGCAAATACCCAAGGAATTGGGATGAGTCCTTAGCTTACATTTAACATTCCTATCATCAAGAAGTAAACACATCCACTATGAAGTCATTGTTTAAAAAATTCTTGGGATATCTACCTACAAATCCACTAGACATAGCAGTTGGGAAATAAGATGAGGAGACATGAGACACAGAGCTGACTAGAGAAAAAAAATGCATTGAGAGGATCCGACAAATCTATCTCAAATTCAAAGAACAATTAGAGAAATCTCAAGCCAAGTACAAGGCTAGGAATGATCAACACAGGAGAGAATATAAGCTTCATGTTGGAGATAGAGTTTGGCTTTACTTGAGCAAGGAGAGACTACAAGGTCAAGAGCGAAGCTCAAGCCACTACGATATGGACCCTTCACCATATTAGAGAAATTTGGAGAAAATTCCTTTCAACTTGATTTATCATCATTTATGAGCATGTACTTTGTAGTAAGTTTGTGAGAAATTACACCTATATGAGCCATCCATGCTAAATGAATATGAAGGAATACAATTGTTACCTTCCATTGAGGATTGTGTCTTGGAATCACAAGGTGGATTAGAGGAGTATGTAGTGCTATAGTAGAAGATCAGAGAGACTAGGAGAGATCCACATGAGTCTTGGAAAGTTGGACTGAAAGGAAAGACACCAAGGTAGGCCCAGTGGTACTCAAAGGAGGAAGTGAGGGAATTATTTCCTCATCTACTCCCCCAATAAAATTTTGTGTGACTAAAATCCTCCTAAGAAGGGGAGGTGTGATCCATAAGGATCCAAAATGACTCTAATTCATCGGATCGAGACAAGCCTTGAAGAAGTAAAATGAAGAAACATGGGTTCTATCTTTATGTTAATAGAACCACCACCCAACCTGGGTGCTGGTCTTGTAACCATTGTCTATCGAGGATGGAGGTCATATGACCACCGGTCTACATTAGATGGTGGTCCTGGATCTTTCGATTTTTTTTGAAATGAAAGCAGTCCCGAGGTGGAAAGGTTGTATATGTCTCTTCTCCTCCATGACCTTTCCCATCCTCATGTTCACGGGAGGACATGAGAAGGGCTATAAATACATATAGGAAGGACAATATTGGATTATCAAAGCATGAAAGAAAATGAGCAAGAAATTCTTAGTGTTGGAATTGTGTTTTTATAAGAAAGGAGTGTTGAGATAGAGAAAACAAGTAATTGGGAGGAAGTGTGATATATTATCTACTTCTCTTTCATACTTATTGTAAATTCTGTACTTCTTAAATTGAATTGGCAATAAAAAGTGGGAAGAAAGAGCATTTTCCCTTCCCGACCAGTTTTCCTCCTCTGGAGGTTTCCATGATAAAACATGTTGGTGTTTATGAGTTATATTCTTTCCTTTTGTGCAATCGTTGATTCTAAGCATAAGCAAGAATTCATTCACTGTTATCTCTGTCATTTTCTAATCGAAATTAGAACAACATTTAATTATGATTATGTGAAAATTCCAAAGTGGAGAGTTTACATATCAGAAACTTAATCTTCCATTTGGGGAAGCAATCTCATACATAGATAAGATCAAGGAGGAAGGAGTGTCTTTCTTTGAAAAAAACTTCATTATGAGGAGGATTGGTTTTGGCGGGAAGAGGAAGAATCTCAACTTTCTAATATCCCTAGGATCTTGGGGGATGAAGATGATAAAATATTAATGATTCACATTTCCCTATAGGAGGTTCGGGAGGTTGTTTTTGTCTAGGGGAGAAAAATGCCCTTGGGCTTGATGGTTTTCAGATTGGATTTTTTCAAAAAAATCGGCATATTTCGGGAAAAGATGTTTTGGTAGTGGTAGATGAATGTAGAAATAAAAATATATCTTAAAAGATTGAAACTCCACTTTTTGGATTTGAATCCTAAAAAATATGATGTTAAATATTTTGATGCATTTCGACCGACTGCATTATGTAGTGGTATCTACAAGACTTTCTCAAAGGTGTTTTCCTAAAGACTAAAATATTTTTAAATTCTATCATCTCAGATAGTCAGAGTGGATTCATAGAAGGAAAGAAGATTCTAGATGGTATTTTTGTTGCTCATGAAGCCATTCATTATCTAAGTCATAAAAGGAATCCGGGTATGATAATCAAATTGGACATGATGAAGGCGTATGATAGGGTAAATTGGATATTTTTAGAAGTATTTATTGCTAAATTTGTCTTCCCTTAGGATTGGATTCAATTGATCATGTGTGGTTATTCAACTCTTAAATTCTTAGTTTTGATTAATGGTGTGCCGATTGGGAATTTTTCCTCTTCAAGAGGACTCGGGGAAAGAATATACGATTTCTCCCTTTTTGTTTATCATAATGGCTGAAAGTCTTTCCAAAGCGATTTGATGTGTGATAGATAGGAAGGAACTGAATGGTTTGAAAATATATTCAAAGATTGATTTTGTGACTAACTCACGGTTTTTTGGATGATACAACTTTATATGGGGATCCTTCTATATTTGAAGCAAAAACAAATTAGAAAATTTTGGACAAATATGAAAAGGCGGTGGACCACAAGGTGAGTGCTCCAAAATCAGTGATTTATTTTATCAATTTGGATCCTAAGCTAAAGCAAAGGATAGAAAATATTTTTGGATTTTCAATTGGTTCTTTTCCTAGTTCATATTTGGGCATTCCTTTGATAGGTGGGGTGGATGAAAAAGGCCTATGGAAGCCTAGTGTGGATAGGATACAAAATAAATTATCTTCTTAGTAGGTAAGATGGTTGACCTTGGTGGGAAGGGCTGAGATGATTCAGTCTTCTCTTCAAGCGATCGACATATTCCATGTCTTATTTTAAATTACCGAAAAATTAGCCGAGATGGACTCAATGTATACAAAGGAATGTTTTATGGATTAGTGCGGAAGAAAAATAGAAATTCATTTTGGTTTGTTGGGATGATATTTGTTTCCCCAAAATGATGGAGGTTTGGGATTTAGAAACTTCTCTATTCAGTAAGTAAATCTATGAAATGTAAGCTCCTTTGGAGATTATATGAGGATTAAGGACAATTTTGGAGAAGAAATATTATGGCTAAACACTTTACGATCTAGGACCCAAGAGAGGTAGTTTTTAGTAGGATCTTCCTTCGAGGATCAAGTATTTGGAATTTTATTAGAATTTTTCATAAGTTCATGCTTACATATTTAAAATGGAAGCCTCATAAAGTCGATAGAGTGAACTCTGCGGGATGATAGTTGGAATTTTATAGGCCCTTTTTTGGTGGATGTTACGCTGATTCCTTTAAAGAAGAATTAATTTTCAGGTGGGTATCAAAGTTGAGAGCTATATTTGTGTAGTTAATGGAATCATAAGTTGGATAGCCCCTCCTTGTGATGATTTTGTGAATAAGGAAGGAACAAAGTCTCTTTTCAGGATTTTGGAGTCCTCTCCCTACCTTTTGAAGAATAAGAGGATATGATTATTTGGGTTGGGTTGAATACAAGGAATGTGATGGTTAAGGCTATGTACGTAAGTCTGTATCAAAGTATAAAGACCAGGGATAAGTCTCGTGTCATTTCCAATGTGATATAGTGTCATAGAAGGAAGGCATTCCAAATGAAAATATTTTCCTTTGGATGGAGACTTTAAGTAAATGTTTAACTTATGATAATTTTATGAAAAGAGGTTTTCTCGATCCTTCCTTCTAATTTCTATATGAACAATGGGATGAATCTAGAAATCACTTATTTATTCATTGTCATTTTCTCTTCAAATTTGGCATATAGTATGGCATCAGTGGAACATATCCTGGGTCCTTCCACACTCGGTTTTTGATCTAATATCTCAATGGAATTAGAAACCTTTCCATAAATTTCTTTAACTCCTCTAGAAATTAACTCCCGCAACCTGTCATTTGGAGTTTGTGGCTTAAAAGGAATAGAAGGATTTTTCAAGGTAGTAAGCTTTCTCGTGTCAAGTTTGGTATAAGATTGATATTATTCTTTCTAAATCTGTTAAATCATGGAGAAATCATTTAGATTATAGAAATAGTGAAGATAGAATTTTATGTGGGAAATGGCCTTCAATTCCCTGGAATTATGTTAATGGTCCTCCTAATAAGGGGAGTAAGGAAAATATGTTTGGTGTGTGGAGGCCTCCAGAGGAGGGATGGATCAAATTAAATTTTGATTGTGCTTCTAAGGGAAACCATAGTAATGTAGGATGTGGTTATATTTTCAGATATTCGAAGTGTCAATCGATTTTTATCTTAGCTGCTGATTGTGGGGTTTCCTCTAACAATGTGGTAGAGAAAATGTCCCTCCTTTTTATTATTGGAGGGAAAAAGTAGAATTGGAAGCATCTATGGATTGAAGGATATTCTAAAACTATTATTACTTTGGCCTGGGGTTAAATTTATAAGGCTTAGGTTCTCAATCCGGTTTTTATAAAGATCAAATCAATTCTTTCTTTCTTCTCCAAGACTAGGTTCTCCCATGTCAAAAGAAATGGGAATATGGTGGCTGATTGCATAGCCAAAATGGGAGTAGAATTTTGGGACAAAATTCATTTAAAAGGAAAGTGTGGGAAGTATCCTTCCCCGGTGACATCATGTCCCTACTATCGAAGAATTCTAGGGTGGTGTTTGGTATTAAAGGGAGTGATTGAGGATGCCACCAAGCACATATTTCTATTATTGGATTGATGATGAGTTATTAGGGAGAGTTTTATTAGATACAAAGAATGAACACATGTGCTCACATTCATGTGAGGTGTATTGTGGGGAATTATAAGCTAAACGTGGTAAGGTATTTCCATCACTTTGACGATTCTGTTTGGGCTTGGTTTATAGGTGGATCTTCTAGAGTTTTTTTGGGGCTCTTTAGTTTGAAAAAATGGTGTGAGCAGGAGGAGTGGATGCTAGTCCAAGCCATAAAAGAATGAGGGCCTTAACCGGTGAAGTTGTTGGTGAGTCCTTCTTAGTGTGGATGGAAGGAAAAATTTGTAATGTTGCCATGAGGGGATGGTTAGAGAAAGTGTGGTTTTTGTAGAAATATTCAAATAAGATGAGGAGGCATACACATGTGAAAGTATGCAGAAATTAATGATTGAACCTCACTAATCATTTGGAATAAGCAATGTATTTGACATGGCGCGCAGGTTTGAGTGCAACCAATATCTTATCCAACTCTTCTGGGAAATTCATTATGAACAAGAAGTACCTAATCTTGGAGGAGCATTTGATTAGCATGCAATTTCATATCCATGCCTTAGCTAGAGGTGTGTAGGTTGTTGCACTGGTGATTGAAGGACTTGGCATAAAATCGGGGTTAGAGATTTCGGTCAGTGCCAAGGTAGAAATTCCTGAATGTTGTGTGGATCTATCTTCCTCTTCTACATAGAGCCTTGAAAATTCAGATGTGAAAATTATTGTGGAGATTCCTTTGGGATGTGTTAAGGAGTAGTGTGTCCGGTCTATATCCTAATTTTGTGATTTTTGTACAGAAATTATATAGTTTGTAGTTGGTTTAGTTTTTCCTTCATTACCTATAATATGTATTTAGATTTTGATGTAGATAAGGGGATTTTAGGATGCTTTCTTCTCCTCTCCTTGAATTTGGTATGTAAATGCATGATAATGTGCCTACACAAACTATGAGAGTCCATACATGATTGATAAGATCATGGAATGGTTCTTCATGTAATTTTTTGTAATCTAGGGCCTTCTCCCTAGGTATCAATAGAAAAAAAGTTAACTAAGTTTGATTTGCAAATATTTAATCAAAGAAATGTAAAGAAAACTATCTAATTAATTTTGTATTTTTAATGAAGCTTTTAACATAAATAAATAAATAAATGAATATGCTTAACTTCTAATATATATTTTTGTGATTTTCTGGTTAATTTAAATTAAAGAAAACAAAATCTATAGATAATTAATTTATTCTAAAATAAATAACCTACTTCTACATTAAAATAAAATAAACAGGGAATAGCTAGATGTAGTTATTCCTCTGTTGTAGGATGTGAAATTAAATCTAATTTAAAGAAATATGTATTCTAACTTATAATTGTGGAAATCTAACTTCCTCTAATTGCTTCACCTCAAAATCATGGGAAGAAAGAAATATTCTCAGAGAAGAAATTTAATATTTCCCGAGACTTCCCCGATAAAACAAATAAGTTGCACAAGTAAACTAATAATGAAGAAATAAAATGACAAGCATAGACAAAAAGCTTCCTTAAGCTTCTTTCCTTTGTAAATCCATAGGGATACGTAGGGAAGAATATATAAACATAATTTTACTTGTACGCATACAAATCTAGGAATGGAGAAATTGAAATATACAAATGTTCTAAAGCAAATAAATGAAGAAATTCATTCACAAAACCTTCCTGCAAATTATTTCCTCTTCAGATCCACAGTGATAAGATGGGAAGAAGATATCAATGGAATATTTGTACTGGTAATAAATAAACTATAAATTCTACCTCTTAAAACAAGTGTATTGCTTCTTTTAGTTTTAACGACAATATTCTAAAATGAAAGCTTTGAAGAAATTGTAAATACACCCCCAACTTGGTTATTGTAGAACTATGACAGCGTCCCAAATATGGTGATGAATCTTTTATATCCTCATTTTCCTTTCCATAGATGAGATTACAAATGATCCATAGTGCAATGCTATCTCATTTAAGGAAGAAATAGAGAAAATACTAGAATAGATTGGTTACATGTAAATGGATCATAAATGCAAGAGGGAAGAAATAGAGAAATGTATAGTGTTTTCTATGTACTTAATACCAATATTTTTGTAGAGTAACGATGTAATTAAAATCAAAAGTATCCAACCCATGATACGGGTAAACTTCTAGTTTTTACGGAAAAATGGAAGATAAGAAGTCTAACACAAATCGCAAATCAAGAAGTTACAAATCATCCAAGAAAGTGGAAGTCAAACTTCTAATGATAGTAAATTGAGAAGAGGATTCCAATATGTATCCAACAAGCTAGAAATCAGGTGAAATAGTCAATAAACATGTGAGAAAACACTCACAAACTTGATACACATGTTTATAACACGCAGTCTAGATTATCAATTAAATGCACATGAGACCATCGGTTTGTGCAGAAACCATTAGTTACGCAACCATCACGGAGGCTGCATAACTAAAGGATAAAACCTTAAGGAAAAGGGGTGGAAAATAGTTTTAAAATGAAGGAAACTCTAAGGAACTTAGAATCAAGGATAAACAAGTCAAATAAACATGTTGAAGGAGAGGGGAAAGGATTTGGATCTCATCATTATCCCAGGAAAAGAAATATTTCATCACTAGATAATTTTACCATATCGTCGATGTAGCACATGTGTAATTTTGGGTGCGCATAATTCCCTTGGAAGCTCCATTAAAATTTAGCTTAAAAAAACCTAAAAGAGGAGGTGACCAATTGATATGAGTTATGTCAATGGAGGCACTTTGATGAAAATTATTAATGAATTGGGGGATTTTCCACTTTTCCAACATTTTGATATCATCAATATTTTTTGAATCTTCTTTTGAGGTATGAAATGAAGAACATTTTTCATGATGAACTCAAATAAATGATTGAAAATACTTACCAAGAAGGTTTCTTATCATCAAAGATGCCATAATCTGTTTGCTTTCCAAATATTCTAAAGGATGTGAAGTAAGGAAATCCAAAAAGAATTCTTGATGAATGGGTGATTGAAAGGAGACTTCCATTGTTCCTAGGAAAACATTGAATATTCAAGTAAAATCCATATGACCCCAATAAAATTAAATAAAAGACTCCAGATAGAAGAAACTACGAGATAAATGCAAAAAAAGATGATTAAAAATTTCCTCCATATTCTTTCATAACACACACCTACTAGGAAATTTCTGCTCCCTCTTAACCAAATTGTAAATAGTCAAAACTTTGTTTTGAAGGACCAACCATAAGAATAATTTGATTTTAGGGGTTATATCCTTCATCAAAATCTTACTCCAATCCAAAAATTTAAGTTCACCTCAAAAACAAGTAAATACCCCATCCTAATAGAGTATGAACTGTCAAAAGATTTTTTCAAGATGAACTCATCCCGAACCTCCAAGTGGCTCAGGTGTTGTGTGTTTAAGAGTTCCTAAAGCTTACTGATCTAAAATTTGATTTGAAGAGGTTCTTCATCCCTTATGATCTTAATCTATACTTTATTATAGCCTACTCTCAAAGCATATAATTAGTGACTCTATCCCTAATTAGATTTTTGAATTTATCATAAATATGAGACCATAACTCTAAGTTTGCAAGAGGGGAAGAGGTGATTAATTTTTCACCCCCAAAAGGAGATGTTTTTTCCATTAACCAATTTCCATTTGCTTCCCTTTAAGAGGATGGGTCCAAACTTTTTCAAATCATTCTAAAAGGAGGAACCCGAAGGGATATCCTCTTGATGAAGTCAGCAAAGGTTGTTGGAGAACCCTTAATATTTATCTCTAACAATGGTAGTCCAAGGGATATCCTCTTTAGTGAGTCTCCAAGCCATTTTAGCAATAATTTATTTATTCATCCATTTAATTTTTTTAATTATCAAACCCCCATAATTTTTAGGGAGACATACTTTATCCCAAGCCATCAAGCACCTCGGTATCCTATCTTTTCCTCAACCCAAGTTCATTTAGTAATGACCGTGATTTTTTTCATATTTCATGTATAAGATAACATAATTCATTTATAAATCAAAAATATGAATCAATACCATATAGATATCTCTCTTAATCCATTTAGAAGCTTAATATCTTCTCGATGTCGATTAACATAGATATCTAACTCTATATTAAAAACTAAATAGAAAAACATCATATAGAAAACTACTAATATATTATAGGAAACACTATTTTTGTAAACCCTACTTGATAAATAGGGAAAGGGAAAAGTTCTTAAAAGTAAGTTTTATTTTCCTATTACCACCTGCATATCAGCTAGTATTCTATATAGTTAATAAATCCAACATCACATCACTCATATACTTAGGAACAACCCTCTATAAACCAATTTACAATCCTCTTTACGAGATGTTTATAAAATTTCTTAGTTTCATAAGAATTATGAAATAAAAATAAATATGAATGAGTAATAAGTCCATCATAATATTTTTACTATAATTATTCATTTCTATAAAAACAATATTATATTGATCCATATAAAAATGAAAACATCTCAATAGATAATGCATAATATATAAGACTATTCTATCAAAAATCTATTTTACAACATTGGAAACAAAGATCAATGAAAAATAATATTGTTAGGATTAAATTTTTCCTTTAGAATATAATTTCCATGGCTTAACTAATTACAACATGTATACAATTAACATTAACACTTTTTCATTATCCTTGGATCCTCATGGTCACTTCGAGGTTTCTATTAACAATTGTATAATACCTTTCAAGAACATGAAAACATGATTCAATAAACATATATCTCAACAATTTATTTATGACTAAAATAATCTCAAAACACGTCATACTTAAGAAACATATCATAAAATCACTCTTGATCAAATCACTACCATACACTATTCAACATGATCACTTCTAGAAATGCTTCACATTGAAATGAATACAATATTTACCATTCACCTAGTTAATTCCATACTTCTTAAGTAAAGGATTAGATGGATAAAGTGATAAAACATATTCTCAAACATGGAATAGATAATGCATAATATATAAGACTATTCTATCAAAAAATCTATTTTACAACATTGGAAACAAAGATCAATGAAAAATAATATTGTTAGGATTAAATTTTTCCTTTAGAATATAATTTCCATGGCTTAACTAATTACAACATGTATACAATTAACATTAACACTTTTTCATTATCCTTGGATCCTCATGGTCACTTGAGGTTTCTATTAACAATTGTATAATACCTTTCAAGAACATGAAAACATGATTCAATAAACATATATCTCAACAATTTATTTATGACTAAAATAATCTCAAAACACAAACATATCATAAAATCACTCTTGATCAAATCATACCATACACTAATCACTTCTAGAAACATATCATAAAATCACTCATATTCTGATCAAATCACAATGAAAAATAATATTGTTAGGATTAACCTATTCAACATGTATACAATTAACATTAACACTTTTCATTATCCTTGGATCATGGTCACTTCGAGGTTTCTATTAAAATGTATAATACCTTTCAAGAACATGAAAACATGATTCAATAAACATATATCTCAACAATTTATTTATGACTAAAATAATCTCAAAAATGAAACATATCATAAAATCACTCTTGATCAATCATTACACTATTCAACATGATCACTAGAAATGCTCACAGAAATGAATACAAATTTACCATTCACCTAGTTAATTCCATACTTAAGTAAAGGATTAGATGGATAAAGTGATAAAACATATTCTCAAACATGGAATTCAATGAATATTTAATTCTTCTATAGTATAAGATGTAATTCCAACATCCTAAGATGATATCATAGTGTAATTATTAAATGCAACATTTCATGCAAAATGGAAACATATTATAATCAATTTGACTTACACATCATAAAATGTATGACCTTAAAATATAAAAGTATAACTTAAATAACCCCAAAAATAATAAATTTTAACTTAAACAACATCAAATGGTATGATTAAAAACAACTTTACAACTTATACTCTAGGTTAATTATTGAGATACATTACCATTAATCTTCGTTTTATTGCACCATATCATGTCGCTCTTATTGTTTATCCAATACCATTGTACCATGATTTTAATTATCATGATTAACTTAAAGGGTCAAGAAATATGTAGATTCCTCTCCAACTTCTCTAGATGTCTCACAATGTTAGGATCTTGAACTAACATTTTATGAACCATATGAATGTGATTGAGAAGTCAAGGACTGGAGCCTCCATGTTTATCAAATCAGAAATATGGGTATTTAGTGCAATGTAAAATGTGAACTCAACAATATTATAGTTTATTTTAGATGAGTAAATTATTCCCTCAATTTAATCATACATTTTTCTTGTAATCATATTATGTTATTCAACTTATGAATTGACATTTGAAACTTCCCATTTGTGGCCTTGTAAGATTTAACACTTTAATAAAAAGAACGATAACCAGATCATACCAAGCCAAGAACATAGATGCTAATCAAACACCACGATCAATAAGATTAAAGCAATTTGCCAGAATAACTTTACACAAAACCTTTGCAAACAAATGAGCAGAAATATCATATATTATTATGGAACTCAATGAAATATAATGAGAATGGGCCTTGCTTATATAGACAAGGAATAACAATCTAAGAACCAGTCAAGGTCGTAGATCAAGCCATAAATCATGGAAAGAACTAGTCATCAAAGAACTAGTCAAGTCCATAGATTTATGAGATAACTAGACATCAAGGATCTAGTCAATACCATAGATCAAGGAAAGAACTATACCTAACAACTAGATAATATCTCCTAATATCTAAATAAATAAAAGAAATATCCACACACATAAGTGGGTGAGGATAAATACAATAAAGGTAAATAATGTACCTAGGTGAACATGAGCTAAGGTAAATACCTACTCTAACACCCCCTCAAGTGAAGCTAGGGGCCAAAATAGAAGTGGCATGTCCACAGTATGAGTCCCGACAACTAGGCCTGATGAGGTACTCATGTAAAATATATCCATGAAGAAATATTGAACCAAAAGAAGGAAAGAATCTTGTTATAAGGAAAGAGAAATAATAAGAAGAAGGAAGATGTTCTCATGAACACCCCCAAGAACAAATTCTGAAACCCCAAGCATTCCATGCAACTCAAGGTAGTGAGGTGATGTAAAAGGCTTCGTAAAGATGTCTGCAACCTACTGCTGAGTCGGAAGGTACTCCAAGCAAAGAAATCCATCCTGAATGTGCTACTAAATGAAGTGGATGTGTATCTCGATATGCTTGGTCATTTGCTGGGTGCTCAATGGGTTGTGAGAAATGTCAATTGCACTTTGGTTGTCACACCAAAGTACGCTTAGTGAATCCTATGGGAATCGAACTCTGTCAATAATCGGTGAAGCCAAAGAATCTTGACTCGCTATAATCGCTGCCCCGTACTCGCCTCCGAAGATGAAAGTGCAAGCCACGTTGTTTTTTGCACGCCAAAGTAACTGGAGAAGAACCAAGACAAAAAAGATATCCAGAAGTGGAACACCTGTCATCAATAGAACCTGCCCAATTTGAATCTGTATACCCAACCAATTGAGTAGAGCCCCTAGTGTAGTGTAGGCCAAAGTGGGAAGTGCCATGCAAATAGCACAAAATCCTTTTAGTAGCCTACCAGTGACTACTATGAGGAGAATGTGTAAACCGAGATACAAGCCCTACTACAAATGAAATATCAGGGCAAGTATGGGTCAAGTACATGAGACTCCCAACCAACTACCTATACAATGTAGGATCACAAAGTGGTGTGGTACATGTGGATGTAAGAGTAACTCCAGACTGAAAAGGAGATGGACTTGGCTTGCAATCAGCCATATCAAAGCACCTAAGAAGATCATGGGTGTACTTTTTTGACTCAAATGAATCCCTGAATCTGTCTAAGAAATCTATAAACCAAGGAAATAATGCAATAGCCCAAGATCTGTCATGTCAAACTGTGTAGAAAGAGCCCTCTGAATACTCTGAATGTGGGAAGAAGAGCTGCCAGTAAGTAACAAATCATCAACATACAAGAAAAGTATCACAATATCCTCACCGACATGCTGGAGATACACTGTATGATCGGAGTGGCAATGAACAAAACTAGTAGATAGAAGAAAAGAATCCATCTTCTCATACCAAGCCCGAGGGGCTTGTTTGAGACCGTAGAGAGACCTTCGGAGCCGACAAACAAGAGAAGAATCCTAAACAAATCCAGTCAGCTGCTCCATATATATTTCCTCTTTTAGATCTCCATGTAAGAAGGCACTCTTCACGTCCATCTGGTATACGGGCCACCCCTGTGATGTAGCAATAATAACAAGTACAAGGTGTATAGAATCCATCTTGGAAATGGGTACAAAAGTCTCGAGTAAAGAAAGGAAGAATATCCAACCTCAATTTTGGAAGTAGAACTCAAACCTAGAGAAACAAAAGACTCCTTGGAAGAAGTCATGTGATGAGAAGCACCAGAATCTATAACCCAATTGTTTGCAAGTGGTGACTGAGATCTTCCAACAACATTAAGTGCTTTTCCATGCTGATTAGAAGGAGGTGGAGTGGAGATAGAAATTTTGTGTTTCTTGACTACATCCTCTAAGGCTTGCATTCACTTATAACACCTATTTTCTTCATGATTACTACCCCCACAAAAAGAGCATGAACGGATAGACTTATTCTTGGATTTAGAAGACTCCTTGGGTTTTGAGTTGTTTTCTTTGGGTTTAGGAGCATTTTGAGATGGAGAAGGTGTGGATTTGGTTTTACTATTTGGTTTTCCATTTCCCTTAAGATTAGATGCAACTAATGCCTTTTGAGAGGTGGAAGACTCAAGGTGAAATAATTTGGATTTTTCCCTAGTGATTCTCTCACAAAATGTTTCTAAGTTAGGCATTTTGAAGGTGTCACCTAAGGCGTCCATGCTAGAGAAAAAGGTAGAAGAAAAAATTTGGAATGGTCCTCTCAACTTGGATAGAATCAAGTAAACACACTCTTCATCTTTCTTATCTCTTCCACTCCCCTTCAACTGTGTCAACAAATGCTTGAACTTGGTAAGATAGTCTATAATTGATGGAAAATATTTAGGATTAAGAGAGGTGATCTCAATTTCAAGTTGCATAGCTCTCATATGATCCACCTTACCAAATAAATCCTCCAATTTCTCCCATATTTTGAAAGGAGAGTCACACTTTTCCAAATGAAATAAAATATTGTCACTTACATAAGTTCCTATCAAACCCATACACTCATCAAATTTGCACCGGTACTGAAATTTCTCATATTCTTTAGTGAACACTGGTTGTTCTTTAGAAGTTAAAGCCCAAAATCCTCTCTCGCTTAATTATTGTTTCCATTCTTGGTTTCCATGTGTGGTAATTATGTGTTGTTAATGGCTCAGCATGAGTTAATGTAGAATTAGATTCCATCTTTTAAAAAATCACCAAAAGAAATGGAAGAACCAAGTAATGCAACAAGACCCCCAAGCAATGCAACAAGAGCCCCCCCAAATTTTGGCACTTTATAATGAGTGTGTGTTACAATATGGCACTTTATAATTATAGTGAGATTCTCAAAATAAATATTTCCAATGGAAAGAGCATAAAAAACTATGCACTTTTGCAAAAAATGGCACTCAAAACTGAGTTACCGATCAAAAGATACAAGGTTTTCAATATTATGCTCTACTATTTATTTTAGTTTCCACTAAAATAGAATAAAATGCTCTTGCCTTCACCACACAAATAAAATGAAAGGGGGCTGGAGTTAAACACCTACTAGTAGGAATCACAACCTTTAAGCCCTCATATGACCATACCAAGTTCAAGCATTTGTAAAACTGCTATTTCTCGGGTGTGTTGAAAATGACTAAGAATTTTCTTCGGTAAAACTGCTATTTCGGATTGTGTTGAAAATGACCTTTGCCGCCCGTCTGCAGATTTTCTCGAAATAGCAAACAAGGTGTGCCGTTTCCCGTGGACCCCTGCCAAAACAGGAAAGAAACATCTTTCCAAAAATAGCCTGTTGCATGCTTGCTGAGAATGGTACAATCACAGAAATTAAAACCCGGATCGGATCTCAACAAACTGAGAAAAACCCAAAAAAATATGGATTTCCTTTTCCGTATGGCGTGAATCCTGACGCGAATCTAACTGCACAACAAAAAACCAAAAAACGACTGCCTCCCAAAATGGTCAAGTTTACAGTCGATCTTAGGGTTTTTCGCCTTTTGATCTAATGGAAGCCTCTGTTTTGCATAAAAATGCACGCAGAAACAAAATATGAGAAAATCCGAAATATATGAATATATAAAAATTTATTTACAAAATAAAACTTACAAATGAATGTCAATAGCAATCTCCTGCTTTGATACCATAAAAGGAATGATAACCAGATCATACCAAGCCAAGAACACATATGCTAATCAAACACCATGATCAATAAGATTAAAGCAATTTGCCAGAATAACTTTACACAAAACCTATGCAAACAAATGAGCAGCAATATCATATACTATCATGGAACTCAATGAAATACAATGATAATGGGCCTTGCTTATATAGGCAAGGAATAAAAATCTAAGGACCAGTCAAGGTCGTAGATCAAGCCATAAATCATGGAAAGAACTAGTCATCAAAGAACTAGTCAAGTCCATAGATTTATGAGAGAACTAGACATCAAGGATCTAGTCAATACCATAGATCTAGGAAATAACTATTCAATACCATAGATCAAGGAAAGAACTATACCTAACAACTAGATAATATCTCCTAATATCTAAATAAATAAAAAGAAATATCCACACACATAAGTGGGTGAGGATAAATACAATAAAGGTAAATAATGTACTTAGGTGAACATGAGCTAAGGTAAATACCTACTCTAACATTTAATGAATTAGTATGATATGTAACCTTAATATTTCACTAATTATTATCTAAATTCAATCCATAATTATTTTTTCAAATAAAATTTCTCCTCCCGAAATTTATTCAAAATGTCATGAAGATATTCAAGATAATTGAGATATATATTGACTTCTATATAAAAATCATTGATGTACACAACTCGAGTCCTTCAATTTTTTTAGTAAGGCTGATTTGGTCACCATGCCTTAAAGCAAGAATATTAAAAAACACTACTTTGGAAGTATTGACTTCTCACATTTATCCTTCAAATTTTGTAGTCTTTCAAAACTCCCTTCACTAAGAAGTAACCTTGATAAAATCATCTAGAAGTTTAAGTTGTTTTCCTTTGCAAAGATCAATCATATCGAGGGAAATTTTTATCTTTGATGAAATATCGACCATATATTTCACATATTTTTACAATAATTCTACACTAGAAACAACACCAGTGTCAACATTTAAATGGAAACTATGTTTAATATTTGTGGCACACCTCATTTTATATATAGTAGATGTCTAATGAGTTTCTCCAATGTATGAAATTGACTACTATTTCCAACATGAGTTTTAACCTATTTCCTTTTATTATTAATGATTTTGGCTACTTCCATTTTTAGTAAATACTCTTTCCTTTTCATTGTGTGCATTTTTAAGTTAGAAGATTGGCATCAGGTGCAAAATAAAAAAATTTGAAGGAAGTATATTCTTAATTTAATAAGTTGTTTTCTTGAGGATTTGGAGCCTCCCGATACTCATATTATTTAGTGTTAATTTTTGTCTCTTTGTGACTAGGCGTGGTTCCAAATATTTAGGTAAAAAAACACTAGATGACATACATCATCATCACACAATGTATTAATTCCTCCCTCCATTACACTGAAATCCTCTCATTTTCTAAACACATATCTTCTAGTACAACATTTTTATTGAGTCTATATATATTATTTTATGTTAAGAAACTAATTCATCATAAGGAAGCTTCCCCTTCATCCTCCCTATTAACAACCATAATTTTATTTTCTCTTATATTATTCCTTTTACAAACTTTATTTTCCATTTTTAGTATTAAATATTTCGACATATTTTAAATAGAACATGGATAAAAGTGAGGGTTTTATTTTTCCAATGTATTATTCTCAAGTAAATAAATTAAAATCATTTCATTTATGAATTTTATCTAATTAATTAGTAAATATATTGTATACATATTTAACCTAATTATATTACTTCCTTTTTTTTTTTATTACATATGCTACCATGCAAATTGTAATTTTAGTATTTGTTTCTACAAAAAAAGTAATATAGAGAGTAAAATATTACAAAGAACTTTTACAATATGATTTTTAAACACTCAATATTAATTGTCTTATCTCTATTTACCTCACTAGAAAAACCAATATAAGAAATATTAATGAATTTATCCCTCATTTATAAAGATACAACTCCCTTTACAAAATCTACACATTTATAAGGAAAACCAGTTACCTAGTTAAACGATTTTGGGGAGATTTCCATCGACATATCTTTAAATTAATGGAGGCATGTTTATACACTATATTTGTGATGATTGTTACCTTTTCTTATATGTAATAGATGTTGATACATTCTCCTCCCGAGAGGGTTCCTTCAGGGGCTTTCCATGATGGGGTGTGATTGGACTTGGTCATGCGGGCTAGACTATAACATTTGAGAGATGTAGCTATAAGACTTAGCTATCCTATACTTTCCTCATTTCTTCACTTTATTCACACATTGTACTCATTATGTCTACTTGTCCCACTATATCTACATACTTATTTTTATTGTGTGATATTATTATTTCTTTCAATCACCATGGGTTTTCATCATTCACCTTAATTTACCTTTAAGCCTCTATTCCAATTATTTTTCACCTCTTGACCTTAGGGTTTCCCCAAGGTTGATACCATCACCCAAGGGTAATGACATTGGGTATGTATAATTCACCTTTATCTTATCATTATCACCAATTACCATTAATACAACTTATTTTTAATCACCCGCTTACACTTAAACTTATTCTTTCTCACACTATTTTGCACTTATTAGCTAAATTTAGAGTCTTGGATATTTCCTCTTTTAAATTTAGGTAACTATAATGAGTTAAGACTCGAGATCTTCTTATTAAACTTTCCCTTCTCCACCTATAGTGGTTATCTCTTGGTGAAGTTGTCTCTTAGGAGGATTATGCGTCAATGGTCACATAGATGCTACATGTAAGTATTTATAATCCTCTTTAGTCTCTTATTTTGTATGTACATGTTCTATGTTGGTAATTCATCATTATAAACTATAGTAGATGTATGTTTTCTTTGATTTATTACTTTGTCTTATTATATTATGCCCTTGGCTTTATTTATCGTTTTAGTTACTCTTTTTTAATACTAGTAGGATACCTATCTTTATCTTAGTTGTAGAAATTGGAAACTTGTAACTATCTTGGGGTTAGGGTTACTATCCTCTATAATTATGATGCTAGAACACCTTGAGAACCTTTGTATCTCGTATAATGTGGTTGGTATTAGATTCGATCCCTATATTTAAGAAACTAGTTAGGAACCTCTCTTTTACCTATTAAACACTCTTGTAAACCTAACATAAAATTTATTTTTCCTTAATTTAGGTAAGATTAACTCCTTTTTATTTTTCCTATTTTTCTTAATGTCATTGGATTTTTTGTAGAAATTTACTAAATGAATGATATGGTATGAGATCCAATCAATATTTCTAAATCCCATAATCCCCCTGTGCAATTTTTTTACATGATATATCCCATTAAGAATTTCCCATTTTCACCGTTAGCTCCATCCCTGGTGCCAACAACCCTTGATTAAAATTACCGCATGTCCGATATTATTTAAAAAAGCCTCCAGTAATCCTTCTCTAAAAATACTACTTCATCATGGAATATTTCCTTAGTGAATCCACTACAACCTCAACTAAGCCTTTCTATGTGACCTTAATAGCTCTTAAAATGATGGCCTTCCTAAGTTGGTTTTGCATTACACTCGATTGTCTTTCCATATGGTCTAGTGGTAGGAAATCAAAGCTCGCATCTTAAAATGTACAAACTAGATCCAACATCCAAAACCCAATCTTTGATACTAAATATTATGAGAAACATGAGGATGTAATTGAATCTAATTGTATCCATGCTATACAAAATATTTTGCAAAAATTTACTGAGCACATAGAAGAGTCATTTGAAATTCTTGATCCAAAATGGGTGAAGGTAAACTTTCACATTTTAACATTTCTAAGGATCTAGGAACTCAACATCAATTTTATGGCTCTATTACTCCAAAATTGATTAATTCCTTTAAAATGATGCACCTCAATCTGAATTTCATTCACCATACTGAAATGTGCATTTTTGGATTATGGATACTTGAAATTATCTTTTAAATCCAATTTCCCATTTTAATGATGAATTGCTTAACCAAATAAATAAAAACCAATTACTAATTTTATCTGATCAAAAGCTTCATCTAAAACAAAATTGAAACATCCACAAAAATAGATTGATAATGGAGTTCACTTGAAGGCTACATCTTCGGATTCTCGAAAAGAGAATTGATCTATTATTTCCCAAAGAAGTAAAATTAACCCTTCCATAATGAAAAATAGACCATTATACCTACAAATGAGTTGATCTAAGACTCATGGAACTCTGCACATAACCATAAATTGTCTCAAAGTCTATCTATGGATCCTACAAAGTGTGATCCCCTTACAAATGGTACCAAAACTCCTACAACTAGATATTTATAAAAACTACATGGAAACAAATTACATTTCGAGATCCTCTCAAAATTTTGAACAATTTTCATTTTTACACTATGGCCTGATTCGGCCCCTAAGTGCTCCAAAATTGGACATCTTTGCAAATTGATCCTTCATTGCCTTTGCACGAGACCACTGATTCTGTTCAAATATCACAGAGCTTGTTTTATAGCTCATGAGCCACGAGATTAGTTGGTTGAGATGACCCGCTTGTATTTGAGAGGTCACATGTGTTGATCAAAGAATACTTGTTATAGATCACACAAGAATTCCATGTGGGAGAGAAGGCCAAGATCAAGGGTGCGGAGGGACAGGAAGGACCTGCGCGTGGAGGGAAAGTTCAGCTTTTGGGACTTAGCTGATTTTGAGCATGAAGACCTATTTTTAGAAGATGGCGTGCAAAACACACCAATGATGCAGAGACGTGTGTGCCACGCATTGTCTATCTTTGGAGGATCAGATCAAAGCGTTTTGCATGGAGACGAGCTAAGAATAGGATTGTCACTTCAGTTAACTGTAATAGGTCTATAGATAGCACACTTGTATGTGTGGCTATGCGGCAAATGGTGTATGGTTATTAATAACATGCAGCCTATTTTTGAATAGATAAGAGGTGAAGGGCAAGTCCGCACCCTATATATATGATGTCAAGTACATAATAAGATATATACATATACACGAGAGAGAGATGGATGTATGAAGGTATAGAGGTATGTGCATATGATTGATTATATCAGATCCATGCACGTATTAGTATAGATTTCCATTATTGTAAGGATCTTCTATGTTTATTAATATATGGAAGATATTGGTTGAATCTAAGTTTCATTCCTATGTGTAATTGAGTAGTGCATGTTATTGATTCAAACATGATTCCTGTTTAATCTTGTACTTTCATAAATCGAATGTAGCATGCATTGTAAAATGATGGATTAGTTATGGATCTATATGTTTCTCCCTTCATCACGCTAACATCTTGCTATAGTAACCCTAAAGAGGGACCTGGTACCTTTGCGTGCTTTGGGTGAGCACTCATTCTAGGTTGAGTGATGTGCCAATGTGGCTAGGATGTTATCTAGTAAATTCTAGGATACATCATTGGTTCCGTTGCTGGGACCTCTTTTTCAGTTGTTTTCAAGATGGTTCGTGATGAAGACATACCAGTTAACTATAGCAAGTATTGAGGAGTGGATACATGATCTAGAGGAAGAATATGCACGGCAGCTCAGTAGTGGATCTGAGTTTAACAAGCACACTTGGGTAGAATAGAATATATATGACAGCCTATACGAGATATTTTTTGTTATCTTTCTAGTAGAACTATATGAGTGGCTTACTGCTTATGCATCTCAAAGCAGAATTGGAGGCATTGCGCACTTGTCTGGACATAGGAAGAGTTTCAGGCCCTTTATGATGTTGACTTGATCTAGACTCATGTTGTGGATATGTGGTTTCGTGGTGTTCTAAACAGTTATATTCTGGAATATTCAATTTCAATGTACTCTTTCCCGGAGGTAGCTGAATTCCAATTTTTGCGGTATCAAGAGGAGCATATTTGTAAGGTATTCTACTGGCGATCAAGATCTTGATGGTAACTTTGAACTGGAGAGTAAACGATGGCTAACTAAACTTCACCATGCACGAGGGTAGGAACAAGTTTGGTGAAAGATGGTAGACCTAGTGGCAGAGAGGCAGAGAGAGGAAAGGTGGCTTAAGTATAATGAGGCACGTGAGAGGGAGATAGAGAAGTACTGTTACATTACAAAAGTATGGCATTGAGGAGAGAGATGACTCATGAAGGATTTATAGCTCACGTAGAAGACATGGATCTAGAGCATCAATAACTCCCCATCTTGGAAAACATGACAAATATCCCCCTTGGCCTCACATAGAAGTGTGCAGCAGAGACTACCTAGGCCACGGGCGCACATCTTAATCCACCTAGTGACCTATCCCTTGCACTTGGTTTTCTAGTATCTAGTACGACAAGTAACCAACAAGCTAACTTAGGAAGTAGGAGAGCATGAGTAAGTTAGGGAGCAAGTACATCAATGGCAGGACAAATGAATTCAATGATATTTGGAGGAACATTTTCAAGTGCATCATCTGTATAGAACGTGAGCATGTAGAATGTTGGATTCACCTCTAGAAGTGGAACTACCTCATAGATTGTAGGGGTTTAGTATAGTACTACTGTCGGAGCACATGGGAGTACATCTACAAGTCCTATTCTAGCTACAGGTGGAGGATCAGGAGGTATAGGTGGTTCTAGTTCCAGTGGATCTGGTAGTTTTGGAGGCAAAGGGAACAATAGAGGGTTCTGGATCAGGTGGTCAAGGTCCGCAGTAACCACAAAATATCTATATGGATATCTCTCTTCCTATCCCGAAATATAGAGGTATAGAGGATGCTTTCAAATATGTGCATATGTGTGAAATCTTGTGGCGATCTAAAGGGATCACGGCTTCGAGAAAAAGGCAAGTCAATTTACTACTACACTATAGTTTGAGCGTAAGAGTATAAGTGTGCTCAAGGATATTAAGAAAGGAACTACTGAGAGTGTACGTGAGTATGATGCCCATTTTAAGACACTTCTATCTAAGCTATCTTATGATATTCATGAAAGCCAACATGCACAATGGTTTTTGGAGGATTGATTACACCATTTAGAATGGCGTTGTCACATAAGACATACATTGATCAGTGTGAAGCACTAGAAGCAGCTTTGCATGCTGAGGCAGTTGGGAGCATTGACACTAGCGTTAGTCCATTTTTAGAGGCACAAATTGTAGCTATGGAAAAGCAGTTAGAGAAGTTATCAGCAAATTCAGCCCATGAAACGTGCTTAGGAATTTGGTGTACAAATTGTGAAGTGGAAGGTCACACCTAGGATAGTTTCCCTCGCAGATCTATACGTTCATTACTATTGGATTATAAGATCTATCATTTGAATCATGATGATAGTCATTTCCCTTTTCTATAGCATGCGATAAGGAAGAATGTATCTTTCTTTTGCAAAATTTGTAGGTCCATGACCCATGATACTGAGGATTGTCAGTTGATTGGTCAGATCCAAGATGTTATAGACATTGGGTTACAATAGACAAGTGTAACAGATAATTCTAAGGGTAAAAATGAGCACCAGGATTAGGATCATAATCAAACATGCTATGACAAGAATGAGGGGCATTTTGAAGGAGGTTGTGGAAGGGGACATGGATATCATGGTGGATATAGAGGACGAGGTGTGGTGGAGGAAGAGGTGAGTTCCCTCATGGAACATGTTATACGTGCAGATCTCCTGACCACTATAGGTGCGAATGTCCTCAGAATATTGCATGTTATTTCTGTGGAAAGAACCATAGCTATGAAGAGTTCCCAAACTTATATGAGCATCTTAGTAAATAGCATAAGTAGGAGAAAAAAGGCATTGGGATGGTTAGAATCTAGCGCATGGTAGAAGATCAATGAATGCCCAAGATAACAGAAGGACCTGAGGCATTAATAGTGAAGATTACTACATGAACTGAAGTGGCGTGCATAAGAGAGGCATTACACCAAAAGCCTATGATCACCAAGGAGGAGGTTTTGCATGCAAGGTACCCAGATCCTACTCATCAGAAGGAATTTTACCAAGATACCATGGAAGTGCTAAGGAATCTTCAAGGTGAGATATAGTACTTAAAGGAGTAGAAGAAAGAATCGAGAGGCAGTCTAAACCTGATATTGATGATCTAAGAGAAGTGTGTAAAATGTTGCGCAGAATAATATTATTCCACTATTATGAAGTTGGTTAAAAGGGAACACTCCGCACATAAGCATTGAGATCGCATGTAAGATTCGCATGTAAATATTCCCTTGATACATTTACTATGATAAGGAAATTATTCGAATGTTGTTGTGGATGGATGGCTACTTGAGCAACATATTGATTGATATAGGTGCAGAAGTAAATGTGCTTACATTAGATGCATGGGTACAAATGGGGAGGCCTCCATTGCAGCCATCATCTAATGTGTTGTTTATGGAAAACTATATGAAGGCCACTCCCATATGAGTTTTGAAGGATGCATCTATAACCATACAAGGGGCCAAGTTCACTAGGGATTTTGAGGTATTAGCACTTGTAGAAGTAGACAATTTTCCAGCCTTGCTTGGACGCCCTTGGTGTTATGCAAATAATGTTGACTTGAGATTCAATAAGGAGTATATCAGCTTTGAGAAAAAGGAGGAAAGGGTTGTGATACCTTTGATAGATGATAAGTCTACACCATATGTTGAGCCTCTAAGTGAGGAGGATTAAACAAAATTTATGTACGTGTTATTCAGACTTAGAGGTCAATGATCCATCAAAAGAAGACATCCTACAGTGGGAGGATTCTCATTCTATTAGTGATACTATGAGTATTGCTTGTGATAATTGGGCTCATGGTACATATGAACTAGTAGGGCGTGAGGTAAAAAGTGTGGTTGCGTGTAAGAATGGACTTCATTCAGTTTGATGGATAGGTAGCACAAGTACCTTGGTATACAGGGGCAGAAGATCTTCCTGTATTTTTGAAATCCATGGAAACATAGTGGACATATCAAATTAAGAGAAGATATATGTTAGTATATACCTTGCACGAGACAATAACGCATTGGTGGGTAGTCCACAAAGATAATATTATAAAATGGGAAGATATTGGAGTCACCTTATCTATTAGATTTGTAAGGAACAATGCACCTATGTAGATTTGCACTTATCATGGTGATCAACCTATTCAACATCACATTCAGCAGTGTGAGAGACTCTGGAAAGCAGGAAAAGAAGCATTACCACCTTCACTCTAGGTGCATAGATGGCACTCTACTCTACAAGGATGTGCACGCGCCTAAGTACGTATATGCATAACTACATCGAGAGGCTGGGAACTGGCAAAATTTAACCACAGGAATGATCCATACCTTTGACTACTTTTCTTCCCAACCTCCAATAGAAGAGGCATTAAAATTTGTCAAGCACTTAACTATGGGAGATAGTGCAAAAGTAGAAGATCATATTTAGGAATTATTTGGTGAGACAGAGTTTAGAGCACATTTTGAAAAGGAAGAAGAAATGGACTCCATATTACTTGAATGCGCTTGCCTTGAGAAAGAGAAAGGAAAGATGGTTTACATCATGGATGATGAGGAAGTTGAGAACCTAGATATTAAACATTCACAAGGGGTGCACGAGGTCTTGGATAGTACAGACAAGGATACGCATGCCTATCATGAACCCATGAAGAAAAAGAAGGTGAATATAGGTTCGGAGGCTAAGCCTAAGGAGGCCATCATTAGAGACTACTGGTCAGACTTGGAGGTAGTAAAGATCATTGAGTTACTCAGGGATTATCAAGACTTATTCCCTCGAGGGTATCATGAACTTAAAGGCGTGCATAAATCACTTGGTACTTATTAGCAACACCATTTTTGTTTTATATAGATCACATGGAATTGAAGTACTTGGTAAACAAGCTCATCTTATAGGGGTGCATATGCAAATGGGTAATCCTATTTCAAGAGTTTGACTTCATAGTTGTGGTGAAGCTAGGGAAAAGCAATTCTGGACCAGACCATTTATCTAGAATCAACTCAGGAGAGGAAGCACAAAAATTGAAGAAACCATGCCAGATGCACAGTTATATAGGTTATAACATGCACCCATGGAATTAGAAGACATTGTTGTCTTTCTACGGACTGGTGTGGCACTAGAAGGAATGAAGGCATTAGAAAAGAAATAACTTGTTATATGCGCAGCATTGTTTATGTTAATCAGTGGTGACCTCTACAAGTTAGGCAAATATGAAGTATTACGCCGTTGTGTATTAGATCATGAGCGTAAGGATATTATGGAAGAGGCCCATGGTGGTATTGCAAGAGGCCATTATGTAGGTGATGCAACTACCCGAAAGATCCTACTTGTTGGATTATGGTGGGAGACATTGTATAAAGATTGTAAAGAATATTGTAAGGTATGTGATCATTTTCAGTGCCTAGGAAAACCAAGGCAAAGAGATGAGATGCCTTTGAGACCAATTACTAGTGTTGAACCATTTGAGAAATGGGCCATTGACTTTGTAGGACCTATTTCACCATCGTGCATAGGACTGGATCGTGTTATATCATTACTTGCATAGATTATCTCACACGGTGGGTAGAAGTAGCACCTACGAAGGACTGTACAATAACTACAACAGCTAGGTTTCTATGGGAGAATGTTATTACAAGATATGGATGTCCTTTAAGCTTGACAAGTGATAGGGGTACACACTTTTTGAATGAGACAATCAGGATCCTATTAGATGAGTTTATGGTTACACACCATAAAACTACACCCTATCATCCTCAGGAAAATGGAATTGCTGAGGCTTTCAACAAGATTTTGAGCTAGAATTTGACAAAAATTGTGATGTTGGAAGAAAGGATTGGGATGACAAATTGTCAGCTTTTTCTTTGGGCATATAGAACAACTTACAAGAGATTTAACAAAGCTGCACCATTTTAGTTGGTGTTTGGCACAAAATCCATTCTCCCTATAGAAATTATGTTACCTTCTTTGTGTATTGCATGCACTGGAGCTCTAGTTGATGAGAAGTCTTTAGAAGAGCGTATTGAGAAGATGATTCAACTGAATGAGTGACGAGTCATAACACGATGGATTTAGAAGCAAGAAAAATCCATGTAGAAGGCATGGCATGACATAAACATAAGGGATAAGAAGTTTGAGATTCGACAAATGGTACTTCTTTATGACTCAAAGTTCTTGCGCCATTTAGGAAAGCTCAAAGTACATTGGTTGGTCCGTATGTCATCACTTACATACTTGAATCAGGTGTTTTCTAGTTAGAAGCACTTAATGGAACGTGGCTACTTAGTTACTTTAACGAGAGTAGACTGAATCCCTACTATAATAAGTCTTCTTGGTGTTTGTAATAAGGTAGTATTGCCATTTAGATTAGGTTTTCAATTCTATATTTCCTTAATGTATTTCCTTCATTGTCGTTATGCTTTGTCAATTTAGTTATTGTTTTTGTGTAATAAGCGTGCTTGCGCGCATGAAGCTAATTATTATATGAATAATGTTTATGTGTAGAGGACTGCACATACCTTTAGTGTGGGGTGGTTGTAGTTATCTAAGTAAAAGACTATGGGAATTGAAAGGTGAAAGGAATAAGCTGCTATGGGTGTGCTTTAAGTCAAAAGAATATTGATTCTCAAAAGTGACCAAGGATGGAGATGAATGAAAGGACAATATAACTCAAGGTAAGTGGAGGCCATGATACCTACCGGAGAAGTACAGTGGTGAGGTACTCGGGTGCAAGGGTGTGTGCTAAAGAGAATTCTATGACTAGAGGGTAGGAAGGCGTGTTAGAAGGTTATAGCTGGGATGCGAATATGTATCATGTGGAATGAATGTATTTGGTCAATGAATGAGAGGATATTTAGTAAGTGAAGGAGTAATAAATGCATCAAAATTTGAAAAATCTATATAAGGATGGGATGTGAACTCATTTTTACCATTATGACTAAGATAATTTGAGGAAAGATCTAAGTGCAAAGAGCCAAGTGATCGGGTTAAGGTGCAAAGGGTGTGAAACCAAGCGTGACAACCAGATCTATGTGAAAAGAAGCTTGTGTCCCAGTGGTGAAGGGTTTGAGTGAAGCAAGGAGACAAAGAGGAGTTAGGGCATGAAGTTTCCACCTAGGGAAAAATTGAATCAAGCTAGGGTTTGATTCACAAATTGTAGAGTTAAAGAGGAGATGATTACAAGGTAAAAATGGAACCCAAGAAGGCATCTCGTAGCGAGAGCAAAAGGAAAGAAGGTGGTGGTCACCGAGAAAGAAGAGATGGCACTTGAAAGTGATTTTTCATAAATGAAATATCTAAAAGGAGTCATCATCGGCTAGGAATGGGATTCACCTATCAGAAAGAGAAAAGTAAGCGAATACAATCACAAGATCATGGAGAATAAGAAGGAACTCGATTCCTTTCTCACTGCGAGGATGAACAAGCGTACAGTGGATGACATGCCGGTTTATGATGATGTAGGTGAGAAGCTTCTGAAGAGTATTGGGGTCTAACAATTATATGAGCTTCCATATTTCGGGAAGTATGAGCCCTTGTATTAGTGGCTTATAAGCAGAGTGCATGAGGACCTCTTCTACTTTATAGGATGCAGAGTTATAATTTCATCTACACTTACCTCATCAGTTACATGTTTGAAGGCCACAAGAGAGGACATAAAGAATTATCTCATAGATAAATCTATGATATTAAATACCAGATAAGATTTGGGGTACTGAAGGGTCTACGTGGTATGGATATAGACAAATTGAAGAACTGTCTAATTGTGCAAGCAAAAACACACCTTGTTACAAATTTGAATGATCAGGAGTGGTGGTCACAAGTAAATACTATGTGGTTACACGTTGCGCGTAAGATGTTAGAAGGGGAAATCTACAATATTGTAGGCTACATTGCAGAACAAATAGTTGAGGAAGCACACACATGAGGGAAGATCAGATTTGGGGCTGTTCTACTATCACTAGTATTCATGGAAATTGGAGTACCAGATGGGCCGAAGGAAAAGGTATGGGAATACCCCATGGAGAATAAGTCACTAGCTGAAAGGTTCAACAAGTACCTATGTAAAGGGGCCATGACAAATGACGTCAAGAAAAGGGTGGAGAAATGGTATGATAGGCTCCGCATGACATTTGGAGAAGAGTGGCGCATCCCAAAGGACCTACCATCAGTAGTCGGAAACAAGTCCATTTTATGTATATTAGTATTTCGCATCACACACTTCCCAATGAGAGATGGAGTCTAGATCCCTTGGTGTAAATTTCCTTACACATTCACTACAAGGTATTTCCAAGCATCTGTTCACATATTTCTGACACACGCTGATTGGTATTCAATGCAGATAAGGTATATTGTGACTACCATACATTGAGGAAGAAGCATGTGTATCCTGGAAGAAGTGCCTACACCGAGAGGATCATTTTAGAGGTGTTGAATATTAAGCCAATAAGTTTGGTTGTAGCAGATGTAGGGGAAGCATTGGTGTATCTTCAGCTAAAGCCCAAGATGGAGAATAATAAGTATGTAGAGAATGAATTCATGCTCCCAGGGCCACCAAAGGGTAAGCACACAATAGAAAACATACTAGTGTGAAGGCCCATAGAAGTTGTTGAAGTAGAGGGTAAAGAGGAGGAGCGTGAAGATAGTGGAGGCTTGCGGCGTAAGAAAACCACCTTATAAAGAGAAGAGTCATGATGCATAGCCACTCCACCTCAAATACAGGATGAACAGGAAGATACAAAGGTTGAGTAGGGGAGTATAGGTTTAAGAAAGTGTTCAGATGCACAAAGAATCAAGGTGGAACCCCACAAACGGTATGAAAATCACCTCATCTCTCTCCACACAAGGAGACCGCTAAACCAAAGAAGAGAAGAAATTTGAAGTTGGATAAAGAAGCGAAGGAATCAAAAGAGAGCGAGCGTGCATCTCCTACCCCACTCAAGCAAGAAGATGAGCCACAGAATGAGGAAGAGCAAAAAGATGAAGAGATGAAGGACGAAGAAGAAAAAGAAAAGGAAATCTCCAGATCCGTGCATGCGATTGCTCAGGATGTAATGGGGAAGGCTCCTAACCTTGAACCTAAAATTCCCAAGGGTCCTAGATTGAAGAGGATGAGTGGAGAGGACATTCCACCAGCCATGGGGTATGTGGAGGATGGATGTAAAATTTTCCATGCCCGTTTCCAGAGCACGATAGCACAGAAGGATTTATTCAGTTGAGAGCTAATGGATGAGTATATAGTGACTGTGCACACTCAAAAGCAACTATCATGGTCAATGCACACCCACATAGATGAGCCTGAATTTGATGTATGTGAAGAGTCATGCATTTCAAGACAACTGAAGAAGGCACCCTAAGCTAGACATATGACAGGTAAAGCCTCTTGTCATGTTGGATGAGCAAGTCAACAATTCATTGGTGAAAGTTTCTACTAAAGTTTCTAGAAGAAATATGGATAAAGTTGAATAATCAGAGAGCTACATGAGGATCTAAAGATAAAGGATGTAGAGATATCACATATAACACAAGAGAGGGACTTAATGTAAAAGAATAATGAAGTATTTATCAACATCGTAGAGGATATTGGGAACAATTTCATCAGAGCAAGGCCACACTTGGAGACCAAGGTACCACAGACGTTTCTCTCGGTGATACAACAGTTCAAGACCTATGGCTCCATTTTCATTGGTGGTCTATTTGCACTCAAGTGGTAAAATCCCACATTTCTAGTGGGGAGGAAAAAATTATGGTTTAAATTGGGAGCAACATCCCAATATTATCATGGCTTAGGCCACATCTTGGCATTTTTTTGCACCAAAATATTCTACCGAGCATTGTTTATCCATTTCCGAGGTGTGTTTGTTGTGTGTTGTATGTTTAATAGCCATGTTGTGCAAGCTATTATTATATGGTTTAACCACTCAAGATAAAGGCCTAGTGCATTTTTTAAATGCCCACGTTGAGGGTCGAGCTATTATCACATCCGCCAAGATGAATGGGATTTCTCTAAAT
This sequence comes from Taxus wallichiana var. yunnanensis, assembly GCA_018340775.1. Taxonomy (NCBI): domain Eukaryota; kingdom Viridiplantae; phylum Streptophyta; class Pinopsida; order Cupressales; family Taxaceae; genus Taxus; species Taxus wallichiana. The sequence goes on along the minus strand of CM031244.1, from coordinate 225,046,224 downwards.
TTCCATTATAATCTTTCGTGCTAGTAATTAGGTGCCAAGATGGATATGTGAAGTGACCATATATGTGTTGGGTGGTTTCTTGTTGCATTGTTTAAACCTCCAAGCTAAGTGGTTTGACTATGTAATATAAAGGCCGAGTCATTGGCCGATATATGGGCTAAGGATTCACCCCGAGCTATGGTGATAAGGTAGGATGAGTCATTGAGTTGAACTGTTTCGATAATATAGACAAGTCTAAACAATGGAAAATAATGTGATCAACTTGGTGAGGAGTTGATCACCCCACCGAGCTAATAGATAGCTCACCCAATCTCAATTTTATCCTGCAATGCCAAATAATCTCTCCAAAACAATAATTCCACATGGGAAATGTTAGAGAATATAAATGGCATATAAAATTGTAAATGATAATAGCAATGTGAATAAAAGGTGGCAAAGACACCCCTCCTACAAAAGAGTGTGCCAAACCTGGCTGAGGGCCCCCAACCAACAAAAATCGGTGCCCATCAAATTTTTAACCATTTATTGAAGACTAGAGGTAAAAAAAAAAAATTAACCTTTTTCACATTTTTCCATACTACCATGTGTCAACGCGTGATTCGCCAGTTGAGTAAAATGGATCGTTTTCAAACCCAATCTTTGACTTGCAATAATTTTTGCACTCGGAATCCATTTCTAGAGTTTTGCATACCATCAAAAAGGTCTCAGAACACTCTATAGTGTGGTAATGGTTTAGGGAGGTTTAGGAAAATTCCAACACCCAAAAAATCCTCTGGATCAATGTTATACAAGTATCTTAAGGACTATCTTTCTCAGAATTTTGATGCAAATATCAACCCTACTCATCCTCCTCTAAAGGGAGAAACTTCTAATCCAATTAATAACCATGATATCCATTTAAATTTCGACTCTACCCAACTCATCATGTAACTCATTGATTACTTAATTCAATACCAAACCATTACTACCAATCATTTTTTATAGATTTAAACTAATATAGGTAACATTTCTAGTCGACCTCAAATGGTCTCTTGGGGCATAGAAAACCAAGGTTAGCCCTATTCACTTTTGGTTGGACCCAGTAGATTTCCCATTGGAAAAATTCCCATCCATAACATACTCTTAAATTAATTCAAAGGGATCCACTTATTCCATTCATTGTTGTTATAGATACCAAAGGCATCACTACTTCCATCACTTATGATGGTTCTACATAACCCACTCTACATCTAAAATATTTTAGTAATATTTATAAATAATGGGTCAAGTATAACTCCTATTCTGACACAAACATATTAGAAAATAAACTTAGAAGATATTCCTTACATTGGTATCATACCATTTAGGCCATCTCCATTGTCAAGCTAGAAATATTAATGATTTCTCTAGTTAAAAATTCCAATACCATGATCTTCCGAGAATACCATGATCAGATTTTGTTTCAATTGTTCCTTAGAGCATTGGTTCCTTACCTTAAATAAAAGGTTTATTGATTATTCCTTATCTCTTTGGAATAATAATTCAAATAGTAAAAACACCAATATTATCTCATGAGAGATTTTGAAAATCCTTCTTGAAATTAATATACCTCCAAGAACATTCAAGTCCTCATGTGTCCTAGAAACAAGAATACCACTGATGATGGAGTCAAAAATAATTTTCCTTAAGACACTTCTTCCAATAGGACCATCCATAACATTGATCAATTTACTAATAAATCACCAAATAATTCTACACCTCCTCTCGATATTGATTTTCACCAACCTCTATCCAAGAAAGAGATATGATGAAGTCTATCTCACCCATTCACTATGGATGTACATAATCCTCTCCCTCACCCTCAAAGACATGATGAAAATAAATATTGTTGGCAACATGAAAATTGGGGCAATTATTATGATAATTTCCATGCACTTTGATCATATTCTTATACCTTTTTCCTTGACAATAATTTTGATCATAAATCCATCACTTGAGAAAGATTGGATGAGAATATTAAGGCACGTGATAAAACCCAAAAACATGATCGACATAAATTTGTTCATTAGGATAACAAGTACCTTAAGATATACAATGAACCCCTTCTCTATCACTCTAAATCTGAAAATTCTAATCGTAATATGACCAATGAGATGGTTACCAATGTTTTCCACATCTCATATCCATCTACTAGTACATATACTAAAAGTGTGGATCATATGGATGGAACTAAACCCATTATCACATGTATTAAGCCTCTTACCCTTCCTCATCCAAGGATAAATACTAAAGAGTCATCTATCCATGTTCTTCATGGAAAAAACCTCACGAATATGCCCTATCTCCTCTTCCTTGGTCCAAGTGAATACCATCATCCAATGTGTAGACATACTTGCATTATCGATACCATCTACCTTTGATACTACCAATGACTATGCCATCAAACCATGTGGTAGCACCTCTATTATAGAAAATCCCATAGAAAGGACATCTAAAACTCAAAATATAGAATTTTTTGATGGTCCCTTTCCTTTTCATACTATTCAGAATGACCCTCCCCATGTTCAAACTATTACACAACCTATCCTTGAATCTTTGGGTCCCCTTAAAATAAATTCTCCTTCCTAGTGAAATATTGTTCTTGGATCTATTTTTATCTCAACTCAACATTGTGAGCATTTTGTGTAAACATTGTGTGAGATTTTTCTGCAAGGATCAATATGGAACCTCATGCACATTGAAAATGTTGCACTCGACAAAGCTGATGATGTGAACACTCTAAGTAATCAACAAGAAATTGAACACAAAGGAAAATAATGTATGAAAGAATAGGTCTACTCATTCTCATAGATCAAATAGAAAGGGTACATATATAGGAGTGATGTGTAACTCTTTTGCATGACACGTGAAACACTAATTACAACTAATGACATATGATCTCACCTAATTGAGATGACTAACCGTGTGATGTGGACAAGACACTAAGTGATGAAGATGTAATAAAAAGAGAAAGAGAAATCCCTAGACAAATAAGATAGATATTTCATGTGGGTCGGGACAACTAAAGACTTGAAAAGAACATGGAGCCTAAATGACCATGATATGGTTAGAGTAGAGTTAAGTAAAATGAGATCCACTTGCCAAGGAAGGTTCGAGCCAAGGAAAAATAAAACTCATAAACAAGACTCAAAATGATCAGATCAAGTGAGTATACTGACCAAAAAATCAATTTTATGCACAACAAACTCACTAAGGAATGTAAATAACTTGACCAAAATGTACCTCGCAAGGCAATGTAAAATAGATTAAAGAAAACCAACTCGACTTTCCAATTCAAGATAGAAACAGAACTCACCAAACTAGAAAAATCTTAGGTGAGTGGGCAGGGTGGAGAAAGCAGCAGGGTAAAGTAGATATGCATGTAAGAAGGCGGGAAGGATTCAAGTAGAATTTTTTCACTAAAATTTGTACTTTTAATGAAAAATAAAACTAATATAACCAAAATAGAAGATACCTCCAAAATATATTTCCCTACAAATTTAGCTGAAGCTAGCTAAATATGGTGGATAAAAGCCTTGAAAATGCACATGCAAAATCATAAAACCAACACAAAATTCAAAAATTAGATTGTTAAAACCAGTTAGCAAGATTCCAAAAATAATAAAAAAACTTGCACAAGAAGCACGAATAATGAAACCGGAAGTAATTAGCAACTGAATAAACGAGTGCACGTTTACCAAACAACCTCTTTGATACCATGTGATATTTCTCTGTAAAGAGCACTACGTAACCTTGTGCACATAAAAGAGGTTACACTTCAATGATGACATGATCGCTGTAAAAATAAGTAAGAAATCAAACACAAAGGAAAATCATGCATGAAAGAATAGGTCTACTCATTCTCATAGATCAAATAGAAAGGGTACATATATATAAGTGTTGTGTAACTCCCATGCATGACACATGAAACCCTAATTACACCTAATGACCTATGATCTCACCTAAGTCATATGAATAACCATGTGAGGTGGACAAGATGTCAAATGATGATGAGGTAAGTCACACATACCAACACATTATTCATTCCATGAACATTCCTTTTCCACCCACTTTAGAGAAAACCATACCCTATGATGAGTGCATTATTTGGCTCATTTATTTCATTCCTATGGTTAATAAATTATTATTTAGATATGATTTACTAGTGCATGGGGATGCTTTATATAGTTATATCTTAGCGAGTTTGATGCATTTTCCTTTCCTTAGTTAATACAACCTGATTACTATATAAACTCCTACTAACTGTCTTTGTGAGTAAAATGTCATGATGTGTGCAGGGAAATGATGAACGTTTATTGCCAATGCAATTAAGAGGTCTCGAGTTTGGAGCTGGAATGCGGGAGCAGAAGACTTTTCCACCCATCAACCGATAAGTATGGGACTTGTTTCTAATAGTCCCATAAGAATTTATGAGTCATGGTTAATGTTGATTAGTGGGAGATGTTAGTGCCGCCTATTATGGTGAATTTTGTAATTGTTTTTTTATATAAAGACACCTTCTTAAGAACATGATAGTAGCTGTTATTTTTATATACTTTGCAATACATAGCTTGTGGTATTGAGAAATCTTCTTTTCATTTACTAGATATGTTATGAAATGTGTTTGAATTAATATAAGCAAGTTTCATTTTGAGGATATAAATCTATAGAGATTTCCTTTGTCCCGAGGGAGATCAAGGGCCCACTCAACCAAGGAGACAGGAGGTTGTTTACACTTACATACACATCTAGTTTTTTGATAAGTTTCACTGTAATCTTTATTTCAGTATATTTCATGCAATCTCAGTTTGAATGTATTTTCTTTTCCTATTGGAATTTCTATTCAGAATGTGTGTTTCCTTTTATACAAAGTTTAACTTAGCATATGATTTTACTTCTACTGATTCTTAGTTATGAGTGTGCAATTTCAATTCCATTCTTTCAAATTCTATGTGTGCATTTCCATTTAATTTAGAAGTCTAGATTTTAAACTTCATTTCATTATAAAGCAATGAATTCCATAGATTTATATTAAGATTATGTAGATTAGTAACCAACTAAGGAAAATATCACAACAACCCCCCAACAAGAAAAATGGTTACATAGAGCTTCATTGCATACAACCTAGGACACAGCCCCAGTTTATAATGACACTAACAGAAAATTCAGTTAGTTAAATGATTGGAGAATACAACGACCCATCATTTTTGGCACCATTGTCGGGGACAACATAGCACACCACATCAATTTTATCAGTTTACATGCTATGGGTGTTAATGGATTTTATATATGCAACCGGTAGAAGTCTTACGCCTTGTTTCAATAATCAACCTTGATGCATAGGCCATGGGATGATGCAACCTAGAATTCAGCAATACAAGCCCAAGTGCTATGGCACATCACTCAGCCTAGACTGAGCACTCACCCAAAGCATGCAAAGGTACTAGGCCCCTCTTTAGGGTTTTTGTAGGATGTTAGCATGATGAAGACTTAAATCATTCAGATCTATGGCTAATATATCCTTCTACAAAGTGCTTATTCAGATCTAGATCTAGAACATAACAGACTTAAAAGATAACCATAATGGAATCAAGCATGCAATACTGAATTATAACCATGATAACACCTTGTTTCAGTCCATAATCTCCATTATATTAATTACATTAAATACACTGAAGTTTCCTTACAATAACAGTAGTATACACTCATACACATAACAGATCTAGCATCATAATCTCACTATAGCCTAGTTCTCACACCTATGTTTATGCTCTCTCTGCTACATAGTTCAATACATATTTATAATGGTGGGAATTTTTCCTTTACCACTTATCTAAACCCAAAATAGGTTGCATGCTATTATTAGCCATGCACCGTTACAAAAATAGGCTTACATGTAAGAAT